>JARHVA010007460.1:275000-362500 GCA_037957365.1 Torreya grandis
TAATGGCATATAAAACATTTTATTTTATGCATATCCTTTAGCCACTTGACATATTATGCATCTTGAAACATACCTTGCCACATTTATATTAATTTTTGTCTAAAAATGCTTATCTACCAAATTTATTGTCTTAGCCTTACCAAAATCTCTAGACAGACCATCAATATGCAATTCCCTTATAATATTTCCTCTTAGAGATCTAACTAGAATACATAATTATTTTCCCTTAAAGAAATAACCATCCCATATAAGATATTCATCATGAATAGTGCATGTCTCACATGCTAACATATTCTTATACTACTCATTTATATTTTGAAAATCTAGATAAGTACCATATAATTACATAAAAAATTTAAATCCAACTACTTCATTCACCATATTAATTGACAATTCCACTCTCCTACTTAAAGCATCAACTACCTAATTCTATTTTCATGGTTTATGTTTCAAAATGAAATTATAGTACATGGGTTATGGTGATGAATATATCCATGTGATTAATGACCAAGAGGAATAAATAGATTTTAAATGGGAAGGGATGGTACTAAAGTCAAAAACCTAGTTGGGAAGGTTAAGGGTACATGAACGACTAATGGATAATACTACTTGGGATATGGTAAGGAATGGGATTACATGTGATAAACGACTAAGAAGAATAAAAATGACATAGATGGGAGGTGAGATAGTATTTAGTCAAAACCATGTTTTGGAAGGTAAAGGGCACATAGATTACCAATAGCTAATAGTGTATTGGTATGGTGAGGAATAGGTCCATGCATATCATGTACTCATTTATAACTTAGGTATAATTATAAAGGTCTATGATAATGTAAGTAAGAGGTAACCATGGTAGGTGGTACTCTTACATAACTTACAAAGCATATAGTGGTAAATTAATCATAATATAGGTAAAACTATAGTGTTTTATCCAATTATGCTTAGGCATGTTTTGGAACAAAACATTGTCACTTTAAATGCTTTATATAGAGGCAAATGATAATAAACATCAATGAATGGAAATCCACACTAGTATTATCGAGGGATGAACTGGTTTGACTATCTAACCACACAAATGGTCATTAGGATGATATCTTGGAAATAGTTCTCTCTTGGTTATTTTTTTAGAATAAAGTGTGATATTTGTTATGATATAAGAGATTGATTTAGATATAACATCTTAGTTTTCATTCAATATTATTAGTCAATTGTTATAACCTTAAACCCTAGTTTTTGCACAAATGTAAACCTAAAGGTAATTAGGGCCAATATAAATGCATTTAACCTAACTTCAAATATAAGATGTGATTTGTGACTCAATTAGTCCATATTTTTTGACATATAAAGGCAATTTGATGATTGTTAGAATTAATGATGCAAGTTGGATGAAATTGAACTCCATGAATCTGATTTAGCCTATAAATGATGAAATTTAGGGGGGATCAATCGACCTTAATATCATAATAATATAAATCAAATAGTCCACAAATTCAATCATGAAGGAAATTGGGGCCTATTTGAGCCCCTTAAACCTAACTGCAAGAGTAGGATATCATTTGGGGATAAAATATTTTTAATTCTATCATGAATTGATCTTATTAGTTAAATAGTGCAATTATCAATGTCATTTGGGCAAAACTAGGCCACATGAACCTAATTTATGGGTCATTTGATCCTTCTAGGATGTAACATATTGCTTAATCAACCTTAATTTTATTAAAAATGCAAAAATAAATTTAATTGGGTCTAATATGAACCCCTTCAACCTTACTAAGAGTCTTCAATGTGATTCTAAGGGATAAATTACCTCTTGTTTCCTATCATATTTACCCAATTAGTCTATTGTTATAATGATTGATGTAATTTAGATAAAATTGAACCTCGTGAACCTAATTTTGATTATATAGAAGTAATTTAGGGGTAAATTAACCCCAATATAATAAAAATATAAATAAAAAAGTCCCCCAATTCAATCAAAAAAGAAATTTGGGCAATTTCAAGCCCATTCAACTTAAATCTAAAAGATCAAGAGGTGATTTTGGGATAAATTAGTCATGAATTGATCTAAATAGTCCTATGGTGCAATTATAGACATGATTTGGGCCTAAATTAGTCATGAATTAATCCAATTAGTTAATTGGTCTGATTAAACATTTAATTTTGGCCAAAATGAACATCATGAATCTAAATTTTTGCTTAATTGAGTGTATAGGATGCAAGATATGGGTAAATCAATCCAAAAATAATAATATAACATAGGATTTTATCAGGTAGTATAATCATATATCATAAAAAAATGATATATGATCACATAGCCATACTATCAATAATGCAAAAGTGTTATATTATAATGCATATGTGTTATACTATAACATATATGCATTATTGATAGTGTTAAAATAATATAAATAAAGTGTATACATTATAATACATTGCATATGTGTTATTATCTCTAAATAAAAAGTCATTCTCCAACATTTTTTTTTGTTTGTTCTTTTGAGAATTCTAACCCCACAAACATCCTTTGCATCATTCTATGTTTTACATGGTGAATACAAGAAGAATAAAATTGTTCTTTATGTCCCCCACCATCAAAAGGAATAAATTTTGTTTTGGGTCCCCACGATCAAAAAAAATTTCAAATTGTTCTTTGTCTAGTCATTGGTGATGGAGCTCGTTCAAAGAATAGGAAAAGATTAAGGCATAAAACACCAGAGTAATTAGCAGAGTTAAGAGAAAAACAAAAGGTTCAAATATTATTTTTCTAAAGACAAGGTACAAACACTATCCCTAATGAGCCAAATGTCATAGATAATAATGAAATTAATAAAAATGAATTGAATACTATCTATATATGAATCCTATGAAAAATAATTTTTTTCCTCTACATGTGGACAACATTTGAAATTGGTTTTTTCCCACCAAGTTGGGCCCCCTGAGTACAGCTGGTGGGATCATGGATCCAATGGAGGACACTACTAGTGGCAATGCCTCTAGGGATTTGGTCAAAAATCTGGTAGTGGATAGTCCATCCAACAGATGGAAGAAGGCACTTAAAGGTGAAAAGATGTGCCCCTCAAAAATCATGACAAGCCTCCTTGTTATCTTGGAGGGCACGGCCCTGCATATCCCAAATGATCTGGTGGAGGAAATCATGGCATCTATGGACCTTACGTTGGTAGGTAAGTTTTTTTCTTTCCATCCTAGTATCAAAATGATTAGGAAATGGGTTCTGTCTAGGTGGAAAGTTAAGGGTAGTGTTTTGATCATTGCCATGGCAAGAGGCCTATTCCTTTTTGGTTTTACGAATAGGGAGAACATGATCACTACTCTTGCTAGAGGACTATGGTTGTATGGCCCACATTCTCTTGCCCTATGCTTGTGGAAACTAGGATTTGATTCTAACTCAGACCTTAATAAGTTTGCTCCTACTTGGGTAAGACTACCAAGGTTCCCTTTGGAATTCTGGGATGAAATTTTTTTCACAGCTATTGGCAATTTTATTGGCCAATATGTCACTATAGATCATACAACCAGAACAAAGTCCAGATGTGTGTATGCTAGACTTTGTGTCAATGTTTAAATAAATAGGACTCTCCCTACGACCATAGAGCTAAACTCTAAATATGGGACCTAGACTCAGCCGATCATTTATGAAAATGCTACCACTTTCTATCAAAGATGTAAGAGAAAGGGACATGTAATGACATAATACACATCAAAGCAAAAGGGGAGGATCAGGCTCTCAATTATAGAAAGAATAGCAAGCAAGAAACAAAGAGTAATGTGGAAAATCCTGACAACACAGAAAAGGGAGAGGAGGAGACAGGAAAGGAGGATATCACTAGTAGTGAGGGAAAAGTTGTCCCAAAGGAAAATATAGTATCAGATGATAGTCAAAAGGCTATATTTAACAAAGCCAACCCTCTAGAAAAATAGACTAATATGTCTAAGGAAGGAGAAAGAGGTAACCTTTTGATAGAGGAAGTCAATGAAGAAGACAAAGTTCCAAGAGTTGGACAGGAATAAGTAACTCCAAAAAGTCTCACTAAAGGAGAAGCAGACCCACAGCTAAATACAAACATTTTCCATGCTCTGGAAGTCAGAGACCAAGTAGGAAACTACTTAGAAATAGGTGTAACAGGACAAAGTGGCAGTAATGAACAGGAGGAATGGGTTACCCCAAAGAAAATGAACTGAAAAGGTAAAAAATATATAGATGTTGGCACTGAGCCAAAACAAGGGAGGCCAACCCTAAGAGAAACAAGACAAAGAGATATTGCTAGGGAGATTGCCAGTGGTAAACAGAATACACTGGAGACCCAACCCCCCAAACCCTCTAAATGAGAATATTATCTTAGAACTTGAGGGGCTTTAATAGTCCCTCAAAGCAGTTTGAGGTTAAAAACTACATTTTAGATAATAAATTAGATATTTTATTACTCTAAGAAGTCAAGATGAATGAGGAGAATTTTATGAAAATTGCTGCCTATATATGGCCTAAGGCAGCTTTTTGCATTAGTCCTGCTGAAGGGGCTTCAGGGGGACTGTCACCATGTGGAATAGTGCTAAAATCTAGGGGTCTCTTATGGCTTATAATAAGCACTTCTTGACTACCAATTTCTCTATGAAATCTTTAAACTGGTCGTTGATCATGTCTATGGACCGAATAACAGAGCTTTGAAACAGAAATTATGGATAGACCTGAGTAGTTTTAGGAATAATACCTAGAACATTAGATGGATGTTAGCTAGAGATTTTAACACTCCTCTATACCCTTTTGAAAAATAGGGGGAATTATGGATTACTCAGATAGCATGTTCAACTTTGATGAATTCATCAATGATTGGGGATTATTGGACATAGAGCTGCAAAATCAAAATTTTACCTGGACTAATAGAAGAAGAGGAGATCAAATGATTTAGGTTAAATTAGATAGATTTATTATATCAAGAAATTGGAAGGATTATCATAATATGCAGGTGCAAGCTTTCCCCAAAACCATGTCTAACCATTACCTGATCTTCCTCAGTTGGAGAGAATAGGGGGATTCTGGACCTTCCCCATTCCATTTTGAAGCTATGTGGATCAAACACAAAGACTTTAGAAAAATGGTGGCCTAATGGTGGAAAATTCCTATTCAAGGTACTCCTATGTTCAGAATAGTCAAGAAACTCCAACACATTAAATATGAAGTTTATGGATGGAATAGATACAGCTTTGGGCAAGTCTTCTAGTAGAAGAAAATATAGTGGGAAAACTCAAGGATATACAATAATTGATAGATCAAGGGGATGAATCTGAGGACATTTTAGAAGAAGAGAATATCCTATCTTCAGAATGGAAGAATCTTATGGAAAGAGAAGAGGTTTTTTGGAAACATAAATCCCGTGTTCAGTAGCTTAAAGAGGGGGATAGGAACACTGCCTTTTTCATCTCTCAGCTATGAAACATAGGAAAGCCAACTCAATAACTAAGCTTGTCCTAGATAATGGAGACATTATTACTGAGGATAATGAAATAGGGGAACAAGCTAGGGCTTTCTTTCAGAATATGCTTACAGAAGAAAATAATAATGATAGAATCGATACACCTATGAATCAATTTATTGATAGAATCCCTTGTTTGATAATGGAAGAAGATAATTTGGAGAATATCTAAGGAAGAAGTCCATGCTATTTTATTCTCCATGGGTGCTTTTAAAGCCTCGAATCCTAATGGCTTTCTTCTTATATTCTTTCAGGAATATTGGGAGATAGTAGGAGTAGACCTCACGACTATTGTGCATGATTTTTTTAGATCAATTAAACTTTTGAAACAAGTTAATAATACCTTCATAGTACTTGTTCCTAAAAAATCACAACCTTCACACCTCACTAATTTCAGGCCCATTAGTCTATGCAACACTATGTATAAGTTATGTACTAAAATGTTGGTCATGAGGATTTAACCTTTGCTAGACAAAATTATTTCTCCTGCACAAAAAGGTTTCGTCCTGGGCAGGCAGATTCTTGATGCTGTGATCACCACAAATGAAACTATTCACTCCATGGATAAGAACAAAATCCTTGGGATGGCTCTCAAGCTTGATATTTCTAAAGCTTATGATAGAGTCTCATAGACTTTTTTGTTCCAAGTGATCAATTTTTTTTGGTTTAATGATAAAATGTCTTGCTTGTTATGGAACATGGTCTCTTATGCAAAATTCTCAGTGCTAGTTAATGGTGTTCTTAGAGGGTTTTTCTTGTCCTCGAGAGGAATTCATCAGGGAGACCCTCTCTCCCCATACTTATTCATCATTATGGCTGAGGCACTGGGAAGATACATACAAGCAGATATAGCCTCAAAAAAGCTAGTGGGCATCAAACTTGCCTCCTCCCTTCATCCTATGGTGGTACAATAGTTTGTGGATGATACCATCTTCTTTGGCATCTCATTGGTGATTGAAGCTAGAAGATGGAAGAATATCTTAAATAATTATGTCAGAGAGTTGGGACAAAGGATAAATTTCTAGAAAAGCAATGTGTATTTCTTCAACACTCCTAATGAACTTAAACATATAATCATTGATATATTAGAATGTACTGAAGTTGGCCTACCAGCTACCTACCTAGGTCTCCCACTCTCAGTCAAAGAGGTATCTCCTAGATTTTGGAATGGAACTGTGGAAAGAACGTAGAGGAAACTTCATGGTTGGAAGGGGAAACTACTCAGTAGTGCTAGTAAATGGCAACTTCTTCGGGATTCACTGTAAGGTATTCCTACATATTTTGTTGAGAAACTGGAATAGATCTAAAGGAAATTTTTATGGATGAGAGTGGAAGACAAATAGAGAATGTCTTTAGTCAGATGGGAAAAAGAGTGTCTTCCAAAATCTCATGGTGGACTTAATATTAGGTCCATTAGGAACATGAACAAAGCCCTTCTCTCAAAGGTTAGTTGGAACCTGATCCATAAAAATAATTATTGGGGGGAAATAATGTATGCCAAATACATGCATAGCATTGATGATTCCAACTTTCTTCAACAGACGGGATTACCCCATGGATCTGTGATATGGAATAAAATGCTAAAAAGTAAAAGCCTTCTCAAATAGGGAATTAGATAGAAACTTGGAAATGGCCAACATATTAAATTGTGGGATGATATATGGTTAAAGGAAAACACTCTCATCACACAGGGAAACTATGGAGAGATTGCTGACTTGACTACCTAGTTTTTTGGAGATAGGGTCAATGATTATATGGAAAATAATAATGGGATGAGGAGCTGGAAAAATCTTTTGGATTGTTACGTGCACCAGCCTGAGCTTTTTTCAAGAGTTTGGGAGATCCAGCAGTGCATTCAAGAGATCAGAATCCCTCTCTTTCCTTGGGAGGATGAATAATACTGGTGGCCAGATAAGAATGAAGCATTCTCTATCAAATATGCTTACCATCTGCTCATTTCTAAAGCTCAAAATAAAGATGTATGGAAAAAGGTTTGGAATCATAAACTTCTTCCAAAAATTAACATGTTTTGGTGGGCTACTACTCATAACAAAATCCTTACTCAGGATAACCTTTAAAAGAGAGGGTTTACTTTGGTTAATAGATGTTTCTTGTGTGGTTCAAAAGAGGAATCAGTTTCACACCTCTTTATCCACTGTGAGTTTTCCTGGGAATTATGGGGCACAAACTTAACAACTTTGGTATTAAATGGGTTTGCAATTCTGACCTTAAAGAAGTAATTCTCAGCTAGAACCCAACCTTCACACATCCCTGACTTATGGAATTATTGATTGCAAGCTCTACCATGTTTGAGTTGGACTTTATGGAAAGAGCGCAATCACAAAATTTTTAGGGACACTACTAGAAATGCTTCTTAGGTGTTTAACTCCTTTACTAGGACCATTATGGAAAGTGTTATAATAGCTCATATTCATGTTGCAGAGAAACCCCTATCTCAAATTGAAAGCCAAATTGTGGCCAAATGGAAGGTTTTAAACCAGATCCCTTGGTATAATAACTCTAAAATACTACAAAGACTTAATATTAAATGGATCCCCCTTAAACCTAACTGGATGAAACTCAACTTTGATGGGGCATCCAAGTTGGATGGTAAAGCTAGTGGAGGAGGAATTATAAGGAATGATAAAGGATGGATGTTTGTTGTCTATGTTGGTGGAATTGGATGCTAGAGCAACAACTATGCTGAAGTAATGGCTTTATTATGGGGATTAAAGTTAGTTGTATCCCTAGGAATAAGGAACTTGAATATATAAGGAGACTTTAAGATGGTCATAGATGCCGTTAATAAAGCTTCAAATGTGGGAATCAAGCTAAAACACATCATTATTGATATCAAATTTCTTTTACAAAATTTTTTCAAAGTTGAGATTTCCCATACCTATAGAGAAGGCAATAGGGTCGTTGATGCTTGTGCCAACCTTGGGCAGCAATTTTCAGGTTAGAGGGTGTGGTGACAAGGTGTTCATATTCCCTTAAACATTAGGGAGATCATTAAAAAGGAGATGACTTGTCAAGATTGAGGCATATTGATGACCCTGAAAAGATCTGTGTTGATAACCCCCAGCTCCTTTCCAAGTAGGAAGGGCAAGAAGAGAAAGGTTGATGAAGAGGAAGAAAATATTAAAGAGACTATAGAAGGGACCCATAAGAATCTGGGTAGGGCCACGGAGGGCCAAGGTTGCAAAATCTCACAAGCCTTCCAAAATTAATAAGGAAGGATTCCTCTCCGGAGTGTGAAGGTCAGGGTGGATTGCTGGTAAACCAACCCCAAAGGCTAGACTAAATTTGGAAAGTGCTTCAAAAGAAGTAACCTAGGAGGAAGAGTCTGAGGAGCTAGAAATCCAAGAAATTTTAGAGGACACTAGAGGGAAGCAGGCTACTAGGGATTTTGAGGTTACTGAGGAGCAGGAAGCTGACACTATGGGAACTACTGACAATAAGGGGGAAATGTATGTCGAGGAAGCTGGTGAGGGCATTGAGAATGAGACTAATTGGAAAACTAAAATTGGGGCCCTGAAGGACTGCATTCAAAAGCTGGAGAAGGTCTTTGCCAAAGGGCTTCATAATACAATTCTGCTAAACATGTCTATGTTGGAAGTGGTGGGTAATATTGGGTATGATAACATGGAGAATGAGAAACTCAATGATCTTATCAAATCAATAGTTATGTAAGGGGAGACCTCTCTGACTTTGGTCTTCTTGTGGCTTGTGTTTTGTTTCTATCTGTTGTTCTCAGCTGTGTCGTCATCTCTCTGAAGGCATTTTTTGTTTGTTTGCCTTCTTGTCTTTTTTGACTGTATAGGGTTCGGCCCTTGGTTTTTTGCCTTACTTTATCAAAAACAACAATGAATTGAATAATGATGATTAATATTTATCTACAATTCCAAATTATTTTTTAATCTACATTCAAAGTGTAAAGATTTTTATTTTTTTGATTGTGAATCTATGCTTGATGATTTACCCCTATCAATGAAGACAATTTCATGGAAACACATAATGGTGGAAGTAACAATGAAAAAAATGTCATCCCACAACTAAAAAATGAATAAACTAGTAGTGAACCTAATAATTTTTAAACACCCTCTGAACCAATTCCACTATAAACATCTCTAGGGATTATTCATAGAAAAGGCAGTTATTCAATTGAAGTTGATGATTTTTTTTGAAACCAATGCATAAAAAGATGTCTAATTGCCATTTAGGAAGATCAGCTAAAAAAAATAGGAAATTTTCTTTTTTTAAATTATATTTTGATAGTTTAAAATGTCAAGTCTTTGTTTTTTTGATGAAATTTATTAAGATGAGTCCTACAATGTACACCCTAGGACTAAAAACATCTAACATTAACGATGAAAATAATAAAATTATTGAAAATCTACATGACACATGTCATATTGTAGGCTTGAAATCATGCAACAAAGATTTTAATGTTATCCAACATATAATTACAACTTATGCAATAAGTGGTCAAATAGGGAAAAAATGATTAAGGTCAAAAACTAGCCAAGCACTAGACATAAATAGAAAAACATTAATAAAAGTAATTACAAGAGATGAACACTTAATAATACCAATACCACGAAGCTATGGACATTCTCTAATATACTTCTAATAAAGGACAAGGCTATATCTGATGCTTTGAAAGATTTACTTACACAATTTTGGAAATACAATACAAGAGTTTCACCCAATACAATAGATGTAGGGAAAAGAAGCATTAGAACCACATCTAAAAAAAATCTTGGATATGAACCAAACACAATCGTACTCTAAATTTTTGTAAAAATGTCCTCAAATTTTTATTAGTCAAATATATTTTGAGATAGACAAACCATTTTATGTAAAAATAAATCAAACACACACCACTTATTATTTTAGGCAACATGTTAAATTTTTAATGCACTATGCTATTTTTTGCCATAAACATTGTTATTTGCATACTAACAACATTTTCCAAGATTGTGGCACATAAGTTCTACCAAAATAGGCTAGGAAATTTTTTCCAATCAATTTTTGGGAAAGGCCAGATAGATAGTTTTTTCTTATAATAAAGCATGTTTGGATGGAAATTGCAACATTTGTGGTGGATTTCCATAATTAAAAAAAATGTATCCATGAGGAGAGTACAAGTTCAATTGGATAGAAATTAGTTGGTTTGAGAAAATACAAATCTATGAATTATTAAGTAAAAGATGAAAACGGATCTAAAAGGTGTGAGCTTGTTATAAAAAATATACTATTTAAGAATTTATGGTCAAATTCAAGGAATAAATTATTTATGAGTATAAAAGAAACATGCATAGGGATAGATGGTTGGATGAACATTTCAAGCTAATCAATGACATATTCCCACTTGGTTATATTGTTTTAGTAGTCAACTTTGCATAGAATTACATATTTGAACCACAAATTGAAGTTCAATCACATTATTAAAACTCAATGCATGTTGCCATATTAATGAATATAAAATTCATGCATGAACTTGATAGTATAGATCAAGATCAAAAAATATTAAGGGAGTACCTTTTCTATGTCAATGATGACTAATCATATTATATAGATTACATGCAAGGTTTTTTTGATATGTTCTATGGATAGTTGATTAAGAGGAACATTAATTTCAATCAACATTTAATTTGGTCAAACAATCATACATAATAATTCAAGAATGCATGGATATTTTATTGGTTGATCAGGATGCACATTACCACTAGTGTAGAACATATTTGGAGTTTTATTGAGTCTAGACATGGAAAAGGGGAGCATGAAAGTACTAGAGCATGTGTAAAAAGAGTCATTTCAAGAGACAAACTGATGTTTGAAGATGGTGTTATTTTGATTGATGAAATGACCATTATTTAATGTTGTAATGAGAAAATAGGCCATGGTGCTCAACAAAATTTTATTATTCATATATTATTTATTATTGATGAAAGAAGAACACTTGGTGAAGTATGAGGATTTTATGATAGTAATGGGATCAAGTTATATCCATTCATTTTATATATCAAATGCAATCTCTTTGGAATATTCATAGTTTGTATGGTTTTGCTTTTCATACATATAATTTATTTGGAATGACTATGAGTCCAAAGAGTGGGTGGATGAGTGGAGTTGTAAACCTCTAATTCCAATCGACACATATCGGGTTCCACCAACATTACAACTTATAAACATAAGATCATAACATAAATTTTAACATCTATTTGGTCTATTATAATGATGTAGAATATTAATCATTGTGTACTATTTATTCCCATTATTTATCTTGACAATATCATTTAAAAATTGTTTTTTGTGATACAGGTTATTTTAGTTATTGATGATGAGGACAATGAATATGGAATAAATTAATACTTATGTTAGTGTGTAGAGGAAAATAAAAAAATTATTTCCCTAATCATAGATGGAGAAAACATTGACTATCCCATTGGGTATGTGGTTGTCACTAGAACTTAGCTTCAATGATATCCCATAAAATTTTAGATGTATGATTATTTGAATAATTTGAAACACATAAGAATATAATACACTATTTAAATTTGTTTCTTACATTAAATATTCAATTGGTCAAATATAATAGGAGGACACTAAACAAGAATATAAGGAAAGTTTGTGAGTTAGACTATGAAGCTATTCTTGCTACTATCAAGATTAGATCAGATCCTAACGGTTCGTTCGATAGAAATTACAAGATATGTTGACTTTTCAAATGTATATGTCTTTAATTTTACCAAATTTTATTGATTTTTTAGGTATTACATATAACTTTCATTTCTAATTACTTAATAACATTTTTTCATAGGTTAACATTTTTTCATAGGTTAGTGGTGTCAAATAAGCTTCCATCTTCATGTAGTTTACATTGTTAGTAAACAATTTCAGATTCCTGAAGCTAAGAGAAGATTAACATAAGTATTTAGGACCCATAACTTTGACCAAATTTGACCCCAAGTAAAATTTGGGTCAACCCATAATATTTTTAACTTTTAGATAAAGTTTCATATGTCTTATGGGGTTATTTATTGTCCTACATGTCTCACTTACCCTTTCCCTAGTCCTTACTGAAACCCATCCTTCTTGTACTAGCTCAGTCAACCAAATTCAACATTGGTAAAACCTACTAAAACTTATTAAAAGTGACAAATTGTATTTAAATTTTCCTAAAATGGTCTTTGAATTGTTTGAAGGTGTCTTCAAATCACAAATTGGTCATTTGTTAGGTTTCATGTGGTAAAAGGGTTATTTGGCCACTTTTCTAGCTAATTAATTGACTTGTATGGATGGTGGGAGTTAAAAAATATGTCATCAAGGTTGATATAAATGTGGATAAGGTCAAATCACATCAGAATTAGTTAGGTGATAGATAGAAGACTATGATGATCATGAAATGGCAATTTTTCTTCAAAAATAAGAGTTTTTTGGCACTTATATGAAATTATCAAGTCCATCATCAGTTGAAAACATGGTGGAGTGCCTCTTCACCTCCACATAGGTCATTTATATGTTTGGATTACAATTATAATGCAATAAATTTCATCTGTAACTTATTTTCCTCTATTTTCACTTGGCAAACAAAGAAAGGCCAGATTCAATCACTTGGCATGGGCCATATAGGTGGATTTGGAAAGATTGATTATAGGGGTGAATATTAATATGAGTGAAATTAACTTTAATATCAACAATTTTCAATTTTGTTCCTCTTCCTTTATGAGAAATCAATTTGACTCCAGGCAGCTTTTTATGAAATTACATTCAAAAGAGGTATGATTGCACATATATTTATTGTTTTTAGGAATCCATGGAGATTCATGAGTTTTATGAAGTATTTTAAGGTGTAAATATTCCATATACATGGTTTTATCATCATCCAACATCCCCTTTCTCAATGTCTTTGAAGGAGATTTCCCAATTGTACTTGTTTCTCAAAGTTTGCATTCATGGGCATGTAACCTATGTTTTGCAACATAGGAGATGGTTCCATGGGATGATAAACATGATTGGATAAATGTTTTATTCAATTCCATTGTGATATATCATTAAAATCCTTCAATCCAAATTGAATAATTCATTTGTTTACTACCTTGTTTGCAAAATGTGCTCATAATTGCCTTCTACATGAGTTCAAGAAATTGTACAGAGGTATGAGTCATGGAGTACATAGTGGAATTCATGTTTGAATATATATAATATCCAAGGAGTCATTTATTTCATGACATGAATTTAATAATGCTATTCCAAGGTAGGTTTTCACTTCAAAGGATGATAAGATCAAATTGGGTTCTCAATCCCCAAATGGACCAAACAAAGATCCCTGAGGTTTTTTGAGATAACATATGTCTTAATATAAGGATAATTAAACATAATTTATTGATTAGTCTTGTCTAAATATCTACACACAACAACCCTGCTAAGTTTTAGGTCAAATCGATAAGTGGAAGATGGTCATTCAAACCCTTGAAAATGACCAAAACCCACTAAATTATGACAATGATATCTATAGGGTTTTGAAATATTGAGTAACTTTTGATTCCAATACTGATATTAGGTCATTAACTTAGGTTTAAATGACTCCAATAGCTCAAAGTGACATCCTTATCGTAATCAATCATCAAGAGGAGAGAGTGCATGATCCTATTTCCTTCTTCATACCCTTTGTTTGTACATAGGCCTGAGAGAGGCCATCTACAATAGAGTTACAAAATAGTGAGCTAGAGGTTAAGTTTTGATTTTTATTCTTTGGTTTATAAGTAAAATATAAGTATGTTTAATACCAAGACCTTCATGGGAGGTCAGATCATAACTAAATAAGTCCCAATCCCTCAAGAGCAGCAACAGACAGGCTAGAACTCAGAAAACATAGTCAAAAGGGATATTGGTAGTGAGGAAGGAGTTGGAAGTTTGGAATTTGTTTGAATATTTAAATGTGGATATAAGGTGAAATAATTTAATTTTAACCTTAAATAGGTTATTGTAAACCTAAGTAAACCATTTACTACGCCCAAATGTTGCCAAAAATGCATCCTACAAGGGCATAATGGTGACTGTCATAGTCAAGATAGAGGTATTCTCCTTGAGGACCAAAGAATGTATTGATACGGTTTGGATGTTTTAAAAGTGAATACATTTCATGAGGATGGACTTAGGTCCTAATAAACATAAGGAGGAGGTCCACTAACATCAAACAAAGCTTAGACTTAGATCAACAAGTTGGTGTCTTAGTTTTAGGATGAAGGATACGTTGATGTAAAGAAATGAGTTTAGCCTTGAAAAATAGTGGAATACCACTCATATTATATTTTTAACATAATATTGTGTTGTATTTTGTTCCTCAATCATCAACCAAGCTGATAATAGCCTACAGCTAGGTCACAAAATAGGGCTTCCATTCCTTTGTAGTTATAAACTTTTTCTATGTCTCAAAGGCATAGAAGTATTACGAGGGGAAAATGGATATAAAATGGTTTTATTATGATTTTATATGAATTAATTATAATTAAATATCACAATAAAACTTAAGTTAATCCCTAAATCATCCAAACTTAGTCATACTCTGCCTACCTTCATTAGGCTAACTGGTTCAAAGTCTGCCTAGGAATATGTGAATTTTGGTGACCAAACCTTGGAGTTAAAGGATAAAAATTGGTATATATTACCATTTAGAGTTTATAAACATATTAAAATCATTTTTTTAGTGGAAAAAAAAGGAAACATACCCCTATTATGTCTCAGAATAGGGGTAGTTTTCTCATGTAAAACCCAAATATTTTGTGAGAAAATAGATGGAATGGGTGACCAAAGGGAAAATTGAGATCAAAGGATGATTTTAATATATAACACACCAGTGGAGACATGATAAATAAATGTATAAGTTCTGATATTAATCAAGGTACCCTAAAAAAGAAGGTTTGCAGTCATCAGGGTAAAGAAAGGAATAGGCATGATTCTAAATGAGGGATCATTTCAAGTTTGAGCCTTAGGTAAGCATCCCAATGATGTCATTCATCTTCATATAGGTAAATATTAAGTATTAAACCATAAACTTGAAAAGTAAATCCAAAAATTGGTCAGTTGGATCCAAATCTCTTAGAGGTGCCTAAATGCACTCCAAATACTCTAAAAACCCTGATTTGAACATGATGAGAGAAAAAGGCCAAAAAAAGTGATAAAATGGATTTTTAAAGATTTAAAATAATTAGGATGACCTTAATAAAAATTTTAAGATTCATCTCCTACCATTGGTGCACACTTTCAAGTACAATGTTGTACAAATTAGACCAAGAAAGAGCATTTAATGCTAGAATAGGGATCCGTACAAATGATTAGGAGCCAAAATTTATATTAAGGATGTTAATGAGGTGAAAAAACAAAAAAATAGGATACTTTTTATATTTTTCACGTGTGGGAGCACAAAATAAGCATTTTTAGTCTTCTAGGCTAAAGAGGCCTAATTGGGAGGACTAATGGATCTAGAAAACACACTTGCCTTGAGTGTAGCATAATGAAAATTGGCACAGATCACAATGAGGGAATAGGGTACTCAAAAATTATTTTAATTAGTCCTATAAAATTTTTTCATTCTCCTACACAAGTAGACTTGTGTAAAAATAGGGCTACAAGAGAACTAAGCTAGTGAAGGTTCTATGATCAAAATGCGGACTTGAAGAGATTTTGATGGTTATAGATGGATTTTTTTAGTAAAATATGATGAAAAGAGGCATTCCATGAAGAAAAATATTCACCAATTGAGTTAAATCCAAATTTTAGCTATTTTGGCCAAATTGGGCCTAGTGGGACAAAGAGGCCATGTGACACCTAAGAGAGGAATTGATGATTACATGTGATGTAACTAATTGAGATGATTAAAGATGGTTTAAAAGTGTCCTTGGGATTCAAATTTAACTATCCAAGATATCTCATTATCAAACTCTTTCCTTTTGCCACTTGTTAAGGAGTTTCAATACTTAAAGATGCATATGGAATAGTTTCAAAACCACATCAAGGAAGGTGCTCAATTTGGGATCGATACATGTCCACAAAAATTAATTGATATATATTTCACCTCATTTACATGAAACACTTTTACATAACTTTCTTTGAAGTTTTCTTGAAATCCCATCATGAAGGCAGTTTCACAAGAGAGAATGATTGAGGAGATTGCTATGCCACACTTGGAGAAGAGGCTAATTTGGGATAAAATAATGTGTAAATTAGTTTCATGAATATTTTTCCACCTCATAAACATGAATTTTAAATTATTTTCACCTTTGTACACTTGTCCTTATTCCTTTTCAACTTCTCTTCTCTCTTTCTCTCTCTCTCTTCTTCCAAATTATATAAGTATGAGCCATCTTAGCTATTGTAAGAGAGACCACAGATAGTATGGTGAGGCCCTACTGGTATGACATTGAATTTTGTCTTTCAAGACTTAATACAAGTATTATTATGAGTTAATAAAATTTTGTTTAAGTGTGTGAGTGATGTATAGTGGATCTAAGTGATGGTGTCATCCTTATTCCTCATTATCTTTCATGTTTAGCAAGGCTTCTAATTCGAAAATGTCATGTGAAGTGTATGAATTTAATTAGATCCTATTCAAGTATGAAATTGTCTCTATGGTGACGAATCTGGCCCTAGATCAGTTATCTTGTTGATTATCCTATGTATTCCTACCTTCACATTGAAACACTATGTTAGGATCCTTCAATGCCTAGAATTGGTCTTGGAAAGCTTTGTTGTTTAGTAAGAGTGTGATAGTCTATGGGATATGTCTTGGTGTATCACCTCTTTAGTGTAGTTTCATTTCCATGCAAAATCCTAACCCTTTTACCATAAATAAGTGTTATATTTGGTAATAATCACTTAAATATGAATCTATGTAGCTAGCCCTTATAATCTAGAGATTCATCTCTCTTATAAGTTCACCCACAACTTGAGAGATGATTCTACATTGCATCAAATTGCAGGAACCTCATAGAGTATCCTAAGGTGCATAATTTTAAGACAACAATCACCATAACTCATGCCATAAATTTTCCTATAATGTTCCATTCACATGATGTAGGGTGAACATAACATGCATGGTAAGGTTCTTTCAGTTTGTGCCAATAACTTACAATTTCCATTTTATGCATGTCTAGAGTCAAGCTAAAAAGTATTTTTTAATTTTTTTGGGAAGGGCATTATTAAGGCTATAACGGGTGGTGGTTCTATCAACCGAGCATTATGGGAGGCCAAAAATGTGGTCCTCTATGTTATCCACCACACTAGACATGTTGGAAGTGCCATTTTGGAGCCATGAAGCATCGAAATTAGATTTATCCAACAATAACTTCAACTTTGAAAACATTTATGGTTAGTGTTTCCATGCTCGTAAACATTAGTGAAAACATGCATCAATGTGGATTTGGACATTGTGGTCATGGGATCACATTTAATTTTCCTATATACATATATATGCTTGAATTGATGGGTTTTCTCTTAGAGGTCCCAAGTGTGGAAATCCTAGTTGGAGAACAAGCACTTATCTCTTCACTACATAAAGTTACATTTCAAGACCTGTCACTATAAATTGTGCCATGGATCAATATGTAAGGATCTATAGACATTATATAGGATGAAATAAGATGGATTTGACACACATATATGTTGGTTATTTTGGTTCATGATAAATACATATGGTTTTTATTTTATGCACATCTAAAGTTAGGATAAAAACTATATTTTTCTTATTTTAAGAAGGGTGTTCTTAAAATAGAATGGGTGGTGGGTCTCTCATCTGTGCATGATGAGAGGCATAGAACATCATCCTAGACATTATTTTCCACCCTATACATTTTTAAGGTGCTAGTTTTGAGCTATAAAGCACTAGAAGTGGATTTATCCAACTGCAACTTCAACTTTTACAACATTTATTGTCAGTATTTCCAAACTCCTGAATAATAGTGAAAACACACATTTTGGGTGGTTTTAGACATCATTTTCATGATATAAAATTTTATTTGCCTATATATACATGATATAAGTGATGGATTTTCACTTGGAGGTCTCAAAGGTAGAAATGCTAGTTGGAGGATAAGTACTTATCTCTTCACTGTCATAAAGTTGCATTTTAGGACCCATCACTTTAACCTATGCCATGGATAATGGGTTGGTCTAGAAGGTTAAATCAATATGATTCAAGATTAAATTATATGGATTATACATTCATAATAATGTTATATTACTTTGTGCCAACAACCTACATTTTTTATTTTAAGCACACCTAAATTCAAGCTTTAAAACTACCTTTTTATTATCTTGGGAAGTGTGTTCTTGAGGTTAAAATGGGTGGTGGGTATCTCAACCTGATGTGATGAGAGGTTAATAACATGGTCCTATATGTTATCTACCACCCTAGATGTGTTTTTGGTGTGAGCTTTGAGCCACGAAGCAATAGAGGCAAAGTTATCTAAATACTTCAACTTTGAAAACATTTGTTCTTAGTGTTTCCATACTCTTGAAAAGTAGTGAAAACATGCATCTGAGTGGCTTTAGATGTTGTGTTCATGATGGCACATGTAATTCATGTAGATATCCAATTATTAACACCATTTTATTGAAATTGTTAATCTTACTCAAAATTTGTGAAACTACATAATTTGGGCCAAAATCACTTAAACATGCTAAATGGTTCAAGCTTGTCATATACAAGTGCCAATTTAGTCTAATGTATCCCTAAATGGGGAAATTAAATTTATGTAATTATTAACTTTGATCAAATCATTTCAAGTCAAAATGATGAAAATGCATTTTGGTACTTGAGACCACTCTTTTCTTCTTATTCAAAAGCACATGACATGTGTATTTGTTATTTTTTGTCGATAACATCCTAGATGTCATGACGGTTTGAATTCAAATAACATCACCTTATAATTAATATATAGGTAAATTATGACCCAATAATATAATTTTGTAACTATTTTGATTAATAAAGTGCAACCAATTCCTAAAGAATTACTTAAATTTTGATTAATCTTACTTAGGCAAACTAAACCAAATTATGAACTTAAGTAGGAATTCCATGGAAGTTATTGAATATTTATTTATTATAAATTGATTCCTATTATTTGCATCATCAAATGAGGTCATTTATGGAGTGGCATCCATAAGCCATAAATTAATAAATATCAAGATTATGGCCTCCCATACCTCTTTAATGCCTCTTCCTTCCAAAGATTTATGAGGGTATTTATGTATATTATTTACATAATTGGATTAATTCAAGGCCACACATCTTGATCTCAAGATGGATGGTCATGGTTGATCCTAATCAACCATCATTTTGTATTACTTACATATATAGATAGAGTTAGAGGGCTTAGGCTTGGTGGGATTAAGATGTCGTATGGGTGGATAGACCATCATTTTAGCAATAAAAATTTGGTGAAAGAGGAATTCTAAGGACATATGAAGATGAGTATAGGGGATCTTAGCACTTTGTGCTTTAGATGTGGAAGCATTGGGTTTTGGATTAGATGATTGTTGACGTGACTAGCTAGGTGGATGAGTAGTGGATGAGGTGGTTAGGATTAGATTCCCTTTACTAGAGTAGGAAGGGGTAGACAACTAAATATTTGAAAAATATATAAATAGGAGGGCCAAGACCACTTTAATTAAGCTTAATTTATATAAAATTATAATGTAGAATTCTGTCTACAAGCCATTTGAGTGTAGTTTGATAATACTTTATTTATAATAGGATAGATTTATTGATAGGCATAGCATTGAGTTTCATATCATGAGCCTAGCTTAGTTGGTTTTCTTGAGATGGTAGATTAGTTTGGCCTTGCACCATTGTTGAAGACTTGAGCACCAAATCAGGGGGAACTTCATGTTTTGAGCCACATTTATATGATTGGAAGCTCTTGGGAAGGTAAATTGTGTTTAATTTCTTTTATTTGATCTTAATTATCATTTTCACACCCCGTTGAATAGGTTGGCCTAGATTGTTAGTTATTTATGAGTTTTTCTTGGTTTTCTTGACTAATGCTTGATCTAACCATATTTTCAATCAATATCTATATCTTGACATGCCCAATGGGACCACATATCCCATTCAAGCAAGGGAGACACATTAGAATTTTTATAAAATTAAAAAAATATATTTAAATATACTTAATAATCAATTTTTAGCTTAATTTTCTCATGTTTTTAACATTTTTCACTGATACATAGGTTACACAGTGATTGATATCAATTCTGTATAATTGGCATCAGTCAAGGCTAATTGGCATCAATTAAGGCTAATTGGCATCAGTTAGGTTTTAATGGAAATACAGCTAACAAATTGTATTTTAGATATTTATTCAAAGTTATAGTTGTCATTTTGAGTTTATAAGTCTTTGGTCTAAACATTTATTCCTTGATTCATAAGTTTCTTTTAGATATTTTATCCTAACTTAAGCTAACAATGTTTTATTGTCAAAATCTCTTTTGCCTAAGGGTTCATAAGTGACCACTAGCAGTCATTTTTGACTGGCATCAGTTATGTTTATGACCAACATCAGTCTTGCTGCAACTAGCATAAGTTATTATTGACTAATGTCAATCACTATGTATAAAAAATAGAGAACTCGAGAGCATGAATTCCAAACTAGCTTATTTCATTGTAAATTATGCTTCTAATTAAGGAAAACTCTCTAACCTTATAGGGCCCATATGGAAAAGTGAATAAAATTTAAGCATGATTTAAGTCTTGAACCTTCCCTTTGGTGTTTAAAAGGAACTTAGATGGTTTGTTTAAAATTTTCTGTGATGTTTTTCAATGTTTTTGAAAACTAAGACCAAAGGGCCAATAATTTTACTTAACATCTCAATTTGGTGCTTTAAACTTACACTTAATTTAAATTTTTTTGAAGTGTTATTTTATACAAATTATATATTGCTTTTTAGATTGTTTGAGTAAAATTAAGAGTCTGTGTATGTTCTCCCCAATCCCCTATAGGGAACTTGGGTGACCAAAAACACCTTTTTATTGCGATTGCACCTTTGTTTAAGATGTGAAAATGAAGTTGCCTTGGATCTCCCTAAAAAAACCTCTAAAGCCTTTTCACTTAGATTATTTATTTTATGGAATTTGGCTTATGGAGGGGAGTTCATAGCCTCCTCATGAGTTATTTTAGGAATATTTGACCCAAGGCCTCATCTCTTGGCACTGTTTCAACCCTAATCCACAATGTGGTAATTGAATCAGGTTACACATACTGTGAGAGCTATAGGGGGTTGAGTGGCTAACCTCTCTTTTCATAAAAAAAAAAAAACTAAGTTATATTTGGTTAATTAGGGGATTCCACTAAGTATTATATGGATGGAATCACTATGTAAAGGAATAAACCTTTACATAGTAAGTTAGTTGATATAAACTCAATTGATGTGTTGTATTTCTAGCGTTAGCCATGCTTGGGACATTTAGACGGTCATAAAATTAATTTTTAGACAACCCCACTTGCCATGAAGTATTTTTTATATAGGTTGATTAACTCGAAGGTCCATGTTACCATATAATCTCTTGGGAGAAGGGGATCTAAAATACCCTATCAATTCATGCGCTTTTAATTTTGAATTAATAATTAAAATCCCCTAAGAGCATGTATATAGAGGGATTTCAATAATATGATGTAACCTTATCAGTTTAGGGCTTAGAATGATTTACTTATTTGTATTTGGTCTTTTTATTCTTTACTTGATCTTGATTTGAGTCTAAAACTTTTTTGTAAACAACACATCATAACCAAACACATTTGTTGGCTGCCATTTCTTGAACAAGGAGGCATTACACTAGTCAAATCCAAATCATCTTTGTCTTGTTCAAATATTCATCTTAAAAATTATGTTTATATTGTCTAAAAAGCATAGTTATGTTACCCATTTGATTCTAAACCTCTTTCCAAAAATATTTAAGTCCATTGATAATTCAAATTCAGAATTGCACCTTTCTAAGTTCTAGGTTAATGTGTTAATCAGTTTTTCCATTTGCACTTAACTAGAGTTAACTTGGATTTAATTTCCCATTTGGCTTAAAGGCCAATTATAGACTCATCATCATTTGATCACTGTGAACTTAGGTCATCTATTTTAACGATCACACTCTATGTTGTAAAATACATTTTATTCTACCTCCTATTACCATGTGGCAATGTTGTGTTGCATGTTTGGTTATAGTTTTATACTTATGAATTCTCGCATGTTTCCACATCTTGAGTTTCTTGGTTTGCATTGTCACCTTCCTCATCTGAAGGGCTTTATTATAATTTCATAGTGGTAACTTATCGAATTTGAACTAGATTTTATGGTATTGACATATCTATAAACCTACATTTGGTGTACTAGTTTACACTTATGTCTTTGATTTATCTTACCCTCTTTTAATTTATATAATTTCAACCCTACCCAAGGTTGAGTAATTTTGTGAACACATTATTCTAATTATGTGTTAGTAGTCCACTTCTTTTTTTATTATAGTCTCTTTTGTGCCCTATCATTCATTTAGATAAGATCAAAAAACATACTTATTTAAACATTTTTAAAACCTTGTCAAATATAGATAATAAATCCTTTTCAAACATGACTCAAAGGTACACTCATAGTGGGGTCTCTTATGACCCTAGATATAAGGAGTAGCACTTTTATGATGGTCAAGACAATTCTATGGTCTTTGAGGACATTCCCACAATTATAGGATCTAAAGACTTTGTGGCATATCAACCCCAAGAAGACAAGGATGAAGCACTCTTAAGGTTGACTGAATATGGTGCTAGGATACGCTTAAATTATCCTATGGAATAATTACATACCTTGATTAGATAAGGAGAGAAATAATGAGAACAATTCTTCACAAACATTGAAAAAATAAATGTACTTTCTTCTAGAAAAGGAAAGGAAATAATTATAAAGTTGAAACCCACTGATCAAGATCTTGTCACCAAGATTAAAAAGATAAGTCAACGATATGTAAACCAACTTTTGTCAGACTTGATAGACTCTTTGATTGGCACTTCAATCCACAATGATGCTTCCAAAGAACAAGGAAATGTGGTTGAACCAACACAAACTCTAGTTGAAAACATAACTATGATGGATAAAGATGTATCAATTGAACAACCTAAATCTCAATAGGCTCCAAAACATGCTTTGCTAGACATGGAGAATACATTTTTGAATCATCAAGAACTAGTTATTCCTTCATGAAACCAAAGACCAAAAAATTCAAAATGCATTGAAGAAATCATATAAAACAATTTGTCTAGTTCATCTCAACCAACACATACTTTCGCAAATAGTCCATAGACTCCCTAAAATCAATAGAACACATAATTCAAGCAATAAATTCCAAGGAATCATCAACTCACTTACTCAGCTCCAGGAGTGAACCAAAACCAATTCAAGGACTATAGGGTTTATATCCCTAATAAATCCATGTAATAGGGGCATATACCAACCCAAAAATGGGGGAACATACCACCCCAAAAAAATTATATTCCACCCATGAATGAACCAAACATGCACGAGTGGAATTTCATGAAAGAGATTGTGTCATGACTAGAGATAAGAAACTGAATCAAGAAGTACAAATTTAATAAGATATGTTGATATCCATTTGATCTAAGAATTCTCCAATTCCCATTTCCATATCATTTTGGGGCACCTAAATTTGAAAAATATAAAGGAAAAGGTGAGCCTCATGAACACATTCATGCATTCTTTATGTTATGCCAAGAGGTTGCTAATAATAGTGTTTATTTACTTCATTTATTTCTATGACATTTAGTGGTACAAGCTCTATATTGGCTACTTAAGTTATCTAAGGGATCAGTTGTGGATTGGAATGATTTATATAAAAAAATTCCTCAACCATTTCTCATACAACATTGCACATGAATTGATCACTGTTGACTAATGTAGAAAACTTCATAGCATATCAAAAAAGATGGAGAGCATTTATTGGTTGCTTTCAACATAATTTTCCATATGAATAGTCAAAAAACATTTTTTCATAGAAATTACACCCTGAGGTAGTACAAAATATACAACGTGCTTTCATAAACACATTTTAAGATATCACAGACAAAGAGCTATAGATTAAGAAAATACTTATTACCAAGGGCCTTATCAAGATTTACACATAGGGTCAAAAGTCAAATCAGATCCAATCACTAATTTAAATGGTTGCACAAGAGAAACCTAAGGGTTTTAAAAAGAATAAGAACATGATAGGGAATAAAGCAATCAAAACAAGACACATACAAATGGTGTAGGCCCTACTAGCCCCAAATATATAATTATATCACCCTAATCTACCAACCAATTTGTAAAGACAACCTCCATATAAGATATTCCACAATCAATTTAGAGTCTTTAGAAAATTGGGAGAGCCTATTGAGATAGTGTTTCAAAAATTCGTAACAACTAATTTGATTGTATGGCTAATACCAAGGCCATTTCCTACAGATCAACCAAAGCTAAATTGGTACAAATAAAATGAATGGTGAGGTTTCCATCCTATTGTTGGTCATGGTGCTTATCTTTTTATCCAATTATGACACCTTATTGAAGATTTGATCGATAGTGGTGAAATTGAGATCAAGGTTGTTCCTCAAAGAACTAATAAGGATATGGGAATCTACCAAGATCCATTTCCTCAACATAATCAACAACCACCAAGGAAAAATTAGAACCAAGGATAGAATCAGATTCAACATCAAGGATAAAATCATAATTAACATGATCATAATCAGGATCATAATAGCCATGCTAACAATTTGGGTTACAACAACATACCTTACAACTATAAAAATACAATGTGATATATTTATAAAACCCACATTACCACTATTACTATTAAATACTATGAACCATCCCATACTCCTCATGGTAATACACCCATTATTATAGGGTCAGAACCCTCTCCCTCTAGTAATACCATACCAATTTCACATAATTATGCTGCAACTCCATTTGTATGGGTTAATATTTTTGGAGCCCATCCTTCTTCTAGATATAATAGCTCCCCATTGAGTTGAAATTGCTCCCATGTAATTAGATGGTTGTGAGTCACCCTCTAAGTCCCTTTACCTTTGTCTTCTATACATAATGGCTCTTTACCACCCCTAGATTATGCAATCACAATTAAATGCTCACAAGTTACTCTCTAGGGCCTTTCCCATCTTCTTCTACTAAACCCAACATGAACATTGTGCCTTTGGATCCAAAGCCAAATACTATGGTAGACAAGGATAATATATCTCATCCTAATATTGAGAAGACTTATAGTCTATTGGACTAACTACGTAAAACACTTACATAGATTTCTATTTGAGATCTCTTGCATATGTCTGAAGTCTATAGAACTATTTTAAAAAACCTTTTACAAGAATCAATTATTCTTGAAGATGTTAATCTTGAATAGTTCCAAACCTTAGTGGGATATTTGTATTCACTTTGATAGCTCACATTTTATCAAAAAGGCATGTCCACTCTAGGTCCAAACAATTCTAACCCACTAGATATCGAGGTCATCATTGAAAACCATACAATGAAGTGGGTTCTTATAAACAATGGTTTAGGGATAAAAATAATGTCCCTCAAACTAGTATAGATATTGGGCTACACTATGAAGGACATTTAGCCAGAGATGATCACCATAAAGGCTTATGGTAATACCAAAAGGGAGTCTTCTAGTACCATTTATTTACCAATCATTGTTGGGTTTGTTTCCCATAACACATTATTACATATGGTGGATATTAAATGACCTTATAACATACTTCTTGGTCATTCTTGGATCCATAAAAAATAGGTTGTTCCATCCACCTTAAGTTAGTTCCTTAAGTTTCCCCATTATGGGAACAAGGTTACTATTCCTACCAATTTACAATGTTATCAATATTAAA
The DNA here is from genome assembly GCA_037957365.1 of Torreya grandis. Taxonomy (NCBI): domain Eukaryota; kingdom Viridiplantae; phylum Streptophyta; class Pinopsida; order Cupressales; family Taxaceae; genus Torreya; species Torreya grandis. The sequence continues at coordinate 301,441 of JARHVA010007460.1, forward strand.
AACATCTATAGGCTAAGTATCATAATTATAAATATTGTCCTATTTCTGAATTTGTTGTAAAGAAGAATAAGGAGATAGTTTCACATTCACCACCATCCAATTATATCAACCCTAGTGACCTTGATTCTACTTTGGATATTTCATGTACCTCTTGTAAAATAGGTTATTATAGAAGAGATGTGGGAATTTCTATGTACCATATTAAGGATGCCTTCTATATTTCTAAGATGTTGAAGTCTCCTAAAAAATTTAGTAAACCCAAAACATCCAAAATCCCTAATAGACCCAACTTGATATGGAAACATAATAAAGCATAACAAAAACCACCAATGGTATTTATACCTAATAATTCACCAAAATAAGATCAAGAGTCTTTCACTGAAGAGACTGGTCATATTCTAATGGCATTGATGATTAATTTTAGAATCTAAAATATCTTATCCCTAATTATATTATAGAAAAATTTGATTATATAGGAAGAGGCCTTGACCCATGAACACAAGGAATCCTAGAACCTTTATTAGCTAGATTACATAATTTGAATAATGGTTTAGGATTTATACCACTTGGGGGTGACCTCATGGCTTTTGATAGTGATTATTCTAAATCAACTAGCGATGAGACTCTTGGAAGTGACATAACATCTCATTATATCCTTTTTGATGAGCTTACTGACTCACATTTATTTGATCAAAATTTCATTATGAACTTAACACCTCATTACTCCCTTTATTTTTTCCATTCTGAACTCATTGATTGGGACCAATAAATTTTAGTCATACACCTTGATGAATTCTAAATGAAGAATTAGTTACAAAATATATGGTCCTAAGAGATGGATTTCCCATTGGCAATCAAGAACAAGGATTTGATTTTTAATTGGATCCTTTTGCCTAATTTGAAGAGTAGGCAAACTTTTTTGGCCATAAAAAAAGTAAAACATCAATATCTTTAGGTGAAAACCTCTTTGAGGAGCTCATTAATCAGGTAAAAATTAAAGATAAAGACAATCCCTTGAGTGAAAACCTATTTCAAGTTCTCTTGGTTGGGAAAGTTTGCTCATCTCCAAAGGATGCTTAAGGTCCATCAAGTCATATATCTATATCCAGTAAAATCATCTCTTCAAAACAACAACAAATTTTTTAGCATAGCTCACTTTAGTTTCCCAATATTTTTGTTACTTGGCCATTACCTAAAATGGTGGATTCATATTCATCACATTATTCATAGCTTTGGGAGGAACAACAAGAAATTGTAATAGAATAAGATGATCATGTTCACATATTGCCTATTATTCTTGAGTATGGTTCTACACTTATAGTAGAAAACATGGTTAAAGTGAACCTCGAAATATATGATGATCCTAAAATTGTTTATCTTGGATGCTCCTTTACTGAAGCAGAATGTGAACTGATTATATCCATTTTGATGGATTTTATTGATATTTTTGCATGGGCATATTCAAACATACTAGGCTTACACCCTCATTTGGTATTGCATTGACTTGTTTTTCATCCAGATGCCAAACTAATTAAGCAGAAATTGAGAAAGATGAATCCATGCATCGCTCTTTTGGTAAAGGCCAAATTGGAGAAATTATTAGGAGTAGACTCCATTAGACCACTAGACTATTTAGAATGGATATAAAACATAGTTATAGTAAGTAAAAATCCATAGGGTTTACATCCTTGTATAAATTTTAGAGATATCAATAAAGCATGCCCTAATGATGATTTTCCTCTGCCCAACATCGACATGATTATCGATTCTACTATTGGGTATGGGATGTTGTCCCTCATGGATGGATTTTTTGGATAAAATCAAATTAAGATAGCCCAAAAATATCAACACAAGACTGCATTCACCATCCCATGGGGAACATTCTATTACCAATTCATGGCATTTCGATTGAAGAACACTAGAGCCACATATCAACATGCCATGACTATCATCTTCCATAACATGATGCATGATATTATTGCATACTATCTTGATGAAATTCTATAGAAATCAATAACATGTGCTAGACATCCTGACATTCTATAAAGAATCTTTGAGAGGCTTTGTGAATAAAAAGTCTACCTAAATTCTAAGAAGTGTGTCTTTGGCATCACTTTAAGGAAATTACTAGGGTTTATTGTATCACAAAAGGGATTGAAGTCGACCTTGATAAGGTCAAGGTTATTATTGAAATGTCTCCACCTTCAAATCTTAAATAGCTTGAAAGCCTTCAAGGAAAGATCCAATCAATACACAGGTTCATTTCTTAATTGGCAGATAAGTTCTACCCATTTACTCATCTCTTGAAGAAATGGGTCACATTTCAATGTGATGAAGACTATCAATTAGAATTTGTGAATCTCAAAACATATTTGGCTAATTCACTAGTTTTGAGAGCACCAACACCTAGACAACCACTACTTATTTACATATTAGTAACTGAGCATGCACTAGGGGCACTTTTGGCCCAACATGATGATCAAGGTAAATAGCATGGATTATATTATTTAAGCCACATGTTGGTGGCTTATCAACATAATTATATGCCTATTGAGAAGGTGTGTTTAGCTATGGTGTTTGCTTCCCAAAAATTATGACATTACATGTTGAACAATAAAACCATTGTCATCACTAAGGTGGATATTCTGCAAATTTTTTTATCCAAAATAGCTTTCACAAGACATATGGAAAAATGGATCATGTTCTTAAGCGAGTTTGATGTTGAGTATCAAAAACATTAAGTGGTAGGTTATTTTTAATCAACTTGTAAAAGCCCCTATTATAGACTCTCAACCACTCTGATTCAACTTTCTAGATGATTCAATCATGACAGTGGAAGAAGTGAAGCATGAACATGAATTATATATGTGTGCGTGTGTTGATGGTTCCTTTAATTCTTGTGTATCTAGAACCAACGTATTTTTTATTACCCTAAAAGGGGATCTGATTCCCAATGCATTTCACATCAATTTTAATTATAATAATAATATGCTTAAGTGTGAGGCACTTATCGTAAGACTTTGCCTTTCCATAAAATGGGATATTCAGCACTTAATGGTCTATGGTGATTCCTAATTGATCATCAATCAAACCACTAATCAATATCAAACTAGATATGACAAGCTTGTAACCTACAAGTAAATTATGGATGATCTTAAGGTTCATTTTAAATCACTACAGTTTGAACAAATTCTAAGGTCCAACAATAGATTTGTTGATGTAATGGAAATAATTGGATCTATGATATAGATTGTTAGCAGTGCTAAAGAGTATCATTTTTTGATTTAAAGTCTTTTATAGCCTATACATATTATACTATTTTTAAAAAGGATATCTGCCATTGTTGGTACTAATCCCCCTCCTAAACTACCTTGGTACTAAGATTTTTATAATGATTTGCATGATCATGTGTTTCCACATGACTTATCCAATAGCTAACAAAAACTATTCTTTTATCATCTAGTCTATTATACCCTCCTTGGAAACATGTTTTATCACAAAGGTTATTATGGAACACTACTTCATAGTTTATCTTTAAGATAATCTAATGTAATGCTTAAGGAGGTTCATGAAGGAATGTGTGGGGCCCACACTAATGGTGTAGTTTTAGCTAAAAATATCCTTAGAACATGTTATTATTTTCCTAAAATGGAGACATATGCTTGCAATTATGTAAGGAAGTGTGTTCTTTGTCAACAGCATGGAAATTTGATACACACACCTTCCTTACCATTACAATTGATCATAACACCATGGACATTTTATACTTGGGGCCTCAATCTCATTGGTAAAATAAAACCAACATCTTTAGATGGCCATAAACATATTTTAACTACTATTGAGTACTTTAATAAGTAGATTGAGGCCATTCCTCTCACTTACTTTACCAGGAAGCAGATAGCCAAATTCATTCATTACCATATCATCTATCGATATGGCATCCTAGCTCGCATTATATTTGATAATGATAGTTCATTTATAAATAGAAATATAATAAACCTTTGTGTAAAATTCAAAATCAAGTATAATAAATCCACACCATACAAATCACAATGCAACAGATAGGACAAGGCATCAAACAAAAACCATTATAGCCATTTTAAAGAATATTATTAATGACACTAGCCATAATTAACACTTGAAAATATTTCATGTCCTTTAATATTATCAAACAAGTCATTGAACCTTTATAGGAGCCACTCCATACTCCCTTGTTTATGGCACAAAGTTATTATCCCAATTGAGATTGAGCTACCTTCTTTGCGAGTTTCTTTGGAGCATATTGAATATGATGAAGAATATAGATTCTCGAAGTTTAAACAACTAGAACTTCTTGATGGTAACCATTTGGCTACCCTAAAAAACATGCAAGCATATTAGAAGAGATTATAGAGAAGCTACAACAAGTGCATTCTCCCTCAGGAGTTTGACATTGGTGATTTTCTCTTGAAAGAGAATTGAAAGAACACAAATGTTGAATGTAATAAAAATATAAGTTCTAACCTAATTAGCTGGGACCATATGTTATCATGGAAAATTATGGATCTGGGGTATATCGAGTAGCTACTCCAAATGGTGAAAAACTTCTAGATTTCATGAACATTATGCACCTTAAAAGGTTTTACACTTGATAGCTTCGAACCATTGTCTACAATACCCCTTACTTGGGGACAACTTGTGATGACATATGTTCTCATATAACTATACCCTGGACCATCCCATGTTGGATCACATTCTTTGTTTTAACCTACCCTAGTCCATTCTTTCAAGAACCATACTATTTTCATGACTATGAATGATGAAATATTTAGATTGTTGGCACTCTGAATATATTTTATCCCACCTTGGACCATCCCCAATTGGGCCATATCCATTATGGACCATTCTATTTGAGAACCACATTCTTTTCATGTCTTTAGATGTTGTAACTTGATCACTTTTATCCCTTGACCAATTATGATCCTGATTATGAATCATAAACATTATGAACACATTCCATGCTAGTTCTACAAGTCAAGCTAGTAGGGACATTATTTTTCAACTTTTTCTACAAACAAGTGAACATGGATACCGAAGTGTATGGTTTTTCCTTGCTGCATGGTTCTTCAGAGATATCTCATACCACATATTGTTCTATTATTTTGCTATTGTTTGGTAGGCATTATTTCATTAACTATACCTTGTTCTCATTAATTTATAAGCATGTGCCATTGTAGTTGGCTTAGTATTTATTAGAACTCCTAATCTTGGATGAAAATCTCCTTTATTAGTTAGTTTCCTTGGACATTTATACATATTTTATCCAAAAAATACAAAAGCATTACAAAATAATCCACAAAAGAATGAAAAAATTATTTGATAATTTTGTATATTTTGATCTCCATGCTCTTTCCATTTTTAAGTAATTATCCCACGTGCTTTCTATTTTGCAAGACTATTCTCATTTTTACTCTCTCGCCATTTTTCAAGTCCATCTTCCCTAAACTTCTACAACATTAATCATGTTTTCTCATCATCACCTTTTCATTCTATCCCACTTCTTAGGATAAATACATTTAGCATAAAGTTCATGTTAGACCTTGCATCCATGGAAATATGTAGGCAACATCCACTTGCCTTGTAAATCTAGAGTCGGCTCATCCCCCTTCCTTTTCTTCTCTTCCCCCATTTCTTCTATGTTGTTTCCCTATATTCTGGGGGAAACTTTGTGTCCTTTTTCTTTTTATGTTATTTTAGAAAGTAACGCCTCTACTACACTTTCCTGAATAATTATTTTCAAACCATGCTAACATTTGTTTATGTGTGTTTATTTGATTTTTATTGGTTTTTGTTGTGTTTTCTTGCCTCCTCATTTATTTATTTATTTTCTTTGGTTGTTTCCTCTTGGTCTTTTGTTTTGATGTTTGGTCTTAGTATTTTCTTTGTTTTTGCCAAGTACACATTAATTGTCCACATGGATCTTGATTATCTATATCTTAATCTCATGTTATTAAGTTGTTATTACTTTGTTTTTAAACGTTCTTGTTCCTATTTTAATCCTAATTATTCATATCTTGATTTTAAGTTGGGTTCATTTATGTTTTTCTTTTTCTTTGTTATTATTATTATTATTTGTTTAAATTCAAATAGATATAACTTTGATTTGATCATTTTTACCATTATCATTAGTTATATTTATTCACATTTGAATCGACTTAGTGCAGGTGAAATGCCATGTCATTATTGTTGATAATCTAATGAGATTATCAATAGTTTAACTCATATAATCATGCAAAGGATGTAAAAGTTGAACAACAGAAAGCACACATAATAACAATCTTCTATATCACCAACCATACAAGAAGATTAAAAATATATAGGAAAGATGATTCCTATAATTAGGGATATATAATCTCCACCAATATCTCACTCGAATACCCAACCTTATAAAATAAACTACATGAGTTTGTTTATTCAACAAACTCACAATAATAATAAACTATATTATTAATATGAGTTATGTTAATACAACTCATGATTAATAATATTACAACATTAATAATTTTACACAATATATTCATAATATTCACTCCCCTATTATTAACATTATTAATATTAACAACTACCACTCCCCTAATGTGAAAAATATTTTCTAACATACACTCTCATAGGTTTTACATGAATGAGTTATGTCTAGTACCCACTCATGTTCTAAATGGTTTTCAAGGAGAACCACCCATTCTAAAAAAAAAAATCTAGTGAAACCATTAACCCTCAGTATGTGGTTTTTAAGGAGAACCACCAAATCCTCAGTATGTGGTTTTCTAGTGGAACAACCAACCACTCCATAATAGCATACATGTTTCCTCAGTCACTTTTTATAAAGGGAACAATATAGGAAAATATGTTCCAAACTATGAACATGAAATTTACATCTGTTCTTATTCTACCACACATGCAGAAAATAAAAAAACATAAAATAAAGAAGATCACAATTATAATAAATCAATCTCATTTTTGGTGATTAAAAGGAGATGTTATTTATCCTCCAACCTCCTTTTGCCTCCTCCTCCATTAGTCACTACTCAGTATAGCTACTCCTCTAAACTTATCCTTTCATTTCTGGTTCTTCTTCTTCAATCTCAAACTCTTCTTCAACAGTTGTATTACCCTCATCCATTTTGAGTTTATCTTTTATGAGATCTTTGGCACGAATGACACATAAAGAATATTTGTGTCCTTTTTTCTTGCAGTAAAAGCATTTTAATTCCCCTTTGTTTCTTGAGGAACTAGCAATGTTTTTATTTACATACATGGCAATTTCTTCCTCAATGTCTTCCTTTATATGTTTCTCTTATGATAAAAGTGAAAAAACCATGCCATCAAGTAAGTGTTAAGGAATTTATCTAGGATTAAAAACCACATTACTTTATCTAGGAGGTAGGCTATTCAAAACGATAGATTTTAATCTTCATCATCTACTTGAGCTTGTACTTTTGTTAATTATCTTAGGAGAGACCATAACTCATTTATGTGGATAGACATTGTTGCACCTTCATTCATTTTTAATTTAAATAGTTGAAACTTTAAATTGAATTTGGCATTCATTGCTTTAGAGCCAAATGTTTGACTTAGCAAATCCCATATTTCTTTAGACTTCTTTTCCAAGTCTACATAGTGTAATTTAGTGTCTGCAATTCCAATAATGGATTTTTCTTTGTCATCTCTGGTTTGCCATTCTATCAACTTGGTAGCATCAGATGTTTCTTTTTCTTTTCCACTTATAATCCCCTAGAGATTATTATTCATCGGTTGCATTTAAATTTCCACCTTTCGAGTGTTTAAATTTAATCCATTATACTTATACAATGGGATTTCCATTATGCTTTCTAGGGTGTCAAATTTTGATTGAAAATGCACCCGTGTAGAAACTTTTGACAAATAATTGATTATGGACCCTAATATTCATCTAAAATGACTTAATGATAAAACTCAATTATAACTCAAAAATGGTTTTCACCAAATTTTATATGACATACAATAACTTATAATACTATATGTAAACCAAATGACATATTTTTTTTGATATTATTGACATCTCTTTAATAAATAATTATAATTGACTCATTTAAAACATTTAATCTTAAATAGAAGACTTGACTACCCAAATATTACCATTTGCTCAAACCATTGGTGTTGAAGCCAAATATAGATCTATACTCAAAAGACATTGTATGGAATACATTTTGAACAGGTGCATGAATAGAATTGCACGAATAAAATTGATAGAATACCTCTTAGATCTGATGATGACTTGACAGAGACATGGGCTTCTCATAGAATGGCATGCATCTACAATATGACAAAATGTGTCATTGCAGTTTGTAATGCTAGCTCAAAAAATAAATAAAGTTGTTTAGTATTAGAATAGGTGTAGACCTATTATTTATTTCATGAGTAGAGGTAATAATTTTCATCATCATATTATGAAAATAAATGTAATCTATGTAAATATTATAACACATAGAATCTGTTCATGATTTGAGATCCAGGGGTTGATTCATTAATGAAACAAAAAAGAAAATCAATGACTACTAATTATATGAATGATAGGTGAATGAATGATGCTTGTATTGATGCTAAATTGGAGTGGACAAAAAGAAATAGTAGTCTAAAATTGTGATGTCTCTATGTAATGACTTAAGGAGGACTACAATTGAGCTAAGTAATGAATATTGCAAATTGTCATTGAATGCAAATATGACATGAAGATAGAGATCAATGCAAATCTTAATTTGAGATTGAACTTACAAATATCGATGCCAACTTGGAGTAATACATTTCTTATCAAAGTCAAAATGGAAAGTGATGTGAATGTAAGTGAGATAAATGAAATAAAATGATCCTATAGCTGAGACACTTTGAAATAATTGATATACTATAATACTAAATTAAGACAAAAGGACTCTCATGGTTGAATTCATAACCCACTCTGATACCAATGTTGATAATCTAATGATATTATCAATACTTTAACTCATACAATCATGCAAATGATATAAAAGCTGAACATCAGAAAGCACACATAATAATAATCTTCTATATCACCAACCATATGATAAGATTACAAATATATAGGAAAGATAATTGCTATAATTGGGGAGATACAATCTCCACCAATATCTCACCTGAATACCCAATCTCCTAAAACAAGATACGTGAGTTTATTTATTCAACAAACTCACAAAAATAATAAACTATATTATTAATATGAGTTGTGTTAATACAACTCATGATTAATAATATTAAAACATTAATAATGCTACACAATATATTCATAACAATTATAATTTACTCATACTTATGATGCCTATTTTAATTTTTGTTATAGCAAGCACTTTGTGCTTTGGGATTATGTCTTAACATCTACACAAATCCAATGATTAGTTCTCAATAACACCAATGAAACTAGGTACCAATGGATTATCTCACACTTGAATCTATGTAAGGTGTGCATCTCTTGGCATACATTATGAGTCTAATGAAAAAATGGTCATTTTTCATCATTCCTCATTCCATTCTCTCCCACTTATAGGTGAACTACATTGTCTTGAGGTCCATCTAGACTATGTAGGTAACACTTGGATATATGATGTATCTCTAGTTACTTCAGCTATACTCAATATTATTTTCATCACTTAGTGCATTCTTGTATGCTTGGTTTTTTATGGCTATTTTAGTCATTAGACCATCACATGTATGTTTTCACCCACTCATCTTTAAATCATGTAATAGTTTATATCCTTGAGTTTTTTCTTGCCAATTTTCTATATAGGGGCACAATATTTAAACTAATCATAAATATAAATCATCCTTATAGGGGAAAACCATTCTTTATCAGTGATAAAAATTGACCCTACTGGGGTAAAATTGCTTTATCTACCAATCAATTTTGCTCTAAAAGAGCACATTATTATTTCCCATCATTGGAGACATGATTCTCCTTTTTCTTCTAATTCCAAGCTCTAAAGACTTTTTCCCTCATTTTAGAAATATTTTAGTGTGCACTTTTTTTAGGATTGATCATTCTGTATGTGTGCATTTTATACCCTAGCTTTGGGTGTGTTCAAAATGTGTCACTTATGTTTTTGGATTGTAACCTTCTCATTCCCTTTGTCTTTGGGGCCCATTCTATTCTAATTATATTTTGATCATTGATGGAATTAGTGTGTGCAAGTGTTATATTGTCTAGATTTAATTTTTTCCATAGGTTAACCTCACTTTTAATCTCTTTTTTAGAGTCCATCCTTCTCTTTCATCCCTGTCTGTCCTCTCGAGGAGGCATCATGGGTCATTTCCTTCCAACTTCTTCTTGACAACTCTTTTCTTTGAAAATATGTTATTTCATCTAGATGTCTCACTACACCTTCTAAAATAGGGGAAAAATGTAGACATCCAATTCCTAACAACATTGTGTTAAAATTGTCAATCTTACTCAAAATTTATGAAAAGGCACAATTTGGGCCAAAATCACTTAAACATGCTAAATGGTTCGATCTTCTCGTATATAAGTAGGCTAGTGTATCCCTAAATGGGAAAATGAATTTTATGTGATTATTAAATTTGATCAAATCATTTTGAGTCAAAATTATTAAAATGCATTTTGGTGCTCTGGATCTCTTTTTTCTTCTAATTCAAAAGCACATGACACATGCATGAGTTATTTTATGTTGATAATGTCCTAAATGGGATGACCATCTGTACACAACTAACATCACCTTATAATTCCTCTTCAATCAAATTATAACCCCATAATATGACTTTTTGACCAGTTTGATTACTGAAGTACAACTAATTCCAAAGAATTGCTTAAATTTTGATTAATCTTAAGTAAATTATGAGCTTAAGTATGAATTTCATGGAAGTTATTGAATATTTATATATTGAAAATTAATTCTTATTATCTGCATCATCAAATGAGGTCATTTATGGGGTGGCATTCAAAATCCATAAAAACAATAAATATCATGATTATGGCCTCACATGCATCTTTAATGCCCCTTCCTTCCAAATATTTATTAGGGTATTTATGGATATTATTTGCATAATTAGATTAATTAATGGACACACATCTTGATCTCAGGATGGACAGTCATGGTTTATCCTAATCAATTTGGAAAATATATAAAAAGGATGGCCAAGACCACTTTAATTAAGCTTCATTTATGTAAACTTATAATGTAGGATTCTCTCTACAAGCCATTTTAGTATAGTTTGATAACGCTTTATTTAAAATAGGATAGCTTCATTGATAGGCATATCATTTATTTTCATATCATGAGCCTAGTTTAGTTGGTGTTCATGAAATGGTGGAGGAGCTTATCCTTTCACCATTATTGAAGACTTGAGCACCAAATCAAGGGGAAATCACATTTTGAGCCACATTTGTGTGATGGGAAGCTCTTGAGAATGTAACTTGTGTTTTATTTCTTTAATTTTCTCTTAATTTTCATTTAAACACCTCATTGAATAGGTTGGCCTACATTATTATTTATTTATGGATTTTTCTTGGTTTTCTTGACTAATGCTTGATCTAACCTTCTTTGTAATCCATATCTATAATTTGCATGTGTGTGTGTGTGTGTGTGTGTGTGTGTGTGTGTGTGTGTGTGTGTGTGTTATATTTAAGTGATGTATTTTCACCTCAATTTCCAATAGGTGGAAATGTCAGGTGGAGGATAAACACTTATATTTTCATTGTAATAAAGTTGCATTTTAGGACCCATCACTGGGATGGGTGTGACATATTTATATAGAAAGATTCATTAACATTTTTAGGATGAAACTAGATGAATTCAACATACATAGTATGGTTATTTTAGTTTGTGCCAATGACTTATGGTTTTTTTTCTATGCACACCTGAGATGAGGATAAAAAATACATTTTTCTTATTTTGGGAAGGGTGTTCTTGAGGATAGAATGGATGGTAAGCCTCTCAACCGGGACTAATGTGAGGTAAATAACATGCTAATAGACATTATCCTCCACCCTAAACATGTTCTTATTGCTAACTTTTAGACACAAATCACTAGAAGTAGAGTTTTCTAACTAAAACTTCAACTTTCACATAATTTGTTGTTAATGTTTCCACACTCCAGAATAGTAGTGAAAAAATGCATTTGGGTAGATTTAGAATTTTTGGTCATGGGATAACATGTTATTTATATATATATACATGATATATGTGATGGATTTTCACTTTGAGGCCTTAGAGGTGGAAATGTCAGTTGGAGGATAAGCACTTGTCTCTTCACTCCAATAAAGTTATATTTCAATACCCATCACTACAACTTGTGCCATGAATTAGTCTATAAGGGTCCATAGATGTGATACAAGGTGAAATTATATGGATTTCACATGCATGATAGGGTTATTTTTATTCATGAAAATGACTTATGATTTATATTTTACACATACCTGAAGTCGAGCTAAAACACTACATTTTTCTTATTTTGGGAAGGGTTTTTTTAGGCCAAAATATGTGGTGGGTCTCTTGACTGGGTGTTATGGGATGCCAATAAAATGGTCATGGACATTATTCACCACCCTATATGTGTTTTCATCACCATTTTCGATCCATGAAGCACCATAAGTAGAGTTTTCCAACTGCAAATTCAAATTTGATAATATTTATTGTCAGTGTTTCCACACTCCTAAAAAATAGTGAAAAAATACATCTAGGTGGATTTAGATGTCATTATCATGAGATCACATGTCATTTTCCTATATAAGTTCCATTCATAGGACAAGCACTTGTCTTTTCACTAAAATAAAGGTGTATTTCAAGACCCATCACTGTAACTTGTGTAATGGATTGGTCTAGAATGTTTCATCGACATGTTATGGGGTGAAATTAGAGGGATTCGACATGTATGAGAGGTTTATTTCAGTTTTTTACAATGATTTATGATATCCATTTTATGTACACTTTAAATTAGGCTAGAAAACTACATTTTTATTATTTTGGGAAGGGCATACTTTTGCTCAAAATAGGTGGTGGATCTATCGACTAGGTGTGACATGAGGCCAAGAATGTGGTTCTAGGCATTATTTACCACCCCAAACATGTTGGTAGTGCTAATTTAAATACAAAAAGGACCTGAAGTAAAATTTTCCAACTATAACTTTGATTTTGGCAACATTTATTGTCAGTGTTTCTATGCTCCTAAATAGTAGTGAAAACATGCATCTAAGAGTATTTGGACATCATGGTCATTGGATCACATGCCATTTTCCTATATATACATGATTAAAGTGATATATATTCACCTAGATATCCTATAAGTGGAAATTCTAGTTGGAGGACGTGCACTTATCTCTTCACTATAATAAAGTTACATTTCATGACCCATCACTATAATTTGTGCCACATATTGGTCTAGAAAGTTCCATCAATGTGCTCAAGGGTCAATATATAATGTTTTAACATGAAAAATAAGTTTATTTTAGTTCATTCCATTGACTTATATATTTTTTTTATGCACGCCTGAAGTCAGGATTAAAATTACATTTTTCTTGCTTTGGGAAGGGAATTCTTGATGCTGAAATGGGTGGTGGGTCTCTAAACTAGGAATGATGGGAGTCCAATAACATGTTATTGGATGTTATCTACCACCTTGATCATGTTAAAATATTTATTTTTTAGCTAGGAAGTATTAGAGGTGGATTTATCCAGCTATATCTTCAATGATGTTGAAACTGACAACATGTCATATGAGGTAGAGGTAAAGACAAACATGCTTGTTATGATTGACCATAAGTATAGTAAGTATGTACATATACATGAAATTCATTGATTCATCAGGGTCACAACCACCCCTTCTAATGGTCACATTAATCTATGTTAATAAATATACATTGAAATAGAACTAAATTATTTTTTTAATGCCCCAAAATTCTATTATACCTACCCTACACTAGTTTATATGTTATATATGATTATGATTGTTCTCTTGTTTAATATTGGAGGGTCAAAAATATAAATTATTGAATGTGTGCTATCCATCACTATAAAAAGTGTACTTGAATGTGTATATATGTATGATTTTTATATCTAAGGTATATGTATGTATGTGTCTATGTGTGGGCACGATTTTAATATATTTAAATTAGTTTTCATATTTTTTTGAATCATGTGATGAAAGACAATACTTTGTCTTATTATTTTCCTGCAAATACTCAATGATAGTAATCCAAATTATATTGGTTTTTATGATATGCAAATGCCTGAGGCTATTTAAACCCATTATTTTAATCTTCAGATAAGGAACTTGCCATGAAATTATTAGCCTCTACTAGAGGTAACAAAAAACAGACAAATGAAATACCTAATAGTAAAAAAAATTCAATCATTGAGGTGATTTTGATTGAAAATGACATGTTTGAATCTTACACAGAGGATTGGGATTTTGAGCCTAAAAACTCACCAAGCAAAAATGAGCATGGAGATTCATCAAATGGTGAAGAAATAGTTGTCTCAATTGAAAGAGAAGAATTCAAATGGCCAAGCTGAGTGCAGTGGAGAGGGAGAATTAAAAAAGATCTATAACCACCAAAATATTCCAAGGCCTTAAGAGACACAAGAATTATAATATTGTAATACTTCAATGGCCAAAAAAGAGTCTCTAAGAAAGAATGCAAAGCATCTCAAAATAGAGAACATCCGGAAAGAGGAGGTAGAACATACCCACTCCATCAAACATGCACAAGCAAAATTTACAATGAAATCTAAAGAGGGTATGTAAGAGATGAATATTTGATTTTTTTGTTTCAATCAATTATTATAGTATAAATTTTATTTGTCTATAAATTTAATGAGTTTATAAAACATGAATATCAAGTCCCAAATGATATTAAACAAGTGTAGCGAGGGTATCAACATTAGAAAAGAGATAAATGGTGTAGCCTACTCATGATAGGTACTTCATAGTAATATATGAATCTATCTCTAAAAACATTGTAATTTTTTCTTTCATATTGTTTTAATTGCAACACATATTGAAAGATTGTAAGTTAATATTTATAAATTACATGAAGTAAATATTAAAGATAATCGCTCATATCTAAATATGGGCATACAACCATAAAATTTAGTTTTATAATAATAATGTGAGATAAATTGTATAGGAAAGATTATCATCATAAAGTGTGAACATATATAGAATGTGGGATGAATTCCATATAGGTATACAATGCCAATAGTGCATACATTTCCATATACAACAAAGCATTACATCATATAATTGAAGAAGGTAGAAACTTTGATATTCTTTGTTAAGAGAGAATATGCATTGTAAGATGGATATTTTGAGTAATAAGATTTTGATATGCAATTTTATTCAAAAATCACTCAAAAAACCAATCTGACATTAAAATGTAGAGCCAATTAGGATTACAATGCAAATAAATGAATCATTCACACCAGTATTATAATCTAAAGATAAATTTTCCAAGTCATATTAAAAAATAAAGTGACCAAATTCTTATGGATTACCTTTGAAGACTCATAATTTTAACATCATATGATTGGCTTAGATAATACCTTAATTAATAGACTAGTGATTGATTCATGGTTTTGAACATAGGATTGACATGGAAGTTTATAGATGTCATAGTTAGTCTTAATGGAGGATGAGAATGTGTTAAATAGAGAAAATGGAGGGAATTAAAGGGAATTAATTTTTTTGAGAAAGCCTCTAGAATTGGAGGATTCTAAAAAGAATAGAGAGAATAGAGGAACATTCTAGAGTTGGAGAGATCTATAATGCATTAGGGGACTTAATGATGATTAGAGGGAGGTTAGATCAATTTATAAGAAGGATTAGGTGAGGAATAGGGGCTAGGCTTGTAGGAAATCCTAGGATTAGGTAGGCAGGTGGGTTATGGGAATTTTAAATTCCTAAATATTAGACAAGAGGGATTAATAGTATTTAATATGGACTTAGGTGGATTAATTAGTTTGTGGGGTAGGAGTAATGTTAATAGATGAAGAATAATGGAAAGGGATGTTAGTAAAAAGACTAGGAGGATTAGTAAGGATGAAATAGACTAAATTATGTGGAATTAGTGATGTTAGCATCAAAAATAGCAAGCCAACAAAGGTGAACAAATTTAGATGTATACATTTTACCCTTCTTTTAAATGGCAATTCCAATGATGAATTGTAATGAGTAATGGTCTTTCAGATAATAAAGATACTCATAGATGAATATTAGTAAGTGATGTTAGTGGACATGATGCCCCCTCAAGGGGATATGTAGAGAAAGAACTAGATGGATGGCAACTCAAAAAGAAGGAATGAGGGGTGATAGGCATGAATAGACAAGGGGTTAGGATGATAGATGTGAGATTGATGATGAAATCATCATGAGAAGTGAGATACAAAGTGATGATGCCTTTGATAAAGACCTATGCATGGGGAGCAAAAATTATTGTGTCACATTTGTTGACATATCCCAAGGGGGAATCAACCATAACATGATGATGATAAGATAAAAGGCCTCAAGATTGAGACATATCCCAAGAAAGGACACATGCAAGGGAGATATATAGACTAATATGATAAAGGCCAGAGCTTTCAACATATCCCAAGTAAGGGTGCATGTTGGGAGAGCATCAAACCAAAATAAGATAATGATTTGATATGTTTAATTGATATGTGTAACTCAAAGCTAAAGGTGAATGATATAATGAAGGATATGAGAGAGAATAAATGATAGTATCGAGTGACCAAAAGATGAAGGGGAATAACTATACTATATTACATCAAATCAATGAGCCATAATGTGATTAATAGTGATGATGCCCCTAGGAAGGACACATGCAAGGGAGTGAGAGATGATAATAAATTTATGATCTTGATCATGCCCCAATAAAAGGAGGAAACTGTAATATTTAAATGATTAATTAAGTAATTAGTGATAATGGATGACTGATGGAAGAAAAGATGGATATTGTGACTTATCAGGATCAATCAATAGGTGTGGGTGGTTGAATGGGGATATTGGGGATATGATTATGGAGTGGATAGTTATTGATCAATTGAATAATTGATTTATGATATTTTAGGTCAAGAATGATGAAGGAAAAGATAGATGTAATGGTGAATGACGGGGAAAGAGGAGATAGTGGCTAAACTGACCTTAAACACATTATGTGATGAAACACAACCTACATAGTCTAAAAATACCATAGGCCAATGTAGTTCTAACTAAATGATAGATGATAAGATAGACTAGAGGAGATAGATTATAATGATTGTTAGACATGTTAGTTGTTAGATATAAAATATGACTCAAATTTTAGACATGAGGATAAAGGATTAACATAAATCATGTGATTGGGTTAGATAGGTTAATAAATGATCAATTGATTGACTTATACTTGATGATTAGATGATTAGGGGATTCAATGATTAAGCAGGTGATAGAGGATAGGATAAATGAAGAGTGTGGTCCATTATCAAGCCATCATTTCTATAATATGGATCATCATAGTCTAACAAATCTGATCTAATAATGTAAAGTAGCACTAAGTATTAAGAAACATGATATTTTATGACCATGATGACTTTGTACCACAGTGCATAATTATAAATGGGGTAAATAGCAAACTCTATATCATCAAGGGGACCCAAAAACATCAGTGTATATTTTTATGTCATCATAGCATCCTTGTTCACTAGCTAAGAGATAAAAAGATTTATGCTCCAAGAAAGATAAAAAATAAGATAAAAATATATATACAGACAAACATTTATAGATAAGTGAATATAAATAAAAAGATAAATAAAGACACATAGACTATACAAATAACACACATAAATATATACATATCAAACAAATAGGGTCTTGTCCATTGTCTAAATGTATAAATATGGGATGAATGAGGATAATAATTGATGCCAATGAATGATGATGAATATTCTTCCCTTGATTAGGATGAAGCAAAGTTGTGAATAGGGTGTGCTTGAGAAATTTTCCACTTAAACATAGGATGTATTCAACTCACTAATTGACCATGTTTTGATCTTAAATGAGAGACTTATTAATTATCAACAAAAAGTGAGACTATGTTAATGGTAGATCAATATAAACTATTTTTTTCTAGTTTGAAATAAGGGATGAAAGACAATAGTAGGATGACTGGATATGACTTATTTATGGTAATGAGAGGCGAAGGGGATGGAGATGGATCCGAATGGGGGAATAGCATAAGACAACACATCTTGGAATATTTTTAGATTTTTCCATATTTTATGATTTATTTTTTTGATTTTTTACAGATTTCAATTTTTAGGGATTTTTGGAATAAAAATATACATTATACATAGGGGTTTCTAGAAAAGGAATACTATGCCTAGCAATTAGGATGAGGATAAATGGAATAATGGATGGGATGAAAAAAGGATGAGGGTGAGGCTAAAAAGGGGATGAGGACCAAGGGAGAATGGATAAGGGATTACCAATGACCAAATCATGAAGGAACCAGATGTTTATTTACCGAGTGTTAAGTATATGATATGTTATGATGATTCCATAACATTTCTAAAGACATCCTCTACTTCCATATAAAGGTTAAGAATAGAAGAAAGGATGGACATAATAGGATGCAATATATGATGGCAGATGATGGGTAGGAGAAATAGACTGAGGGATAAGATAGACAAGGATGAAATGGATGAGATTGACAAGGGATGGATTTTCCCCCTAGTGTTGAGGTATAATGCAGACAAGAAACTATTTTAACATGACATCAAAAATTAGTTTTCATCATGGTACTTACCCATGGTGCCATAAGATTGGTTTTCACCATGATTATTTATTTATTTATTTATTTATGTTTTTACATTTTTAACGGCATTTCAATTTATTAGAGGTAGGTGAGATACATGATGCAAATGCTTTCTTGATCTTTCAACCAACATTTGTTTTGGGTAGGTGTTTTTTTAGGACAATGTTTTTGATGCTACATGTACTGATGCCATAGTGAACTTCATTGATTCTTGATTTATCATCCTTTGGACATCTCTACCGGGTGTCTTTGTAACCCCTACGAGAGATGATGCTACATGGGAAAGTAATGTGTGGTAGGGATGGAATTTGATGGTTTTTATAGTGAGGTATAGGATGTGGATGAGTGATATGATGATGAACAATGTGACTGGGAGGAGATTGGAAATGGGGCTCAATAGTTTCACACACCATTAGATATGGTAGAAGGGATATTTTTGACTAGTGTTGTATGTCAAGTAAGGTTAAGTAATCCAAGACTATTTAAAAAAATTTCTCTTTGATCCAAAAATTATAAGGATGATTGGCCAAATTACTTTTGAAATGTTTGACTCATGTGGTAATTGGTGCCATGATGACTTATTGGTTTGCTAACTTGATTTTATTTTTATTGCCCCCTAATGCCTATAATTGGGCTTCACCAAGGGTACTTAGATTTAGGATTAGAGGATGATTATTTTGACTTTGATGATCCCATGGCACCTCAAGGAAGTTTTTT
This sequence comes from Torreya grandis, assembly GCA_037957365.1. Classification (NCBI taxonomy): domain Eukaryota; kingdom Viridiplantae; phylum Streptophyta; class Pinopsida; order Cupressales; family Taxaceae; genus Torreya; species Torreya grandis. The sequence continues at coordinate 320,990 of JARHVA010007460.1, forward strand.
CTAAGGGTTGATGCTTTTTGACTTGGCCGATTATGAAATACTTCTTTACTTTATTTGATTACTTTTGGATCATAGCTAGCTTGACTAATTCATTATTGGCTTGGATCCTTGTAGATTCAACACACGAGATTACATGTTGAAGGGAATACAATTATGTGCATTCCTATTTATCCCATTCAAGGAGTGGGATGGAGGGATTGTTAATAAGAGGTGGATGATCAGGGATATGTGGTGAAAGGGGTAGATTAAGGGGATGATGGGTAGCATAGTCCTCATAAATTATATTAGGAGACCTAACCTCAACATTGAAGAAAGTGTACTTAAAAAAATTAAAAGGATCACTAATACTCTTTGTAGATTTAGTATCTAGAGTCAAGTCATATCCAACCTGATGATCTTTGACAAGTAGAATTTATAAATTCCCCATCATAAATTAAACTTAAATTATGGCATGTTAATTAGAGTATTATGTGAAGATGTGTATCCTTCATGTCTTGGCCACTATAAAAAAATGATATCTCATGAGGCCACCTTTTTGTTCTCAAAGTTATGTTGACACGGTACTTTTACGATTACAAAGCATTGCATGGTGCACAAAAAATCACAACAAAAAAATGCCTTTTTTTAGAGGATTTCTAGTAAGTATTTCCAAGTCAATCAACCTTTCTTTTTCATCTTCAGCTTACTTGTGAATATCATCCTCCTCCTTATATGTGTGAAAGAGGTCACTTTGCATTGCTTTTGTTAAATTCAACTTCATTATCAAGTGTGTCCATATATCAATTGGGTCCCATATATCACTATAATTTTGAATTTAAATTGAATTATCAATATGCCCTTTGTTGCCATCTGCATACTTGACCATATTATCCTTTTTAACATGTTGTTCATGATAAGAAGAAATCTGAAATTGCATGGTGTAACACAACAAATCTTAAGTATGAATTTCTTTTTCATACCTTGGGCTATAATCATATTTTTTACCTTTTTCCTTAAATTGTTTTAAATGTTGTTTTACTTGAATGATCATTAATTTTTCCTCATTTTCTCTCCTTAGCCAACCATCACACCTCTTTTGGGTCTTTGTCATGTCTTCCATGCTAGCTTGCAAAGTAGTTGGGTTCTTCTAACCCTAGGATCCACTTTTATTATGGATGGCATAACATTAAGTTATGCCTAACATGTGTGATTTATGCCCTTCTTTTTCACTAAAATATTAGAGAATTAGCCAGTGGAACTTCCTCTTATGCATGAATATTTCTCCCACTTCCTTTTTTCAAGGTGGATGCCCCCATGAGTTGTTCACTAACCTTTTTTCAAGTCTGAATTTTCTTGTTTTTTTATTTTTTATTTGGAATTATTATGAGGGTTTGACTTTCCCTCTTTCTAATTTTATTTTTCTTTCTCGTCAAAATTTGGGAATTATTCTCCTCTTCTTTTCAAAACCTTTTTATGGAAGCACAAAACCCTCTTTTACTTCAATCCATCATTTCATGTACCTTCAAGAACTCATCAAATCTGATGATCAACCATCCCTTGATACTTATCAAGGATTTTGGTGGCCTCAAAAATGTACATTTATTTATGAATTTATATTTTTATCCCCACCTTTTGAATTGGATCTATGTTTTCCTCCTTATGTTAAAACTTAGGTAGTTAATCCATTGTAGATAATTCAAACCCCACAGCTAACCAAGAAAAGGATTTGTTACCACTAAAATATCTCCTTTAGGGTTGAATTAGAAAGATTTGGGTTTTCTAACAAACCCTAGAAATAACACTGTAAACCTTAACACATCTTATGCAAATTCTAAATTTTAAAATTTCAAACCCTAACCATAAATTTTTGAATTCTGAGGACACATATATTAATATTTCCAATCAAATATTCATCAAAATTACAAAATTATTACATCCCACAATGGAACCCTCAAATATGGTTTTCTTAATCCCTTCAATAGTCATAAAACATGATAAAAATACCAACAATGTATTGGTGCTTCTAAACATAAGTTATGACCTAAATAAGCCTTGAAAAATATGATATCAAACCCCAAAGTGGGGCACTGCCCTCTTAGAAGCTGTTGGTTGTCTTCAAAAAATTTAATCTCTTAATGGGCTTCCAAACCCCTCACAAACTAGGCGGTGCCCTTCTAGGGAAACTCAAAATCCTTCTCTAACTTCTATACTTTTGCATCCAACCTTTTAATGAGCTAATCTATTGTACTATACCTGGAATTGATTTTAGATTACCTCAAATTGACTAAATGTGCTCCTTACAACCTCTGAATTGAAGTTGTCCTAACTGAATGTTGAAGGGTTTTGTCCTCAACTTAAAATCCAATGAAGAATTTTATCTTCAAAGGATGTAAGCCAAGCATTTTTGTGCTTAAACTCATGAAATTAATTCACCAAATTAACACAATCCTCCAAAATGAACCTTTATCCTCATTTTATTACATTTTCACAAAAAAGATCTCTCTTAAAGTGGGGTGCTCCATTTGAAGAGAAATTTTTAATATTCAAAAGCAACATCTTTATAATTTCTCGTAAGGGCTAATTTGCCCATGACCCTTAAAGGTAGCCTCTTTGCGTCAAAATTAAAATTAGAAAAGGAGTGATTGACATAATATCCTTAGACATAATATTATTTTAAGTATTTAGGAATACTTTTTATTCTAAATAATAATAATATTCTAATTTCAAAAAAGGGCATTACTCTACTCTCCGTCAACAAATTTTTTTCTTCAATTTTAGTTTTGAATTTAGAAGATTTTTATCTTAATTATAAAATAGATTGAAAAATCATAATATTGCAAGTATATGGTGGAGTTTATAGTTAGATTTGTTTTAAACACAAAATAATATATGACAACTTAAAAGACAAATACCTCAAAATTAATAAATATCCATATCTTTCATATATAAATTTAAGATATATGTATTAACAGATATTAACACTAAATAAAAATTTAATATCAAATATAAAATATAACGAAAAATAATAAACATTAAGTGAAATTAAAGTAATATAATGACATAAATATAAAACAAAGGTTAAATATTAATTAAAATTGTCTGCAAAAACTTTCAACATAACAATAAAACAAATGCTAATTGTATTGAAATAATTAAGATAATTTTTTTTTTTTTAAATGCATCTTTTATAGAGAAGTGCTTATTGGGCAAGTATGTTTCGATTTGGATGTGATATAATTTAAATAAATTATTTTTATATTTATCATTCTTCTACATCGTTTACAACAGTTTGTAAGGGACAAACCTCTATAGACGGGGTAGTTTTAAAGTTTTTTCAGTTTTCAAGTTTTATAATTATACTTTCTTCATATAGATTATAATTTTAATTTTATCGATTAAAAAAATTATTATTAGTTTTAATTGAATTTATTTTTTTAATTTTATAAATCAAAAGTTGTGAAATAAAATAGTGAAACGAAAATAAAAAATTAAAAAAAAAAATTATTATTAAAATATTTAAAAATAATTTTATTATTTAAAAATAATAAATCGGAAGGTTACATAATAAAATATTTATCTCCTCTATCCGGAACTTTTGGGAAGAAAATAGCAAAACACACATTATTGAAAGCACAAGATCGTGTTGAAAATGAATATGATTTACCACTCCATGTTTGCCATTTAGGAATATGATTGTGTTGAAAAGAAATATGATTTACCACTGTATAGGAATATTGTGTTGAAAATAAATATGATTTACCACTGCATGGGAATATTGTGTGGGGAGAAACCCGATCCATGTTTGGCATAAAAGAGTCGAGACATTATTTTATTCAAAATGAGATTTCGATTTCCTAACCACTGCAGACAATAATACGTGAAAGAAAGTCGAGTGGAGTGGTTTTGATTGCGCTCGGGTACGCATTGGCCGTGAGAAGTACGTAAACGCGTGGCAGAGGATCAAAATTGTTTATTGTGAAAAAACTTCATTCCTTTCTCCTGCCACGTTTAACACCGTTATCATTTTTACGCTGGAATGCTGCTTCAACGTATTTATTGCTTGCTGCATTTTCAACAGAAGATCTTTGAAAATTGTTTTTATGAAAGCCTTAAATGAAAGTCGACTGACATTTATTTTCCTCATTTGTAGATGAAACAAATTATTTTCTAGAACTTCCAATATTTTAATAATAGAATTTAAAATTATACAGAAAAATAATGAAAGAAGAAGCATTATAAATAAATGTAATGGACTCATTTTTGTGAGTAGGAGAGAGCTCTATGCATCATTTTATCAATAATTTTATTATTATTTATGTGTGTCATTATTTTATGTATCTGTGTATTTTTTTTAAAGTAACGATAATTCTAATTTTATATTTTTATTATATATATTTATTTGGGTTTCAATTTTTATCAAATTAGTTTTGGAGTTTTGGCATCGAGTTTAGAAATTCAGTTCAAAAATGATAAGTGTAAATGACAGCGATCTTATCGAGCTTCAAATTCACTTTTTTAATTGCGAAGGTTATGATTTTTGGAGTATCAAGATCAATACTCTTTCTATCAACATGTGTAGGTTTAATTGAAAATCAATTCCCAAGACCAACAATCAAGGGCATTCAATGCATTGTCACACACAAAAAAAGGATGTTGAAAGAGAACAAGAAAAATGATGCAAAGGCCTTGTTTTCCATTACATCAAGCCATTAACTAATCCATCTTCCTAAGAGTCACAATACCAACCAAATCCAAACAAGCGTGGAAGACACTACAAACAACATATCAAGGTAATAGTAAGGGTGAAATACTAATTTGCAAATACTTAGGAAAGACTTTGAAAACCTACATATGAAATATTTGAATTTATTTGATGTGTTTTTTACACATGCAATGGGAGTAGTAAATCAAGTCAGGTCTTGGGAAAATACATTAGAGGATCAAAAGGTTGTAGAAAAAATACTTAAAAGTCTACCTACCAAGGTTGATTCTATTTTGGGTGCAATTGAAGAGTCAAAAGACTTAGCACAGCTGCTTGTTGATGAGTTCACGGGATCTTTACAAACCCATCAGTAAAGGTTAAATAAAATGGCCATTTCTCCTCTTGAACATGCATTTAGAACACAAGTTTCAGTGAACACTAAAAAAGGAAGAGGAAGATCTAATTTCAGTAGAGGCAAAGGAATAAAGTTATAGAGGAAGAACAAACGCATTTCATGATGGTGGAAGATCATGTTCAAACACAAATTTATATACTTCAAGTGGAACAGGTAGAGGTAACAACCACAACTACTCTCATGGACAAATGCATGATAAATCATATGTTCAATGTCACTATTATAAAAAAATTGGACAATATGCAAATAAGTGTAGGAAGAAGTAATTTGACATGAGTAGAGAAAATACAAACTTTTATAGAGAAAATCAAACTGAAAATGAAAATAGTGGTTCAATATTTATTAATTGTAATGTTTCTCAGGAAATCAAAAAAAGATCTATGGTTCTTAGATAGTGGATGTAGCAATCATATGACTAGATGTAAGGACATGTTTACAAACATGGATGAATCAGCAAAATCAAAAGTGAAATTGGGAAATGATAATAAAGTTTCTATTATGGGAAAAGGGAGCATAAACATTAAAACCAAGCAAGGTGAAAAGAAACACATTCCATATGTGAATAATGTTCCTTGACTCAAACACAATATAATTAGCATTAGGAAACTTGAACATAATGGATAAAGAGTTCATTTTGAACATGGAGCATGTGTGATTTTGTATACAAATCTAGGCAATATCCTCATTGCAAAAGTTGAAATGACAAACTATAGAATGTTTCCCAAAAAACTTCAAAATGATATGTCAGCTTCATATGTTCAAAGTGTCACTCGAGAAACACCACCAAATGGATCGTATTCACCTTTTAAATGTGTTACAACAGTGATACATTGAACTACATTTTATGTTTTCATAAAATAGTAATCTTGTGTTTGTCATTTGAGGTTTAGACATTTAAGCTTTAGTGATTTGAATTTATTGCACATGATGAATATGATAGATGGTTTGAGTTTGATAGAGCAACTGAATAAAATTTATGAAGGTTTTATTCTAGTCAAGCAACATAGATAATCATTTCATGCAACTATAAGTCATATCAAGATAAGGCTCTTCTTGAGTTTTTTCATTTAGTTCTATGTAAATATGCAAACACCTTCTATTGGTGGCAACTTATGATTCTTAACCTTCATCAATGATTTCAATAGATATACTTGGGTTTATTTTTTGAAATAAAAATAATAAGTTTTTGGTATATTCAAAGAGTTTACAACCATGTTTGAAAATTAAAGTGGATAGTTCAGAAAAGTACTAAGAACCAATATAGGAGGAGAATATGTGCCAAATGAGTTTCTAAGCTTATACAAGATAAATTATGGAATCAAGAAATAATGCACTCTCAGATATATGCCAAAAAAAAGTGGTATTGCACAAAGGAAAAATTCAACAATCATGGAATTTCCCAGAAGCATGTTGAAAGCCAAACATTTATCAATTGAATTTTGGATAGAAGTTGTAGCTTGTACAATTTATATTTTAAACCAATGCACCAAAAATAGTGTAAAAGACAAATTACCTCAAGAAGCATGGAGTGGAAAGAAGCATTGTGTTTCTCATTTGAGATTTTCTACTTGTGTAGCATATGTTCATGTGCTAGATGAAAGAAGGAATAAATTTGATGATAAGGGACAAAGATGTATATTTGTGGGATACATTGAGTAGACTAAAGTATACAAGTTACATAATCCTATCACAAAGAAAGTGATAATCAACATAGATGTGTATTTCATTGAAGGTGAAGCATACGATGGAAGTATTAAAAATTGAACAACTATCACATCAGTGATACCTTCAAATGAAGTGAAGTAATCAAATTGAAATGTGGCATCAATTAGCCACTCAAATCCATAATGTATCACTCTAATGACACCTTTTTAAGCACCAATCCAACATCACCATGTATCAACATGGAGACAAATATCCTAACATCACACTATCATCTAAAATATATTATTTTAGTGAAGGTTCAGGACATGCAATCACTCCAATTCCTTCAAGGTATCATGTCACAAATACCTTACATCTAAATATATCATCTCTAAGGTCTCAAAAGACAAAAAAATTTGGAAGAAAATATATGATGCAACTCAAGGTGATCATAATGTTGATTTCTTTTCTAATTTTGCATTAATTTCACATGCTGATCCTATGTTTTTTGATGAAACAACTAATAACTAAAATTGGGTTAAATCCATGGATGAAGAAATTGATGACATAAACAAGAATCATCCGTAGGATCCTGAAATTTTTTCAAAAGAAAAGTATATAGTTAGTGTGAAGCATGTCTATAATATCAAATTCAATGTAGAAGGAAATGTTGAGAAACATAAATCATGTTTGGTTGCAAAGGGATTTTCACAACAACTTGGCTATTATAATGAGACTTTTTCTCTAGTAGCCAAAGTGGACAAGGTAAGAACTATCTTAACAATAACAAATCATAAAAAATGGAAAGTTTATTAAATGGATGTTAAATCAAAATTTCTAAATAGGATATTAGAATAGGAAGTAAATGTGAAGCATCCACCATGATATGAAATTTTTGGTTAGAAACAAAAAAATTATACTTTGTATGGAATCAAGGAAGATCCAAAAATTTGGTACAATATGATTTATTATTATTTTCTAAAGAATAGATTTATCAAATGCAATAGTGAACCAATACTATATATCAAGATGAAAGATCAAGGTAAAAATTTGATTATGTTCTTATATGTTTATGACTAGATATTTAAAAGAGACTTGTCGATTAATGTGTTCAAATAAAAAATGAAGAGAGAATTTGAAATCAATTATTTGGCATTGATGAATTATTTTTTTGGAAAAATGAGGTAAGTAAAATAGATTTTGGGATTTTCATTTTCCATTAAAAATATAAAAATGATAATTTAAAGAGATTTAAAATGATGAATCATAAGCCAACATCAACACTAGTTTCCACATAATTTCAATTTAGCAAATAAGACAAGGTCTCCAATTTAGAATGAATGTTTTAAAAAAGACATGTTGATAGTCTAATGTGCTTGATATTCAGACATCCTGGTATCATGTATGGAGTAAGCCTTATTTGAATTTTCATGTAGTCACCATTGGATTTTCACTGGAAATTTGGGAAAAAAACACTAAGACATGTTATTAGAATGAAAAATCATGGCGTTTTATATTCAGCATAAGATGATTACAAGATGACAACATAAACTTACAGTGTTTATGCCATAAGTATTGACTATAGGAAGAGCACATATGGTTACATTTTCAATTTTAGTTGAGGAATAATTTCGTGATCCTCTGAGAAATAATCCACTATCACTCTTTCATCATTTAAAGCAAAATATATAGCAATCACAACAACATCATGTCAAGCAACATGTATGAGAAAAGTGTTGTCATAACTAAAGAATGATCAATAAAATGTGATAGATATATTTTTTGATAAAAATTAAGCAATAAAATTTTGAAAGAATCATTTTTTCAACAAAAATATCAAACACATGGATAGAAGATATCATTTCATCAGAGATCTAGTCAACAATAAATAAATATATTTAGAATTTTATAAATTTGATGATTAGTATCATAATAAAACAATTATCAAAATAAAATTTTGAACATCTCAAAGACAATCTAAAGATTGTTGATGTTGAAATATCACTCTAGCAATACCTTGTTAATCAATATTAAGGGAGAGTGTTCACATATCTAATCTTTCTTCCATCCACTTATTGTTTGTAGTGTTTTGAACACAAGTTATTTACAATATATCTTTTAATTAAATGAATATATTTTATACTCAAAAGGATGTACTTTTATAGAAGACTTTTTGTAAAATTTGATTGATGTCTTTTAATTGTCGGTGAAGCAAATAATTATCGAAAAATTGTATAGACACATTTTTGGTGAGCAGAAGAGGATAAGAAAAGTGCAAAGGATTTTACCCATACATCATTTATAATATAATTGTTGTAAAATTTTGACTATAAGCTATTAATTATTGTAGTTTCTTGATGATGGATCTTGAGTCCTAATTCATTAATATATTAGTAAAAATATATATAAACAAAATTTATTTAAAAATATGTTTAGAATTTTATAAAATATATTGTTTATTTTCTATTTTTTATAGATTAAAAGGAAATTACTGCACTAAATTTTTAAAGGTCATTACTTTTAAGAAAAAATTAATTTCAAAAAGTAAAATAAAAATTAATTGAATAACATGTCTATAATTTCCTTTGTAACTATCAAATATCAATTTACTATTTGAGCATGGGACAATGAAGAGTGAGTCATAACTCATGAGTAGGAAAATGTACATAACGAATGAATAAGGAGGACATTAAAAAAGGTTTATTATCATGCTAAAGGCAGGTTATATAGATTTCAACTTTTCTATTAGTGTATTTTTTTTACCTAAGCTTTTGTGGTAGTTGTTAACTGCAATATTTATGATATAATTTTATTAAAAAATAATTTTTTTTTGAGGAAAAAAAATCTATTTATATTTCATTTTAGTAGTTAGAAAATAATTTTATAACCATATAACATTTTTTTCAATTAGTGAAAATTACTTTTTTACTTTTTATCTAGTGAAGTGTTATCATGTGAAACTTTTTGATATTGGATTATAATTTAAATATAAGTATTATGATGTTGTTTCAAGAGTAATGGCATTGCTCATCTTTGGACTTAGGGAAGACTTATTTTTAGGTACATTTGCATAGTTTGTTTTTATTAATGTCTCTATCATATTAAATATGTCGCACTACATAGGTTTTCATTTTTTATTGACAACAATATTATCTTGAATGTTGCTTGTATTAAGTTGATTAAATAGAACAGTCTAAGAGATAAGAATATATAATAGAACTTGAATTATCTAAGTGTGAAGACAATTGAGTTTGTATTTATGATGGATAATTTTGAGTGGTGAGTTTTTTTTAATAATATCTATTTGTAGTTCATAATTTTTTTGCTCTATTTCAGTTGGAGCATACATGTGTATCTTTAAAAAATATTACTAGCTATTTCTTTTTAAGTTGAATAAAATTTCCTTGTAATTAGTCATTGTTTTAATAGGTCTCTGCCCTTCATGTTTGTTGATTGTATGTAATTTTTTATTAATTTTTTCTTTCGAACTATTATGTTTGTTCAATGTTTGTGATAAAAATTGTGTCTTTTATGTGATATGAATATTAAACAAGATTTGTAGTTCATTGTTTTTATTATGAATGTGGCATGTCATTTTAAATATTAATGGCATCCTTTGTCCTTAGCTATAGGGCTATAGGGAATAATTATTTCTAAGTGCATTTTCATGGTTTTATTTTCTTAATATCTCTTCCATATTGGATGTAATGTGATGGTTAGGATTTATTGTTTATTTTTCATTGAAATATTGTCTCTTAGGTTTATTATATGAATTTGATATAACAGAGAAGTAAAATAAGTAACATGATGATTTTTGATATAAGGTTATATTAACAAGAGGTGAAGATACTTGGTTTTATTTTTACAACATATATTGTAGAGTGATATTTTTTCCAATGAACAATAATTATCCTCTACTTCTATTGGAGCCTATTAATATTTTAAAATATTAAGTGGTATTTGGTTATGCATCAAGGAAGGTCATGTTATGAGTGAGATTTGTTTTAGTGGGTCTATGGTCTTCATGTTTATAAATTCTATATATGTTTTACATATTTATTTTGATCTTTAGACCTTTTATATTTTTTCAATGTTTGTGATAGAAATTATATCTAAATTGTGTGAAATGAATCTTATTTTAATTTTTTGGTTTGTCATTATTATTATGAAGGTGGAAATAATTACGAGGATAAAGAATGACAAATCCATGGTACATGTTTTGTTCTTAATCTTATTTTAGTGAACTCCATGAATATATATATATATATATATATATATATATATATATATATCTTATTTTACATGTGTTATATTATATCATGGTTGATATCAAAAATGGCCTAGTTTTAAAAAACATTTTTTTCTATTTTTGTGTAAACTTGAATTGTTTTGTTTTTTTGTTTCTTTTGATATTTTGTAGGTAGGTGGAAAACTCTTGTGTAATATTGTAGAAAAAAAACACCTATCAATAATTTCAGGGTCATAGGGTGATGGAGCCAAGGGGGTGTCTATTTTTTATTTTGTTCTTATCAATCAACACTGTGAGAATCTTAGTTTGTAAAAGTCTCATTTTATTTGTGTCTTCAACTTAGTGCTGGGTTGTGCTATTGTCGATCAAAGAGATCACGGATTGCTAGTTTTATCCATCACTTACACTAATATGAATTGGGGAAAGTATATTTTATCTCCTTAATCTTTTATATACTAAGCCAAGTGAATTGACAATAAGAGAAATAGTTTGTCATCTTATTAGTGAAGTAGGTGGCCTTTTTACTAGTTTTTTTTGGTTTTTTGGACAATAAATGGCATTTTCAATATTTGAAATCCAAATACGTGGTCCACTATGATATTGGAGATAGGATGATAATTAAAAATGCATGACCTTATATTCAAGTGTTTTCTACACACATATGTTCATTAAATTCTGACAAATAATGTAATAGTTTGGAAGGTTATAAGTTATTGAAGAGACACATGTACAAGGTGTAATTATTGATGATATCTTGAAAAGTTGTATATTTTATCAAAATTTATTGGAGGAATTTTATATATTTCATAAGGTAACAATAAAAACTAAATGAAGCAGTGCATTACTTGCATTGTATGCATCATTTTATATGAATGTTGAAATCGAGGCATTTGGTTTGAGCAAGTCTCTATAGATGGAATTGTTGAAAATAGGGATCAAAGTTTCAAATATTAATTCAATAGTAAAGATTTTTTCTATGGAAATATCACCTCTCAATAAATTTCAAAAATTTATTTTGGTAACTCTTACTACTTGAGAAATGAGGATTTCCCTCGTTGCCTTTGTTTATGTGCCATATATTACTCCACCTACCATAATTTCATTTTTTTCATCAACTTTGATATGTATTCACATCTTTTTGACTTTGTTTCTAACACATCAAGTGAAATGGGATCTCATGTATGTTTTTTTGTCTTTGCCATTAGCATTACTCAGATTTATTGCTTAATATTTCCAAGCATAATTTATAGTGCCTATGATGGGTTTTTTTTTAAATTAAAACAGGGGTAAAAATTTATTGAAAATGAAAATGAAACAACAGTTATAACTCTTTATCCTAGTCCACAAGTTGAACTAGTTTCTGATATAAACTCATAGGAAGCATCCTCTGATCAGTAATGCTCCATGAAGGTCCATTCTCCAAAGCCCACTTAGCAAGGCAATCCGCAACACTATTCCGCTCACGGGGAATGCGTTTGAAAGAAATCGAATACAAGGAAGTACTTACTTGCAGAATCTATTGAACGACAACATTTAAGTGCCAGTCCACCTTACCAAGATTACATTTATTCAGCAAATTAACAACCACTTGAGAATCTAATTCACAGATAATGTTATCCCACCCACGTTGACAACAGCATTTCACAGCCTCCAAGATAGCCATGGCTTCCATGAGGTTATTTGTATGATGACCTTTGTAGATCAAAAAAAGAAACTGAATACTCCCAAACCTATCCTGTCTGATTCTACCAATACTAGCATCCCCTGGGTTTCCACGTGAGGAGCCATCTATATTAATTTTAATGACCCCTTCATCAAGTGGAGTCCAGCGGCCAATTCAATTAATAGGACACAATTTATGATTGTTTACTTTTGTCGTAAGGTTGCTTAGCTCAGCAGTGCAGGTCGTGCTCGAGTCCAAAACAAGGCGTGAGCATATGTTGACAGCCTCTAGGTCTAGGTCGCTACCACTAGCGCACTTCACTTGCAAGGTTTCTTGCAGCGAGCTAATTACTTTCATCCACAAAACTCTCATTTCTAGTTGTGTGCCCTTGAAGATCCTCTTGTTCCTTTCAATCCATAGATTCCATAAAATAAAAGAGGGGCCAATTAACCAGGCATTCTGTAGAAAAGAAACCTTTGATGGAGCAGAACCAAGTCGACCCCAAAATTCCTCTAATGAAGAAGCATGCCAACAAGGAGAGCCCCAGGCATTCCACCACAGATGCCAAATTTGTTTAGCATACGCACATTGGAAGAAAAGATGTGATCCAGTCTCCTCATTTTTGTGGCACAAAACACATATAGAAGGTCCCTTAAATCCACACTTGGAAAGATTGTCCCAGGTAAGACAACTGTTATGAGTAAGCAACCATAGAAAAAATTTACACTTGGGCCAAGCAGCGCTGTTCCAAATTTTCTTCCCCCATAAGACTATCCTCCACCAAAGAATTGCTCAGTTAAAGCCATATATCCTGAAGATACATAGTATTGACCAGTAGCATCTCCTCCCCAGGAAAGGACATCCCGTCCTTGCAAGGAGCTACATCCTCTAGAGGCAAGGATTTGAGTTAATTCCCTCCTGTCCTCTTTTGATCCCCTCAGTGGCCAATCAAAATAATTTTTCCACCTGTAACCCATAGTCATGCCCATGTTAAAAGCTTCTTTATAATGTGCCACTGTGTGCCATCTAGCAGAATGAAAAGAATCACCTAGAGGTTGTAAATGCAGGTGTGAAGAAAAAAGAGGTGGTGCCCCATCCCATGAGTCTCTCCAGAAGAAGGCCTCCATCCCACTATTGCAAACTCAGAATAGACTGTGTTTCACTAGCTGAGCTCCAAGCTTGAGAGTGCTCCACACCATCGATCCTCTACCCTCAAGAGGGAACCTGGGAATAGCATGGGAATCAATGCCTGGAAAGTACTTAGCTGATAGAATTCAGGCCCAAAGGGAAGAATGATTGGAGCACCATCTCTAATAAAGCTTGGCAGCAAGGGCTTGACTGGCCAAAATAGTAGAACGCAATCTGAGACCTCCTTCCAACTTTGGTCGACAAATAGTAGCCTAATTGATAAGGCTCCATTTGGTATTTCAGAGATTATCGCTCCAAAGAAATTGTCTAGAAAGGGCATCAAATTCCTTTAGGAAGTACGTTGGGGCAACTTGGACCATACTTCAGTATATGGGCAACACTTGGATGATTGATTGTAGCAAAATCACTCTTCCAGCCATAGAAAGCCACCTATGGGTCCAGTGGCTAACTTTTTGCCTTAGTTTGTCGAGAACATTCTGCCAAAAAAGCCCAGGCTACCTTCCCACCACAATGGGAATTCCTAAATAAATCACTGGGAGGGTTTGAATCTGAAACCTCAATATAGCAGCAATCCTTCTTTGAATAGGCTCATGAGTATTGAAGAAGAAGATAGAGGACTTATGGTCACTAATTTTCTACCCTGAAGCTGCCAGATAATTGTCAAGGGTGAGTCAGAAAGATTTCACTTCCCGTATTCGAGCTCTCCCTGCCAGGATAGTGTCATCAACAAATTGGAGGTGAGTCAGGGTAGATATCCCATTACCCCATTTCAAGCCATGCAAAACATTTTGAGAAACATGAAATTTGAAGAGCCATCCAAGTCCCTCAGCTAGAAATATGGAGAAAGTGGATCCCCTTGGCAAAGGCCTCTAGAAGCACCAAAAAACTCAGAAGGTGCCCCATTGATCAGGACCGAAAAGGAAGGCATAGTAACACAGCTTAACACCCACCGAATCCACTCCTGGTTGAAGCCAAACACCAAAAGGACTTTTTGCAGAAATCTCCAGCTAACTCTGTCATAAGCTTTGGCAAGATCAAGCTTAATAAACATGGTATGCTCCTGAGATGTACTCATAGAGTGAATACCTTCTGAAGCAATAATAACTCTATCCAAAATCTGTTTGCCTGCCACAAAACCCCCTTGTTCCTCTGAGATAATTCTAGGGAGATACCCTTTAAGCCTCTGTACAATGAGCTTTGTAATGATTTTATAAACCACATTGCAAAGCGTAATGGGCCTATACAAATCCAACTTATGAGCCTGTTCCTTCTTTGAAATAAGAACCGAAAAAGTGGCATTCAAAGCTTTAAGCATTTCTTTGCTGATGTAAGATTCCTGTATCACATCCATTAGATCCTGCTTGATGATATCCCAAAAGTCCTGAAAGAATTTAGCTGGGAACCCATCCGGGCCTGGGGCTTTACCTCTCCTCATGTTGAACACCACCTCCTCAACCTCTGACTTACTAATTGGCCACATGAGAAACTCATTCATTTTTGTAGTCACCAAAGGGGGTATGCAAGATAAAACTGTGTTTTTAGCCACCTCTTCTGGTGGTGGGTCACCAGCAAAGAGAGTTGAAAAGAACTGAACAACTTCCCTGTTGATAGCTTGGGAAGAGGTTAGGTGCATCCCATCCTGAGTAACAAGGGAAGAAATAAAGTTCCTATTGCACCGCGCCTACACAAAATTATGGAAAAAGGCCGTGTTCTTATCCCCCTCCTAGAGCCAATCGATACGAGCCTTCTATTTCCAATAGATTTCCTCCTGAAGTTCCCACTCTACTAAGGTATTTGTAGCTCTAAATTCCTCCTGGTGAAGCTCTTTCAAGAAACCACAGTCTCTTATTTGTCTAGTTATGCCATCTAACCAATCTTGAGCCTTCTTCTTCATACAATGTAGGTTGCAAAAATAGTTTCTATTCCAGATCTACAATTTCCTTTTAACATACTGAAGCTTTTTAAGGAAAGAATATATAGTGGTTCCATAAGCAGGACCCCCCTGTCTCCACCACTGGCCAATGAATTCATGAAGAGCTAGGTCACAAAGCCACATCAGCTTAAACTTAAAGGGAGGCTTTTTGGGTCCATCAATATGATTGGTGGAGAGCTTTATAGGCCAATGGTTAGAGCCTCTCTAGTCCAAAATTTTAGAATTGAGAGAGATAGCACTAGACTGCCAAAAATAAGAGATAAAAAATCTATCAAGGCATTCAGAAATGGCAGCATTACCTATTCTTCTATTACTCCATGTGAATAGTCCATTTGAGGGTCTAATGTCAGAAAGGCACAACAGCTCCACATTATGGTGAAGACAATTAGAAGAGGGGCCTAAACAAGTCAACCCGCCTCTTTTCTCCTCCAAGCTCAGCACCGCATTAAAGTCTTCAGCTATGATCCATGGCAAGAATGGATGACAATTTCAGACATAATAGATATGCTCCCAAAGCTGAAGTTGTCCATCAATATCAACAGGCGCATATACTATGGTAACCAGAATCAACTCACTAGTTTCTAGAGATGAGGCAACCATTGAAAGAGTAGAAAGGCAAGATACCCAATGGAGTGGCAAAATTTTCCTTGGGTCCCAACACATGGCCAAACCCCAAGAGCTTCCCAGAGCCCCTACACATTGACAATGGCCAAAAAACTAGATATTTGGCATACAAGCAAATAGCGAATCAACTGACAATTTGGTCTCCTAGATACAGAGAATATCTAGAAAGTGATCCATCATCAATCTACACATAGCTTTTTGTCTAGAGAAACTATTCAAACCCTTTACATTCCATGATAAGACAATCATTGAGTGGATTGAGGGAAATGTTCATCTAAGGTTTTAACAACCCCTGATTCCACCAATAAATCACCTGTAAGTTTGATTCTATCTTGGTCCTTTCTTCGCCTGGCTTTGGAGGGAATGGAAGAGGTGACTTTCTTGAATGGTCTCTACATTAGACCAAGTGCCGAGAAAGATCCTTTTTCTTTCCTGCCAGCATCAACTTCCTTTACCAAATCTGCCCATCTAACATCCTTATCTTGTAGGACAAGTGAAGCCTCCTATGTCTCCTCCTCTAGCCTTAGAGTCGGTTGAACCAGCTATCCTATACCTCATTAGGACCTAAAATTTGCTTATCTACCTCTAGAGCTTCCCCCTGGGCCTCTATTGGAATGCCATCCTCAATGGCCATACTGTCAAGGGCCTCAAACTTATTGAATCCCAAGTCAACTTGCCTGTCAAGATTTTTGTGTTTTTGACCTCGACCTTGCACATGACGTCTGACTGGTATAAATCCATCCATACTAGTGCTATTTTAATCAGCTAACCCTTGCACCATACTTGCATTATTTGCAAGATTTTTCCCTTTACCTGCCCTTTCAGGCTGGGTTTTTGTATTATCAAGAAGGACCGTTCGCCCAATCCCCTTGCCGGCAAATGTTGTATTTGGTGCTAAGGATTCAAGGCCTATCTCATTATCTTTGACAGCCTAAGGGCATTATCGATGCAAATGTCCATATACATGACAGATTCTACAGTAGAACAAAATAGATTCATAGTCTATCTGTTGTATCCAAGACAAGGAGCCCATACAAATCTCCATGGAATCTAGCAGAGGATTATTCAAGTCAATGTCAACATAAATGCGTGCATAAGAAATAACCTTTTTGTCCAGTGATTGATGAGCAATAGCTGTTGGTGTTCCCAGCATGGCCGCAATTTGCCTGAGGATGTCCTCCCAACAGAATTCCAACTAAAGTCTCAGAAGGTGAACCAAGACCGGCACAAAAGCTAGAAGTTCCTCAGCAGAATTAAACCCCGCGTGCCAGGGTTTGATAAAAAGACCCACACAATCACACAAGTAGGGACCCCCTTCAAAAAATTTATTATGATCTAAGACAAGAAAAATTCACCAAAAAATAGCTATTACCTGCCAACATAATGTCAAAATCCCATTTTATTTGCCAAGAACGATGAATCCAAGCTTCCAAAGCCATCAGGGGGATTCGAATGCCTAAGAACTTGCAAATCAAATTATGTGAGGAAAGATATTCCACATCTTCCTGCACTACCTCTGGGGGAATGACCAAAATTGGTCTGTCTTGACTCCGTAATAAACATCCATTCACCTTGATCAGTTTCAAGCGCTTGTTGCTGTAAAAAAATTCTTGCCCATGAGAACCCACCCTAAGTAAATATTCATCCTTCTTGGGGCCTGTCGACGGACCGCCCAACGCTCCTCTGCTCGCATCCATCTCTCGTCCAATGGTAATGATCGTGCCTATGATGGTTATGTACATGATATGCTCGTAATATTCAGATAATCCAATATGCCATCATTATTTATACATGATAATAATATGATAAGTACTACATAAAGGAGTGTTATGTCAACATTTTCATGGCCTTATTTAAAAAGAAGATGATCTAGCCTAAAAATGAATGAAACTCAAAATATCATTTACCTTTCACACATGTAGCTAAAAATATAAAAAAGGGCAAGTCAATTAGTGTTAATCTTGAAAAGACTTTACATTTTCATGCCATGTTAATCACCAAATATTTACTATTATTTATGAAACTATAAATATGCATGTCTCAGCTTTACAAATATTACAAGATGTGCTTTGAAATATTCAAAGGGAATTAGATGCCCACTTAACATCAAGTTCTTGTGGGAAGCTATAAGAACCTTCAAGTCATTTATTGGAAAGATGTGCCATATTTTTTTATTTAGTTTTAAATAATTCTCAAAGGTTTCTTACTATTTCCATCCTTATGTTGATTAATGATAATAAAAAATTACTCAAAAAAAAATATAGGTGACAACTAAATGAAGAGCAAGTCAATTTAATGTGTCTTCAAAATATTTTCCATGTAAACATTTTCATAGTAATTTCATGTACAATGTTTATGCAATTTATTTCAAAATCAAACTTTCATAGTAATTATCAAAATATAATAATATGATCTTTTATTTTTTTCAAGTACAAATAAAACCATGTCTAAGTATGTACTATGAAAAACATATCAACTTCCCTCTTTTATTAATCCAAAAGTTTATTACCAAAATAATATGTAATATAAAACCAAACTCATAGGCATAAATAATTACGTCTTATAGTTTTTACAATAAAATTATGAAAACATAGTTTCTTCTCTTTAAATAGAAATATAATATTTAATAAATGTCAAAACAATTATATGTGAATAAGTCTTCATAAAGAAATCCACTAGATCTCTGGATATCATCATTTTTCCTAAAATACCATATTGGAAATAGAAGCAAGAAAGTATCACTAGACGAATTTTCCTCCAACCATACAGCCTTATAGATCCCCTACACACCTCTCATCCACTTATAGTGGCCCTACCCTTCCATGAAGGTAGTTTATGTGTTTAATCAATAGGGTAGGAGAGAATCCATGTGGATATAATAAATCCACATGTAGATCCTTGAAAAAATTCAATACAAAAATATATATGCACTCTAACTCTTGTTCTAGGCTACGTCTAATAACTATATATATAATTAGTGATATTACCAATACTCTCACCCAATTCTTAGGTTATTAAATCATTTCATAGGCTCGAAATTCACTTATCATAAGATGATGTGAATTTAAGTATATTATTAGGTCCCCATAATAACTTCAAATCAAGGGTCCACATGTATAATATATGAAGCATATCACCAAACCAAGACATAACTGAAGATCAAAAAATATTAAATTGTAAGGTATCTGACTACAAAATGTATTTTGATGTCCAAAAATGTTAAAAATTTATAAATGAGTTTCAACATATATATAAGTTGAGGATTCCTTATCTACAGTTCTAATTCCCAAAATGGGATCAAAATTTCAATATATGACTATTTACCCATAAGGTTTCAATTGTAAAAAAGGTTATTTCCAATACATTTCAAAATAGGGCAGATCATTTTCTCCCACAATTACACTTCAATTGATCCTTAAGACCCAAAAACATAATATTTTTAAATGTCATAATATCATTAATGGGATCATAACATTTTTCCAAAGATACAATGTTTTTCAATCATCTTAGGGTAAAGTATTCATTATCAATGCCTATGGTCAAAAGTTTTAGATTCTTTCTAATAAGATTATGCACAAGGATAATCCAATCATAGTATATGAGTGATAATGTGTTACTTATAATATATATTATTAGGGATTGATATAAAATCAAATAGACACAAGAATATCCTACGTATCAAATGACTTGTAAAGCATCCAAATCTAGCAATTATTTCAGACTTATAAGCATCTTAATACATAATAATAGTGAAAGATATAATCAAGGGTGATGAAGGTACAAAATAGATCTCAAATGGAGTTATAGATCGAAAGTTACATCCTCCATAAGTTTGATCTCCACATCATTCTCCTCTGGTTGAAAACAATTTAGTTCCCACGAGTTTTCCTAATTGAAATCCTACGATTTGTTCTTGTCAATAATTTTTTTTCTCCCATTATTAAATATAAATGTTTTCTTCTTGTTGTACTCCATCCCAGTGTACCAAATACTTGTTACAACCTCCTTGCCTTGTGTGCATCATCTTCTTATCCAAAACATATGTTGTCTTTTCTTTTTACTTATTTGGTACCTATTGCTTCTAATATATTTATTCATCATCTTCCCCTTCACCATCTTCTATATAAAAATCATATAAGTATGAAAAATTAAATACTAGAGAGATATCAAAATTATTTGGTAAACTCACCTCATAAGCATTGTCATTGATCTTCTTCACAATTCTACATGAACTAATTTTCTTGTACTTTAACTTATTGTATGTGCCTCTTGAAAATCATTCTTTCCTCAAGTAGACTATCATTAAATCTCATTATTAAAATAACTTTGACTTTATTCTAAAATCTAAAAAAAAATTATACTTCTCATTAATTTCATGTATCTTTCTCCTCACTTCTTATTGAAGATGAATTTATAGATCAAAAGTTATGGCCTCCATAAGTTTGATCTCCATATCATTTTCTTCAGGTTGAAAATAACTTATCTCCTAAAATTTTTCCTAATTAAAACCCTAACATTTTTAATTTTTTTTATTTTTCAACTCCCATTATGAAATCTAAATGTTATCTTCTTATTTTAGTCCTTCCCACTATACCAAATGCTGGTTATAATTTCCTTCACTTGTGTGCATTATCTTCTTATCCAGAACATGTGTTATCTTTTATTTCTTCTTATTTGGTAGCTATTGCTTGAAATTTATTTATTAACCTTCTTCCCTTTTAACATAGTATCCATAAAAATAATATAAATATGAAACATTAAATACTAGAGAGCTATCAAAATTATTTTGTAAACTCACCTCATAATCATTGTCATTGATTTTGTTCACGATTCTAAATGGAAAATTTTTATTGTACTTTAACTTGTTGTATGTGCCTATGGGAGTCATTATTTCCTTAAGTAAATCATCATTAAATCTCCTTATTAAAATAACTTTGATCTAATTATAATATCTTCTACAATTTTATAATTCTCACTACTTTCATGTAGCTTTGTCCTCGCTTCTTATTGTAAATATTGTATATGCTCTAAAAATGCTTCTACATCATCACTAAATCATTTCTATAAGTAAATCATCATTAAATATCCTTATTAAAATACCTTTGATCTAATTATAATATCTTCTACAACTTTATAATTCTCATTACTTTCAAGTAGATTTCTCCTTGCTTCTTATTGTAAATATTATATATATTCTAAAAATGCTTCTGCATCATCACTAACTCAATTTACAATTGTTAACTACACAAAATCTAAAACATCCATAATATTTATCCCATAAACAATCTAAAATGTTGATTTTACTATTGATCTATTCACCAAACTATTATATGCAAACTTAGCCTGTGGTAAATCAAAGTCTTATAACATGGGCTTCTATCCAACTATGCACCTCAACAAATTACCCAAGCTCCTATTTTTTTGTCTATCCATCTATTTTTGGGTGGTATGCACTACTGAATTTTAGATTAATTCCAAACTTCTTCCATAATGTCCTAAAAAATTACATAAATTTTGTGTCCCTATCTGATTGGAACACCATGTAATCTCACAACATCCTTAAAAATTAGTTTTGTAGCTCAAGTGACATCACTAGTTTTCTTATATGTAATAAAATGAACCATCTTGAAAAACCTTTCTACCACAATAAAAATTGAATTATTATCTGTCTATGTGTTTATAAATCCCAAAATAAAATCCATATTCAAATCTATCTTTAGTCCTCTTGGAAATGGTAATGGTATGTAAAACCTTGTATTCTATGTATGGCCTTTAACCACTCGACATATTATGAATCTAGAAACATACCACGCCACATCTCTCTTCATTTTTGTCAAAAAATAATTCTCTACCAAAGTAATTGTCTTAGCATTATCAAAATGTTTATCCAAACCACCATTTTGAAATTCTCTTATAGTATTGTCTATTAGATATCCAACTAGAATACATAGTGAATTTCCCTTGAAGAGATAACCATCCTATATAAGATATTCATCATGAATAGTGCATGTTTTACATGTTAACAAATTCTTATACTATTCATCTATCTTTCCAAAATCTATATTAGCACCGTATAGTTCCTTAATATTTTTAAATCCAACTACTTCACTCACCATAGTAGTTGACAATTCCACTTTCCTTCTAAAAGCATCAACTACCTAATTTTATTTCCTAAATTATGTTTCAAAATAAAAGTATTTTTCTCTTTTGTTCTAAGCCTCAACTAAATTCACACTTTGGAGATCCTCTTGCCTCCTTTTTTGTTCATGGTATTACAAACACTCAAACACCATATGCCCTTCTTCTCCATATCTATAATAAACACAAGACTTATGTTGATTTAGAAACCACCCTCTATTACCACCATATCCTTGACCTCTATGGAATCATCTTCCTCTTTATTGGTATTAAAACCCTTGTGTATTATCTTCTTGCCTCTATACACCATGTAATGATTCTCCTCTAGTGGTATTAAACCCACATCTAATGGAATTTGACCCACCTCATCTACTTACTGGAGGGGATTATCCTCTTCTTATGCCATTTGATCTTCTGAAAGTTTATCTATTTTTTTTGTCTTTAAAGCTAATTGATAATCCTCCTCCATGTAAAGTATTTTATGCATGTTTAATTTGTCTTGAATAGAAAACTTCAAACCATTTACATATCTTATAACCATATGTTATTTTGTTTCATCATGCTCCATTCATATGGAAATCTTGTAAAACTCACATGTAAGCTCTTGTATATTATGATACTTTTACTTTAAATTATACAGTCTTTTGTATATGGTTTATACATAATCCATAGGAAGAAATTTCTCTCTCATGTTCTTCTCCATATTGTTCCATGTGTTGATCTTATCCTTACCTTTTCTCTATCTCTATATATATAGGTGATCCCACCAAATCATTGCATGACCCTTCAATTTATTTCATGCAAAATTTACTTTTTATCATTTCTCAAATTTTTCCATTCGAAAAGTTCTCCATGCCATTCATCGAATATATCAACACCTCTAGTTTTAAAATACCTCCATATTATGGAAGATTAACCTTGACTCCATGATTCATTCCCTCTAAATCCCTAAACATTCTCTCTTCTATTTATGGTGGCTATTCTCAATTTTATTCTTGGTGAATTTCATCCTTATGATCAGTTTCATCTTCTACTTGCCTTTATCTTTTATTTTTGATAATTGAAGTTAATTTTTCCTCTTGCCTCTACAAATATTGCATAGTGTTATTAATCAAAGTAATTCCTCATTGTCTTTGTCCTCTCACCATCTATGACACCATTTATTCAATCATTTAATATTCTACCAAAATATAAAAGATCAATTCAAAAAGATATTGCCACCATTATTTAAACTTACTCTAATACCAGATGACTCAAATAGAGTTACAACTCAAAAATTATGGCCTTTGGAATTTTGGTCTCTACATCAAAGAGAGGGTGTGATTAGGTTAAATTTACTAATAATAATCATAATTAATTAATGGTGTAATACCAATCTTGATTTATATTTTATCTACACATAAAACTTGCTATGCTTTATTATTTAAAAATTTGGATGTATTTTTCTTATCAAATATATATAAATTTAGCTAAGCATTTATATTTTATATAACTATGTCATGT
This sequence comes from Torreya grandis, assembly GCA_037957365.1. NCBI lineage: Eukaryota > Viridiplantae > Streptophyta > Pinopsida > Cupressales > Taxaceae > Torreya > Torreya grandis. Next base: position 344,989 of record JARHVA010007460.1, read on the forward strand.
CCATACATTTATGGTTAATAACATATAACAACCATAATTGGATGTTATAAAATCACTAACCTTAATCATTTTATTGACTTGTGTTTTATGCACACTAATGGACCTTATGAGGTGTCCTCTATGTTTTAAGATCGATGAAGTAAGATTCACTCCAAGGCACAAGTTGGAGGGTATTGGGTTTTCTAAACAACCTGGCAGTGGAATAATAATGAGGGAAGTAATTGTTTACCTCAGTTTATTTGGGTATGATGTGAGTCTATACCTACTTGAGATTGATGGATTATTTATGAGTATAACCTAAGCTAAAAAAAATCAAAATAAAATCAAAGGGAAGAAGGGTGGGACAAAAAGAAGGGTTTTACAGGTCAAAGATAGATGAAACCTTTCCAAACTAGAATCTAAATCATAAGCTAGAAAATTGCATGAGAAATAATTATTTTTTTAAAGTTTATAATAGCATAAAAAACACACAAACATGGTTACGAGTCCAATAGAACAAAATACAAATAAATTTAATGCACATAATCAAAGGATGTTGTATTTGTAAGATTGTAGTTGTACATCTACAAAGGGATATTATGATTAGTACAAAAATCATTCAAATCAATAATAGCATTATTTAAATAATTGTATTTAAATAAACACTCATACACAACCCATAGACTAAATTATTAGTGTGATGGAACTTCTTCAATGAAATATGAGATTTGAAGAAGAACAAGATTTGCACACAATGACACATTGTAGAATAATCCTTAGAATTTCTTATTAATATTAACAACCAAAATTATCCTCCTTTTGGAATTAGGAGGATACAAATATATATAATATTGGGATGTAGACACCTCATATCTCAAGTGAAGTCTAAAATTACATTGTCTAAAAATACACTATGTTCCAAAAATATGCATGTATATGATATAAATTATCTTTAATTACAAAACTCTTAGATACACAAAATAGCCTAACTAATAAAATACTTATGTTATTATTTAAACATGAAGCTATACTCAAAATAATTGTAGTATTGATGTGCCACTACCTGGATATGGAGCATGTGTAGTAGAAACATGTGTTACCAATGTTGAAGTTTCAACTGGAATTATCACTACACTTAGAATAGTCACATGTGTTGTGGAATATTGAGAAATAATCAAAGTAGTCTTTATTATTACTACAAAAATGTTATAAGTGTCACATATGTAGGCCTAGTTTGATTTTGTACCAATGTATACCTTGGGGCCTGAGCTTGAGTGCTTTATGTAGGTGTTAATGTGATTGCATTAGATGGTTGATTTTTTCCCTCCATATGTAAATATAAGGTATGTCTAGCTTGAAAATCAATCTTAATGGTTTTGAAATCTAGAAAAGACCATTTGAAAAACTATGGATGCTTGTCCATTATTTTTGATGAAAAACCACTATGGCCTTGACTTCCACATCCAAGTTATTAGTTCCATTGAACCTCCCTTTAGAAAAATAGACCAATTTCATGATCTCTTCATTAGTATTATACATAGTTCCTTCAATTTCAGCTCAAAAGTTATCGGCTACAATTTGAGCAATCCTTAAAAAATGGGCTTGATAACCAATTCCCTAAAAGGAGTATTTACACTTGCCACTTTCATGTCCTTAAAAATAGATATGGCTCTTACTTCCTAACTGATAAGTTGTTGCACTAGGTTTCACATAACTTTTTGCCAATCAAATGATTTATCCCTCTTAGCAGCCACATAACTCTATGGGCATACCACTTCTAACATGTTTATTAAATTAAAATGGGAATATGATATGTTCTTTGTAGCCTACCTCAAAAAATTGAGTTTACCTTCTGTATCCTTCATTTTATTACATAATCTAGAGACATCTTCCCATTTAGGCTTTGATTCAACCTTTGTAGACCTTATTACCTCAAGAATGTCATACAGTGTCTTTATTGCACTTTATACATTATCAACAATCTCCTTAAGAGCCTTAACAATACTCTCCTACTATAATTTCTACCTTGATTGATTGTAACTCATAAACATCTATTTTATCACCCCTCTAATGGCATCTAAAAACCTATATGGATCCTCCCTATAATCACCTGGATCTATAGGGTTAAGCTTCCTCTTCTTTATCTTAGAAAAAATGTCATCTCTTTATTCTAGATCTATACTTCCCCCTTTTGCCACCATAGGTTTGTCTTCAACTTTCCTAATGTGCTTATTTACCTATCAAAATGGAACCCCACTATTGGCTACTTAGTGACTATCAAATATTTACTACCCACTTCCTCCTCTTGTAACCTTTGAATCCAAGAGGGGATGTAAACCATAGCTTATGACTCTTCTTTCTTTATGGATACATGGGAAAATGGATGATATTTCCCTAGGGGATGAATTAAAACTAGAGAAAGATAGTTTGCATGGGGTGGTGTAGGTTATTTAAGGAAGGAAGGAATGGTTTTCCTCAAGCCAATGGCCTTATTTTGAGCTTATGTATCAATAATTTATTTTTTATTGCCCTATGTTATGCAAATTAAAATTGTGGCCAACTCTTTTGAGGTGGGTTGGTTAACTGGCATGCCTACTTATGTGGATATAATGGAAGGTCTATCCTACATAGAAAAAATAGAGGTAGCCACTAGGTTTTCAAAATTTACTTAGTTATTTGGATTTGTAGGCTATGGTTTAGTTTGGCTAAAAATTGAGTGAGCTGATAGTGTATTAAGCAAAATTTTCATGTTGTATACATCCAATTCTTATCACTGTTGTGCTAAAATTGCAAATTTGAATGATAGTTAGCAATAATACACAATCTAGACAAAAATCATTGAAATGTTCTAATTCATCTAAACATATCACGTGCAACTTTCAATTCTTGTCCATTTATCCCTAACTAGGGTAATGCATTTTACATAATCATTATCTTTTCCTAGTTTACATTGCGTCAAATTGTGACCAAGTAAAATGATGTTCTAGACCACTAAAAACCTTTGATTCATCAACAAACATTATGTGCATGTGTATATTCATGTCTATATTATCCTAATTAGGATAATACCCATATGCAATCATCACCTTATTTTGATTCAACTCTAACAAAATTACACCCACATAAATTATAATTCTTGACCATTTTGATTAAACATGTGACCAATTTCCAATAATTGTAAAAATGATAAGTAAATCCATTAAGAAAATAAAAACCAAATTAAGAGCTTAAGTGTAAAATCCATGAAAAGTTATTGAATATATATTATTAAAATTTCATAATTCAAAATATTTGGGCCATTACATCATTGAAAGGGTGTGAATCACTAGGCATTAACAGAGATAAACATCAGTTTTAGGCCTACCCATGCCTCATTCATACTCCCTTGTTGTAAAATATTAATGGCTTTGTCATCCAAAATTTAATTATTCCTCAACCACATATCTTGATCTCAGGATGGATGGTCACACTTTATTCTCAACATTTTTGGAAAGCTATTAATTTTTGAGCCATGACCATAACTTTTAAGCTTCAATTGTGCAATGTTATTATGCAAAAATAATGCTAGAGAGGCTTCACTCATTCCCCCAAATTGACTAAATCAAGGAACCAAAGCCATTGGTGAACTAAGAGATGATAGAGGTTTATGTTACACCATATTGACAAATATTTGGAGCACCAAATCTAGACATAAGCACATTTATTGATCATTTTTGAAAGAGAACCAGTACGGGAAGGTATTTATTATCATGATTTCTTAGTTAGTTTCTTGATCTCATTAGCACTACCCCTTGAGGGAGTAGTATTAGCATGTTATGTTATATATTCTTATTATGGGTTTTATTTACTAATGCATGAAGTAACTTGATTTTTAATCTTGCTCTAAATTTTGGCACACTTAGTGGGACCGCACATCTTATGTACCATTTTATCCTTCTAATTGTGCATTCAAACCCACTTTTAAGGTCATTTTACTCTATTTTTATTCTATTTTTCACATTTTTTATCTTGTGGACAAAACAATGAGCTCACCCTATAAATGACCAAAGTCATTTTGGACATCAATGAGATCACCATATATAATGATGAGATCGCCCTAAGCAATAGAGAGGATACATGTGTAAATGATGAGATTGACTATTGTGATTTTTTATTCTTTGTCTATAGTTTGTAGAATAGTGATATTGACCTACTTAATAGTGATATCAACTTGTGGAATGGTAGGGTCATCTAATATTTTTTGATATCATCTTGAACCAAAATTTGTAGTTGGATCACTCTATGGAATGAAGATATACCCCTATGGAATGATGAGATCACATTGTGTCAACAATCTAGAGAGTTAAAATAACAAGCTTCAAGTTCCTTTTGATATCCTACACCCTTGATTGATTATTAACACTCAATTTTTTAGGATTAAGACACTTTACTAGTATAATTTTTACAACAACAAAAGTAAAAATTCAATCAATACTCAAGGCTACAATGATCAAACAAGGATTAAGACCCTTGTTTGATCATTTTATCCTTGAGTATTTATTTTCTCAATATGATCTAAATTCATGCCAATATAGGTGGATGGAATTTTTGAACAATTTTGACATGGACATATCATATGTCAAGGGCAAGTAGAATCATGTGGCTGATGCACTTAGCAGACACACATACCTTACTACCTTGTCAGTGTTACAAGGAGATTTCATTAGTGCTATTTTGGAACAATAGTTTACTGATGAATTCTACCATGATGTAAGATTAGGTTTAGATGACAAGCCTATAGCAAAGAGATTTTCTAATTTTTTGTTGCAACATTTGGCATTATAAGGCATAAAGATAAAATTTATGTACCTGATTTGGATGACTTGAAAAATTATGTGATAAAAAAGTGTATACAAAACCTTATTATGCTCATATAGGGGTCATAAATATGATTCATGAGCTTAGAAGGCTCTATTTTTGGCCTAGAAAGAAGTATGATGTTGCTAATTTTTTGGCAAAATGCTTGAAATGTCAGTGGGTTAAAGTTGAGCATTGCAATCTATGATATCTATTGTACCCTCATGATATTCCAAGGTATAATTGGGTTATATTCTCACTTTATTTTATTATAGGTCTAACAAAATCATGCAGCAATCATGATACTATCCTTGTGGTGATTGATAAGGCCACTAAAGTTGGCCACTTCATTGCTGGAAATTTGACGGATGATGCGTTTGTGTTTGAAAAATGTTTTTGGAAAGAAGTGTTTAGACTTCATGGTGTACCTAAAGTGATTATTTTAGACTATGAAAAGTTATTTACTTTAATATTTTGGTGTACATTGACTATATCCTTTGGAACAAGGCTAAATTTCAATCCTTCATATCATTTAAAAATGAATAAACAAACTAAAAGGCATAACCAAATGGTTGAATATATATTACCCTTATACATCATGGATCATAAAAATAAATGGGAAGATTATATCCATTTATTTGAATTTGCATATAATAATTCATAACATTCTATAATAAACATGGTTCTATTTGAATCTCTAAATGGGTGTAAGTGCAAAATTCCTATTAGTTGGGATAGCTTGGAAAATAGAGTTGTTACTGGACCTAATTTGCTACTAGAATATGACAGAAAGATGAAATTAATAAATTTAAATTTAAAAAATAGCTTCAAATTGGTAAAATATTTATGTTGATCATAAGATAACTCCACATGAATTTGATGTGGGTGACAAAGCTTTTTTGCATGTTAGACCGTAGCAAAGTTCTATAATGTTTAGTAAGGTTTCCAAGTTAGCACCATGATTTTTAAGGCCCTTAGACATTATGGAAAATAATAGTCCTATTTCTTATTGATTGGATATTCCTCCTTCTCTATCAATTATTCATGATGTATTTCATGTTTCTTTGCTAAGAAAGTATATACATGATCTATCTCATGTTTTGGATTGCACTCATTTATAGGTCATAGAAGAGGAAAATATCCAATTGAAACTAGTGATAATATTAGACCATCATAGCATTAAGCTATGAAATAGAGATATATAATATGTTTTGGTGTAATGAGACCCCCTAAGTGAAAGAAGCACTACTTGGGAAGATGCACATTCTTTTAGGTAGAACTATGCATGGCTATTTGACTAAGTCATTGGCATGGCTCCCTTTAAAGGGAAGGAGGATGTTATGACCTTGCCTTTTTATAATTTATTTTACTATTAAAACATTGTTATTATTATTTTAAAATTGACTACTAGTTATTTACTTTAGTTGGATTATATGTTGGTACTTGATGTAGTGATATTTGGACTACATGATTTTGCACTTGATAATTTTATGGATTATTACTACAGTTGATATTATTACTATTTTATAATTATTTATCATTTTTGATATGGTACTATTAATGTAATTTTATGGTTTTAGATACTATTTTTGAGCTAGGTTGATGCTGGCAGTGGTACACTTGGTACCAAAGAAAATTTTGAGAAATCAGACAAGTCCAATAGGTATACTTGTTTTCTATTATGTTTTTTGTCCTTTGGACATCTAGGCTGGTCATGGATTATGTCATTTTCATTAAATTGGTACTTGTTACATTTTTGTCTTGTTATTATAGGTCATTATTTTCCAATTATTTCTTTATGACCACAATCTTTTATTCCACCTCTGTGATTAACTCCAGCTTGCTCCTTCCATGCAAACTCATGTTCACTCCTACACACTTGCATGGATCCTAACCATCCAAGTGAATGAATTACCTAGGACCTACCTATACCTACCCTTGACACCCCTTAGACCATTCTTTAGACTATATAAATACCTTATATTTCTAAGGTCATGACAAGATTGTTATGTGGCTTGGTTATATTGTAGAAAGGCATTAGGATGGATATTAAACATGGTTTAAATGGTTTGAATCATGTGTTTTAATTGACTTAGGATCGATGGAATATTATGGTTAATTGATTTATTGGAATTTATATTGGTTGATGGCATAGATTATGGGGGATAGCTTGTTAATCAACCTGGTCAGCATTAATTGTATGGTTTAAAGTGGTAACTTGCATTTTCATTGGTTGGATTTTTGGATTGGTAGATTGATCCTTTAGGATAGGTCAATTAATGATTGTTACATTCATGAAAATTTTAGTAGGGGATTACCATGGGTAATGTAAGAGGATTCCTCTCTCCTCACATTTAATGTAGACATTGAATGGGTATGGGAAAACTAGATAGGTGGAATGGGGAGTTAGGCTGTGGATGAGAAAAGTTTATAGGGTTAGGAAGATGGAAAATAAATGAGAAGATGAATGGAGCTTGAATATTTTTTATGGCAATCATGCTAGATTTTTGACACATGGATTGTAAAGTTAGAGGTTTTGGTTTCTATATTGTTGGCTTTTGAAATTTCTCTCTCTACATTTTTAAGTAAGTCATATATTTTCTTGGTTATTTTGATTTTATTGATAGAAACTTTGAAAAATAAAAAGGCTACATATGCAGGTAGAAGTCTTAGGACTTTTAAATGCATACATAGACCTTGGTAAAGATTTGATGGGAATCAATAGTAGTATTTTGTATATAAAATTGTGAAATGGATATATATGGATTGAATCTTGTCTTTGATTATATTCTGTTGATTGTGTATTTATTAAGGTTTCATGGGTTTTATTTTTTTGTTGTCTTGTAAGGTTTGATTATTTTGTGTTAAAAAGTATGGTCGGTAGCTTATGGTTGGCTGTGTATATATGTCCTCGTACCTAGTAGTGAAGGTTTCATGGCTTCATTTTATGCGAATAGAGGTTGTGTTTTCTTTGTGAATACTAGTTGTATGAATTTGATTGGTTAAATTCAAATGTGTATATTGTTATAAGGAATTAAATTCTTGTTGAAAGTTTTAGTTTTATTAAAATGTGTTATTTTCTTTCTTGACTGCATGCAAAGATCTTGGTGGTCAATTTTGTGTTTTCATTATAATGACTATGTATTTCATTATAGGCTATGTTATGAGTTGGATTTGGGGTTTTTAATAATATTGGTCCTTGGGGGTTTTGTGTATGTTTTTAGATAATGAAAATAATGCAAGGTTTTGGGTTCTTTATATGATGTAAAAATGTTTAAAATTGAGTCACTCACTATTTTTATATCACTATGAGGTATTAAGATGGGTTTCGGATCGGTTATATCTTGACTATGTATTTTATTCATATTATTTTGTTTTAATATGATTGTGTTTGTTTAAGTTGGGTCTCGATTGTTGGTATGTTTTGACTATTATTAAATTTATGCCATTTCATTTGGATATAATGGTGTTCAAGAAAGTTGATGGCTTTTATAAACAAAGGTTCTATTTTGATTTCTTTATGGAATGTATTCTTCCTCTTGGGTTGTTATGAAAGCATAGTATTTTACTGTGAAGTTAGGAAGCATGATTCATTATAAATTTGGTATTAATTTTATTATGGATCTTGTGAGAAATGTTGATGTTATTCTTATAACCAACTATGATATATTTTAAAGGCCATATGGATTTTTTATGAAATTAATTTGGGTTTTTCTTATTGTGTCTTTAACCACATGGAATATAATCATGTCGTGACCCATTTGTGATAATGTCAACTAGGACCTTTGTTATATCTTGACTATATTTGTATTTAGGTGTCATGGCCTTTAAGTTTAATATCTTCACTACTTTTTTTATCATTGTGTTGTGCATTTTATAAGGCATAATCGATTAGGTTTTATGACTATCTTCAGTTACATCTTAGAGTAGACTATATTTATATGACCTATATCAGAGCATCTAAATATATGATAAGTATGTATGATTATGTTTTGGTCTTGGAGCTAAACTAATATTAGGTTTTTGATATGTTTGGCTACATTTATGAAAGGCATAGGTTAAATGTGTTTTGGTTATCAAACTTTGATTGTGTTTAAATATTTGGTTAGAGTATGATTAAGATGGTTGTTTCTATGTGTTGAATCCTATCTAAGACTTAACAACCTACCTCTATTATGATGGAATGAATATGTATGGTTATATTATGTTGGCTCTGAGAGGACATCAAAGAAGTCTAAAGGATTTTTCAATTATTTTATTAAATACCTACGTTTGTGTTGAGTTTTGGAAATGTTATATTAATTCAGGGTTGAATTATTATATCTGTTTGAATAAGTTGAGCGACTTATTTGTATTTTTATGTGGTTCATTTATTTGGTTGAGTTTATATGTTTTTGTGGTTGAATTTTCACCATTCTTATACTAGACCTAAATTATTAAAATAATTGGTATATTGTATACCCAATATAAATTGGAATTCGAGATGGTTAAGGCTAACCGTAACTTGGATGGAGATATAAGGTAGTTAAATAAAAAACTCTAAAATGAATTAATTATTAATCCATTTTATATCATTTAGTAGCCATGTTAGTCAACCCTACTTCCTATCTATATTAAAGATGGATTAATTAATATCGTCTTGCCTTGGAATGAAATTTTTGTCTTTCTTGTATTATTTTATCTTAGAGATGTCCTTTAGTTTGGAAATTTGATTTCTCAAAATTATGTTTACATCCCTAGTTGCCTTAACCACCATCTTACTGATGGTTGTGGTGGTAAGGACCTTTTATGGTTGGGTTCATAGGGTTGGTTTTGAGGGCTTGTCCAGTTCATTCACTTTTTGATCCATGCTTTGATGATTTTGCATATGCGTGAAGTAAGTTGGTAGCAATTTAATTATGTCAATCATGTTCATTTACTTAATAAATTTCAATATTTATATTTGATCTAAATAGTATGTAATATAATTATTATGGGTTAATTGTCTTAATGCTAACCTGTGTTGATGATGGGATGTGAAATATAAACAAAAGTTGAATATTGCTTGAAGGGTATGATGGCTAATTTTATATATATTTCTAAAGGTGATACACTTAAAGTATATTAAGTGTATCACCTATTTATTTTAACCCTCTTCATGTTGATAAAGCATTTTGATAATGTTATTAGTTATGGAACTACTCTTCCAACATCGATTTATAATTAAGTTGAAGTACTATAATCTTATATATTATCAACCCAAGATAATCATTATAGTATTGATCCCTTGACTTAATTTGATAATCTGGATATTAAATTTAATCTATTGATTTTATCCTAATTAATATTTACTTATTCAATTATACAAGATTTCTTAAACACATATTGTGTGTAATTGGTAAGAATACCGAGATTTCCATTCTAAGGTAAGAATAATCTTTTGGTTAGATTATATAGACAATTAGGTACATATTATGTTATTTGATTCAGAAATACATAGTCTTAAATTATACATGTTAACTAGCCCAATAACTATATTTAATTTAATACATTATATGTTATGGATTCAATTTCATAATATGCATGGTATAAGGTTACTTAGTTACTCTAACTATGCATAAACTACTCAATATTACTAGTTCCTAGTGCATGCAGAAACATAATCAAAATATTTAGTTATAAAACACATTTTAGACATACCTGGTTGCATATAAGGTATGTATGTTGAATATATCAGAGCTACAAATTATTACTTTTGTTTTTGCATTTAAATATCAAATGAATTATAAGTTAATCTAATTGTTTTGATTAATCAAGATGTTTTGTAAAACATGCATAGTATTTATGTGTAGGTTTGTTATGAAAGATGTTAAATGTATTGTATAAATATAATGATGTAATATCAAATCAATTAGATGATATGAGAAAGTTTAATGTTGTTTTCTACTTCATTTACTATTGCATAAACATATGAATAAAACATGCATGCTTGTTGATTTCTATTCCTTGGGATAAATATGCTTCTTCTTTCCTTTTTGATAGTTAAACATGATTGTCTTATTGTTCATGGCTTTCCAAACATAAATTCATAAAAAAAAATTAATTGTAACATTTTATTTGGGTTCCACTCAACTTGAAACTTGACTACATTCTGTTACATGTGTTTGTGCTATATTCTAATGTTTTTCCTTCTTCTAGTTCATTCAAATATGAGCTTAATTATAGAATTTAATTGTTCATTATGTATGCCTTTACTTAGATGATTATGGAAACATTGTATGAAAATAATTGATTTCTTTATACTATAGTTACCTATGATTGACTTATCTATTGGATTAATATTTATATTCTTTCTTTCAAAAATGATTAGATAAGTTAAGGACTAATTGATTATATACCTTGGATGAATTATGTCTTGACCAATCTTGTTTTATAATATTTTAATTTTTAATCCAATATAATGTCATTATACTGATTCATTGATAGGCTACCTAAATTTTATTTGATGAATGATGATATTGATCATAACTATATCATTAATCATTATTTTAAATAATGACATCCATGTTTAATAAATGAATTTTGTATTATTTATTAAAACATTCTTGTGGTGACCTTAAAGGCCATGAGGTATTTATGACCTTGGATGGTATCACTATGAAACCTTTAGTTTTAAATCTTTTTTCTCTTTATGTAATATTATTTCTGCTACATGAATGATTATAAATTTGCATGTGATGAATTAATTTTTTGGTTGTTGATTTTGATTATTTGTCTAAATTATGTTTAAATATGAGGTTAGTAACTTGAAATTTTAAATAAACCTATGTTAACTTGAATAATAACTTATAATGTTAGATTTATCCTTCTCAGTTAAATTGATCCTTAAACTTAACCATCCTCAAGTGGGATTGAAACCCACTGAGGAAAGTGAGGTATTTATCTAGGGTTAAGGACATACAAACCATCTTATGTGGAAATAAAAGTAGCATATATGGTGATCAGGTATTATACATGTATGAATACATTGATATGCCCCAAACCCCATAAACATATATTAGGATAACATGCTTCCCCATATCACCTTTTGTATGTAGTTACCTCTAGCTAATTATCTTAGTTCACCTCCTTAGGTTCTAGTTCCATGTGTCTGAGTACACTGAACATTTATTATTTACATAATCAAGAGAAGTAATTGGGTCCATTACACGTCCTAAACGTACTTTAATATAAAATTCCAAATATAATGGGGTTGTTTTAGGATCTTAGATAGTGGATGTAGTAATCATATGACTAGATGCAAGGACATGTTTACAAACATGGATGAATCTATCAAATCAAAAGTGAAATTTAGAAATGATAATAATGTTTATATCATGGGAAAAGGGAGCATAAACATTAAAACCAATCAAGGTGAAAAGAAACACAATTCATATGTGAACTATGTTACTAGACTCAAACACAATTATAACTATCATTAGGAAATTTGTACATAAGGGAATAGAGTTCAGTTTGAACATGGAGCATGTGTGATTTTGAATATAAATCTAGGAAATAACCTCATTGCAAAAATTTAAATGACAAACAATAGATTTTTTCCCCTAAAAATTAATTATGAATTCTCAACTTCATTTGTTCAAATTGTCACTAAAGCAACACCTCCAAATGGATCATATTCACCTTTTCAAGGTGTTACGATAGTGCTACATTCAACTACATTTTAAGTTGTTATAAAATAATGTCTTGGCTTTGGCATTTGAGGTTTGGACATTTAAGGTTTAGTGATTTGAATTTTTTTAAAATAATAAATATGGTATGTGGTTTGTCTTTGAAAGGACAACTGAATAACATTTGTGAAGGTTTTATTCTAGGAAATTAACATAGATAATCATTTCATGTTGGTAAGTCATATCAAGATAAGGCTCATCTTGAGTTTTTTCATTCAGTTTTATGTGGAAATATGCAAACACTTTCTATTGGTGGCAACCTATGTTTCTTAATTTTCATTGATGATCTCAATATAAATACTTGGGTTTATTTTTTTAAATACAAATAATAAGTTTTTGGTATATTCAAAAAGTTTACAACCATAGTTGAAAATCAAAGTGGATACTTTATAAAAGTACTAAAAATAAATAGAGGAGGATAATATGCACGAAATGAGCTTATAATCTTTTACAAGATAAATGGAATCAAGAAACAATATACTCCCATATATACACCACAAAAAAATGGTGTTGTAGAAATGAAAAATAGAACAATCATGGAATTGCCCAAAAGCATGTTGAAAGAAAAACATTTATCAATTGAATTTTGGAAATAAGTTGTAGGTTTTAAAATTTATATTTTTGACTAATTCCCCACAAATAATGTAAAATTCAAATTACCTCGAGAAGTATGGAGTGGAAAGAGGCATTGTGTTTCTCATTTAAGAGTTTCTGGTTGTGTAGCATATTCTCATATGCCAGATGAAAAGAAGAAATTTGATGATAAGGGATAAAGATGTATATTTTTGGGATACATTAAGTATACTAAATCATACAAATTACATAATCCCATCACAAAAAAATTGATAATCAACATAGATGTATATTTAACTGAAGACGAAGCATAAGATCAAAGTATTGAAAATTCAACAACTATCACGTCACTGATAGCTTCAAATGAAGTGAAGTAATCAAATTAAAATGTGACGTCAAGTAGTCACTCAAATAAATAAGGTATCACTTGAATGACACCTTTTTTAAGCATCAATCCAACATCACAAGGTATCACCATAGAGTCAAATCTCATAACATCACACTTTCATCTAAACTATATTATTTTGGTGAAGGTTCAGGGTATGCAGTCACTCCAATTCCTTCAAAGTATCATTTCAAAAATACCTTACATCTAAATATAAATCTCCAAGGTCTCAATAGACAATAATATTGAAAAATATATATGATGCAACTCAAGGTGATCATAATTTTTCCTTATTTTCTTATTTTACATTATTTTCATAAGTTGATCCTAAGTTTTTTAAAGAAGTAGTTAAAAATTAAAATTGGGTGAAAGCCATAGATGAATAACTTGATGCCATAGACAAGAATCATCCTTAGGACCATGCAAATTTTATAGAAGAAAAGGATACAATTAGTTTCAAGTGGGTCTATAATAGTAAATTCAATGTTGAAGGAAGTGTTGAAAAACATAAAGCAAGTTTGGTTGCAAAGGGTTTTTCAAAAAGTACAATGGAATTTATTATAATGAGAATTTTTCTATAGTAGCCAAAGTTGATAAGGTAATAACTATCTTAGAAATAAAAAATCATAAAAAATGGAAATTCTATTAAATGGATGTTAAATCAAAATTTCTAAATGGGATATTAGAATAGAAAGTAAATGTCAAGCATCCACTATGATATGAATTTTCTAGGTAGGAATACAAATTTTATAAATTGAGAAAAAAATTGTATGGACTCAACAAAGATCCAAGAATTTGGTACAATAGGATTGATTTTTATTTTCTAAAGAATGGATTTAGCAAATGCAATAGTGAACAAACACTATATATCAAGATGAATGATAAAGGTAAAAATTTGATTGTGTGTTTATATGTTGATGACTAGATATTTACAAGAGATTTATTGATTGACATGATCAAATCAGCAATTAAGAAAAAATTTAAAATTAATGATATGGGATTGATGAATTATTTTCTTGGCATTGAGGTAAGAAAAACAAATTATGGAATTTTCATTTGTCAATAAAAATATGTTTTAACGATATTTAAAATGATGAGCCATAAGAAAAAATCAACACTAGTTTCCACATGATTTCAATTTAGCAAAAAATAAAAGGGCTCCAATTTAGAATGAATGTTTTATAACAACATTGTTGACAGTCTAATGTACTTAATATCCAGACAACCTAGAATCATGTATGGAGTAAGCCTTATTGAAAATTTCATGTAGTCACCAATGGATTCTCACTATAAATTTGGGAAGAAAACACTAAGATATTTGATTGGAATGAAAAATCATGGCATTTTATATTCAACATAAGATGATTTCAAGATGACAAGATAAACTAGCAGTGATTATGCCATATGTATTGATGACGTAAAGAGGACATCTGTTTACATTTTTAATTTTATAAGAGGAACGACTTCATGATTCTTTGATAAACAATCCACTGTCACTCTTTCATCAGCTAAATATATATAAAAACCAAAAGAACATCATGTCAAATAGTGTGGATGAGAAAAGTTTTGTCATAACTAAAGCATGAGCAATAAAATGTGATAATTATATTTTTTTGATGACAACTAAGAAATAAAATTTTCAAGGAATCATTTTTTTCACAAAAGGATCAAGCACATGGATAGGAGTTATCATTTCATTATAGATGTAGTCAATAGTGGAGAAATATATTTTAAATTTTGCAAATCTGAAGATTAGTGTCCTAATATCATTATGAAGCAATTATGAAAATAAATTCCTAAGCATCTTGTAGATATTCTACACATCATTGATGTTGAAATATCACTCTAGAATTACTTTGGTAGTCAATATTAAGGAGGAGTGTTAACATATATAATCTTTTCTCCATCCACTTATTTCTTGTTGCATTTTGAACACAAGTTATTTAAAATATATCTTTTTATTAAATGAATATCTTCTCATATGAACAAAAGGATGTAGCTTTTTATAGAAGAGTTTTTGTAAAATCTGATTGACATTTCTTTTGACTGTGGATGAAGCAAATAATTCTTAAAATTTTGTATAGACTCATTTTTAGTGAGCAGAAGAGGAGAAGAAAAAGCTCTCTTATTTTCATAAAGGTTTTTTTTCATTTGTGTATATCATTATATTGTTTATGTGTGCGTATTTTACTTTAATATAATAATATTTTGGATTTTAGTTTCTTATTACACACACACCCTCTTCGGTTTCACTTTATATCTTTTTATTCTTCCTATAAATATTGGAAAATGTCAATAATGTATTTAAGTATATCAGAACATGTTTGGACGATGGAAAATAATGTTCAACACTAGGTGGAAATGACAATATATATATATATATATTTTTTTTTAATAATTACTTTCAAATGTGAAAAATGCAAAGGATTTACCCCATACATCATTTATAATATAATTATTGTAAAATTTTGACCATAAGCTATTAATTATTATAGTTTCTTGATGATGGATCATGGGTCCTGATTATGTATTGGTCAAAAAAATATACAAAATTTATAGAAAATTTCGTTTACAATTTCATAAAATATATTGTTTATTTTCTTTTTTTTAGATAAAAAAGGAAATTACTACCCCAAATTTTAAGGGGTCATTATTTTTAATAAAAATATCAATTTAAAAAATTTAAATAAAAATTACTTGAATAAAATGTGTATAATTTCCTTTGTAAGTTATATCAAATATTTATTTACTATTTGAGCATGGGACTATGAAGAGTGAGTCACGAATCATGAGTAAGAAAATGTACATAAGGAATAACAAGGACATAAATAAATGTTTATTATCTTGTTGAAGGCAGGTTATACAGGTCTCAAATTTTCTATTAGTGTCTTTTTCTACCTAAGCATTCTATGGTAGTTGTTAACTGCAATATTTGTGATATAATTTTATTGAAAAATAAACATTTTTGGAGGAAAAAAATTCCATTTAAATTTCATTCCATTGGTTATAAAATAATTTCCTAACCATGCAACATTTTTTTAAATTAGTTACAATTACCTTTTTCATCTTTATCTAATGAAGTTCTATCATGTGAAATTTATGGATATTGGATTATAATTTTAGGATAAATATTATGATGTTGTTTCAAGAGTAATGGCCTTGTTTATCCTTGGATTCAAAGAAGACTTATTTCCAAGTACATTTTCATGGTTTGTTGTGATTAATGTCTCACCATATTGAATATGTTGCACTACTTAGGTTTTTGTTCATTGTTGATGACAATATTGTCTCAAATGTTTCTTGTATGAAATTGATTAAATAGATTAGTCTAAGTGGTAAGAAGATATAATAGAAATTGAATAATCAAAGGGTGAATAAAATTGCATTTGTATTTACAATGGACAATGTTAAATGGTGAGTTTTCAAGTACATTTGCATGGTTTGTTGTGATTAATGTCTCACCATATTGAATATGTTGCACTACTTAGGTTTTTGTTCATTGTTGATGACAATATTGTCTCAAATGTTTCTTGTATGAAATTGATTAAATAGATCAGTCTAAGTGGTAAGAAGATATAATAGAAATTGAATAATCAAAGGGTGAATAAAATTGCATTTGTATTTACAATGGACAATGTTAAATGGTGAGTTTTTTAAATAATATTTATTTGATGTGCATAATGTTTTTGATCTACTCCCTTTGGAGCATACATGTGTATCTTTGAAAAATATTACTAACTATTTTGTTCTAAGATGAATAAGGTTTCCTTAAAAGTAGCCATTGATATAATAGGTTTGTACCTTTCATGTTTGTTAATTTAATTTAATTTTTATTTATTTATTTTTGTTTAGAACTATTGTGTTTGTACGATGTTTGTGATAACAATTGTGTATTTTATGTGATATGAAGGTTAGACTAGATTTGTGTTTTATTGTTGTTATTATGAAGGTGGAATGTCATTTTAAATATTAATCGCATCCTTCATCCTTGGCTATAGGGAAAACTTATTACTGGGTGCATTTGCATGGTTTC
>JARHVA010007460.1:367500-602500 GCA_037957365.1 Torreya grandis
AACTTAACTCCTATGAGTTTTCCTAATTGAAACCCTACTATTTATTCTTAGCAATATTTTTCATCTGCCATTCTAAAATCCAAGTGTTGTCTTCTTGTTGTATTTCTTCCCAGTGTACCAAATACTTTTTATAACTTCCTTGCCTTGTGTGAATTATCTTCCTATCCATAACATGTGTTATCTTTTATTTCTTCTTATTTTTTACCTCTTGATTTAATGTTTTTTTTTAACATTCTTCCCATTTACCATATTCTATATAAAAATCATATAAATATGAAACATTAAATGCTAGAGAGATATTAAAATTCTTTGGTAAAATCACCTCATAAGCATTGTCATTTATTTTGTTCACAACTCTACAAAAACCAATTTGATTTTACTTCAACTAGTTGTATGTGCCTATTTGGAATCATTATTTCCTCAAGTAAACCATCAGTAAATATCCTTCTTAAAATACCTTTGATCTTATTCTGACATCTTATAAAAATTTAGACTTATCATTACTTTCATAAAGCTTTCTGCTTACTTATTATTACAACTATTATATGTGTTCTGCAAATGTTTCTACATCATCACTAACTCTATTTATAATTTCTAACTACACTAAATCTAAAACATCCATAGTATTTATCCCATAAAAAATATAAAATGGTGATTTTAAAATCGATCTATTCATCAAACTATTATATGAAAACTCAACCTATGGTAAATCCAACTCCCATAGCTTGGACTTATCTCCAATTATCAATCTCAATAAACTTCCCAAGCTCATGTTTACAGCATTTATCTATCCATCCATTTTTGGGTGGTATGCACTATTGAATTTTAGCTTTGCTCCAAAATTATTACATAATCTCCTAAAAATGAGATAAAATTTATGTTCCTATCTAATTGGAACACCATTTAATCTCAAAACATCCTTAAAAACTAGATTTATAACTCTAATGGAATCAGTGGTTTTCTTACACATAATAAAATGAAACATCTTAAAAAACCTTTATACAAAAAATAAATAAATAAATGAATCATTATCTCTCTATATGTTTGTTAATCCCAACGTAAAATCCATATGAAAATCTATCCATAGTCCTCTTGGAAAGGGTAATGGCATGTAAAATCTTTTATTTTATGCATGTTCTTTAGCCACTTGACATATTATGCATCTTGAAACATACCTTGCCACATTTATATTCATTTTTGTCTAAAAATGCTTATCTACCAAAGTTATTGTCTTAGCCTTACCAAAATATCTAGACAAACCATCAATATTCAATTCTCTTATAATATTTCCTCTTAGATATCCAACTAGAATACATAATTATTTTCCCTTGAAGAAATAAACATCCCATATAAGATATTCATCATGCATAGTGCATGTCTCACATGCTAACATATTCTTATACTACTCATATATATTTTAAAAATCTAGATTAGTACCATATAATTACAAAACAAGTTTAAATCCAACTACTTCATTCACCATATTAATTGACAATTCCGCTCTCCTACTTAAAGCATCAGCTACCTAATTCTATTTTCATGGTTTATGTTTCAAAATAAAATTATAGTACATGGGATATGGTGATGAATATATCCATGTGATTAATGACCAAGAGGAATAAATAGGTTTTAAATGGTAAGGGATGGTACTAAAGTCAAAAACCTAGTTGGGAAGGTTAGGGGTACATGAACAACTAATGGATAATACTGCTTGGGATATGGTAAGGAATGGGATTACATGTGATAAATGACAAAGAAGAATAAAAAAGAAATATATGGGAGGTAGGATAGTAATTAGTCAAATCCATGTATTGGAAGGTAAAGGGCACATAGATTACCAATAGCTAATAGTGTAATGGTATGGTGAGGAATAAGTCCATGCATATCATGTACTCGTTTATAACTTAGGTGTAATTATAAGGGTCTATGATAATGTAAGGAAGAGGTAACCATGGTAGGTGGTACTCTTACATACCTTACAAAACATATAGTGTTAAATTAATCATAATATAGGTAAAACTATAGTATTTTATCCAATTATGCTTAAGCATGTTTTGGAACAAAACATTGTCACTGTAAATGCTTTATATAGAGGCAAAGGATAATAAACATCAATGAATATAAATCCACACTAGTATTATCAAGGGATGAAAAGTTTTGACTATCTCACTTCACAAATGGTCATGAGGATGATATCTTGGAAATAGTTCTCTCTTGGTTATTTTTTTAGAATAAAGTGTGATATTTGTTATGATATAAGAGATTGATTTATATATAACATCTTAGTTTTCATTCAATCCTATTAGTCAATTTTTATAACCTTAAACCCTAATTTTTTCAAAAATGCAAACCTAAAGGTAATTGGGGCCAATATAAATTCATTTAACCTAACTACAAATATAAGATGTGATTTGGGGCTCAATTAGTCCATATTTGTTGACATATAAAGGCAATTAGTCGATTGTTAGAATTAATGATGCAAGTTAGATGAAATTGAACTCCATGAATCTGATTTAGCCTATAAATGATGAAATTGAGGGGGGTCAATCAACCTTAATATCATAATAATATAAATCAAATAGTCCACAAATTCAATCATGAAGGAAATTGGGGCCTATTTGAGCCCCTTAAACCTAACTACAAGAGTAGGATATGATGTAGGGATAAATTAGTTTTAATTCTATCATGAATTGATCTTATTAGTCAAATGGTGTAATTAAGGATGTGATTTGGGCAAAATTAGGCCATGTGAACCTAATTTATGGGTCATTTGATCCATCTAGGATGCAACATATTGCTTAATCAACCTTAATTTTATTACAAATGCAAAAATCAATTTAATTGGGTCTAATATGAACCCCTTCAACCTTACTAAGAGTCTTCAATGTGATTTTAAGGGATAAATTACCTCTTGTTTCCTACCATATTTACCCAATTTATTGTTATAATGATTGATGTAATTTAGACAAAATTGAACCCGGTGAACCTAATTTTGATTATATAGAAGAAATTTAGCAGTCAATTAACCCAAATACAATAAGAATATAAAGAAGAAATCCCCCTAATTCAATCAAAAAAGAAATTTGGGCCATTTCAAGCCCGTTCAACTTAACTCTAAAAGATCAAGAGGTGATTTTGGGATAAATTAGTCATGAATTGATCCAAAAAGTCCTATGGTGCAACTATAAACATGATTTGGGCTGAAATTAGTCATGAGTTAATCCAATTAGTTAATTGGTCTGATGAAACATTCAATTTGGGCCAAAATGAACATCATGAATCTAAATTATGGCTCAATTGATTATATAGGATGTAAGATATGGGTAAATAAATCTAAGAATAATAATATAACATAGGATTTTATCAGGTAGGATAATCATATATCTTTAAAAAAATAATATATGATCACATAACCATACTATCAATAATGCACAAGTGTTATATTATAATGCATATGTGTTATACTATAACATATATGCATTATTTATAGTATTAAAATAATATAAATAAAGTGTATACATTATAATATAATGCATATGTGTTATCATCCCTAAATAACAAGTCATTCTCCAATATTTATTTTTGTTTGTTGTTTTGAGAATTCTAACCCCACAGACATCCTTTGCATCATTCTATGTTTTACATGGTGAATACAAGAAGAATAAAAAATTTATTTGTGTCCCCCACCATCAAAAGGAATAAATTTTGTTTTGGGTCCCCACCATCAAAAAGAATTTCAAATTGTTCTTTGTCTAGTCATTGGTGATGGAGCTCATTCAAATAATAGGAAAAAATTAAGGCATAAATTACAAGAGTAATTAACAGAGTTAAGAGAAAAACAAAATATTCAAATATTATTTTTCTCAAGACAAGGTACAAACACTATCCCTAATGAGGCAAATGTCATAGATAATAATGAAATTAACAATAATGAATTGAATAATGATGATTAATATTTACCTACAAGTCCAAATTATGTTGTAATCTACACTCAAAGTGTAAAGCTTTTTAAATTTTTTATGATGAATCTATGCTTGATGATTTACCCCTATCAATGAAGACAATTTCATGGAAACACATAATGGTGGAAGTAACAATGAAAAAAATGTCATCCCAAAACTAAACAATGAATAAACTAGTAGTGAACCTAATAATTTTGAAACACCCTCTGAACCAATTCCACTATTAACAACATCTCTAAGGATTATTCATAGAAAAGGCAACTATTTAATTGAAGTTGATGAATTTTTTTTGAAACCAATGCATAAAAAGATGTCTAATTGCCATTTAGGAAGATTAGCTAAAAAAATAGGAACTTTTCTTTTATAAATTACATTTTGATAGTTAAAAATGTCAAGTGTTTGTTTTGCTGATGAAATTTATTAAGATGAGTCCTACAATGTACACCCTAGGACTAAAAAAATCTAACATTAATAATGAAAATAATGAGATTATTGAAAATCTAAATGACAAATGTCATATTGTAGGCCTGAAATCTTGCAATAAAGATTTTAGTGTTATCCAACATATAATTATAACTTATGTAGTAAGTGGTCAAATAGGGGGAAATGATTAATGTCAAAAACTAGCCAAGCACTAGACATAAATATAAAAACATTAATAAAAGTAATTACAAGAGCCGAAGACTTAATAATGCCAATACCACTAAGTTATGGACATTCTCTAATATACTTCTAATAAAGGACAAGGATATATCTGATGCTTTGAAAGATTTACTTACACAATTTTGGAAATACAATACAAGAGTTTCACCCAATACAATAGATGTAGTGAAAAGAAGCATTAGAACCACATCTAAAAAAAATCTTGGATATGACCCAAACATAATTGTACTCTAATTTTTTGTAAAAATATCCTCAAATTTTTATTAGTCGAATATATTTTGAGATAGACAAACCATTTTATGTAAAAATAAATCAAACACACACGACTTATTATTTTAGGCAACATGTTAAATTTTTAATGCACTATGCTATTTTTTGCCATAAACATTGTTATTTGCATATTAACAACATTTTCCAAGAGTGTCACCCATAAGTGCTACCAAAATAAGCTAGGAAATTTTTTCTAATCAATTTTTGGGAAAGGCCAGATGGATAGTTTTTTTCTTATAATAAAGCATGTTTGGATGAAAATTGCAACATTTGTGGTGGATTTCTATAATTAAAAAATATATATCCATGAGGAGAGTACAAGTTCAATTGGATAGAAATTAGTTGGTTTGAGAAAATACAAATCTATAAATTATTACGTAAAAGATGAAAAAGGATCTACAAGGTGTGAGCTTGTTACAAAAGAGATACTATTTAAGAATTTATGGCCAAATTCAGGGAATAAATTATTTATGAGTATAAAAGAAACATACATAAGGATAGATGGTTGGATGAACATTTTAAGCTAATCAATGACATATTCCCACTTCGTTATATTGTTTTAGTAGTCAACTTTGCATAGAATTACTTATTCAAACTACAAATGGAAGTTCAATCACATTATTAAAACTCAATACATGTTTCCATATTAATGAATATAAAATTCATGCAAGAACTTGATAGTATAGATCAAGATCAAAAAATATTAAGGGAGCACCTTTTATATGTCAATGATGACTAATCATATTATATAGAGTACATGCAAGGTTTTTTTATATGTTCTATGGAGAGTTTATTAAGAGGAACATTACTTTCAATCAACATTGAATTTGGTCAAACAATCATACATAATAATTCAAGAATGCATGGATATTTTATTGGTTGATCAGGATGCACATTACCACTAGTGTAGATCATATTTGGAGTTTTACTGAGGCTAGACATGGAAAAGGGGAGAATGAAAGTACTAGAGCATGTGTAAAAAGAGTCATTTCAAGAGATTAACTAATGTTTGAAGATGGTGTTGTTTTGACTCATGAAATGACCATTATTTAATGGTGTAATGAGAAAATAGGCCATGGTGCTTAACAAAATTTTATTGTTCATATATTATTTATTATTAATGAAAGAAGAACACTAGGTGAAGTATGAGGATTTTATGATAGTAATGGAATCAAGTTATATCCACTCATTTCATATATCAAATGCAAGCTCTTTGGAATATTGACATGAGAAATTTTATATGGTTTTGCTTTTCATACATATAATTTATTTGGAATGACTGTGAGTCAAAAGAGTGGGTGGATGAGTGGAGTTGTAAACCTCTAATTCCAATCAACACATATCGGGTTCCACCAACATTACAACTTATAAACATAACATCATAACATAAATTTTAACATCTATTTGATCTATTATAACGAGGTAGAATATTAATCATTGTGTATTATTTATTCCCATTATCTATCTTGACAATGTCATTAATTTTTTTTTTTTTGTGATACAGGTTATGTCTTTTAGTTATTAATGACGAGGATAATGAATAGGGAACAAATTAATACTTATGTTAGTGTGTAGAGGAAAATAAAAAATGACTTCCCTACTCATAGATGGAGAAAACATTGACTATCCCATAGAGTATGTGGTTGTCACTAGAACTTAGCTTCAATGATATCCCATAAAATTTTAAATGTATGATTATTTGAAGAATTTGAAACACATAAGAATATAATACACTATTCAAATTTGTTTCTTAAATTAAATATTCAATTGGTCAAATATAATAAGAGGCCACTAAAAAAGAATCTATGGAAAGTTTTTGAGATAGACTATGAAGCTATTCTTCCTACTATCAAGATTAGATCAGATCCTAACGGTTTGTTCGATAGAAATTACAAGATATGTTGACTTTTATAATGTAGATGTGTTTAATTTTACCAAATTTTATTGATTTTTTAGGTAGTACATATAAATTTCATTTCTAATTAATTAATAACATTTTTTCATAGGTTAGTGGTGTCAAATAAGCTTCCAGCTTCATGTAGTTTACATTGTTAGTAAACAATTTCAGATTCCTGAAGCTAAGAGAAGATTAACATAAGTATTTAGGACCCATAACTTTGAAAAAATTTGACCCCAAGTCAAATTTGGGTCAACCCATAATATTTTTAACTTTTAGAGAAAGTTTCATATGTCCTATGCGGTTGTTTATTATCCTACATGTCTCACTTACCCTTTCCCTAGTCCTTACTGAAACCCATCCTTCTTGTACTAGCTCAGTCAACCAAAGTCAACATTGGTAAAACCTATTAAAACTTATTAAAAGTGAAAAATTATATTTAAAATTTCCTAAAATGGTCTTTGAATTGTTTCAAGGTGTCTTCAAATCACAAATTGGTCATTTGTTAGGTTTCATGTGGTAAAAGGGTCATTCAGCCACTTTTCTAGCTAATTAATGGACTTGTATGGATGGTGGGAGTTAAAAAATATGTCATAAAGGTTTATTTAAATGTGGATAATGTAAAATCACATCATAATGAGCTAGGTGATAGATAGAAGACTATTATGATCATGAAATGGTAATTTTTCCTCAAAATTAAGAGTTTTTTGGAACTTGTATGAAATTCTCAAGTCCATCATCGGTTGAAAACATTGTGGAGCATCTCTTGACATCCCCATATTTCATTTAAATGTTTTTTTTTACAAGGATAATGCAATAAATTTCATCCGTAACTTATTTTCCTCCAT
The DNA here is from genome assembly GCA_037957365.1 of Torreya grandis. Classification (NCBI taxonomy): domain Eukaryota; kingdom Viridiplantae; phylum Streptophyta; class Pinopsida; order Cupressales; family Taxaceae; genus Torreya; species Torreya grandis. The sequence goes on from JARHVA010007460.1 coordinate 375,141, forward strand.
TTTCACTTGGCAAACAAAGAAAGGCCAGATTCAATCACTTAGCATGGGCCATATAGGTGGATTTGGAAAGAGTGATTATAGGGGTGGATATTTATATGAGTTAAATTAAATTTCATATCAAAAATTTTAAATTTTGTGCCTCCTCCTTTATGAAAAATCAATTTGACTCCAGGCAGCTTTTTATGAAATTACATTCAAAAGGGGTATGATTGTGCATATGTTTCTTGTTTTTAGGAATCCATGGATATTCATGAGTTTAATGAAGTATTTTAAGGTTTAAATATTCCCTATACATCGTTTTATCATCATCCAACATCCCGTCTCTCAATGTCTTTGAAGGAAATTTCCCAATTGTACTTGTTTCTCAAAGTTTGCATTCATGGGCATGTAACGTATGTTTTGCAACATAGGAGATGGTTCCATGGGATGATAAAAATTATTGGATACATGTTTTAAAGGTGTTTAATTAAATTCAATTGTGATATATCATTCAACTCCTTCAATCCAAATTGAATAATTCCTTTGTTTATTACCTTGTTTAGAAAATGTGCTCATAATTGCCTTCTACATGAGTTCAAGAAGTTGTACAGAGGTATGAGTCATGGAGTACATGGTGGAATTCATGTTTGAATATATAATATCCAAGGAGTCATGTATTTCATGATATGAATCTAAGAATGCTATTCCAAGGTAGGTTTTCACTTCAAAGGATGATAAGATCAAATTGGGTTCTTAATCCCCAAATGGACCAAACAAAGATCCTTGAGCTTTTTTGAGATACCATATGTCTTGATATAAGGATAATTAAACATAATTTATTGATTGGTCTTGTATTCCTATCTATGCAAAATAGCCCTGCTAATTTTTAGGTCAAAGTGATAAGTGGAAGATGGTCATTGAGACCCTTGAAAATGACCAAAATCCACTAAATTATGACAGTGATATCTATAGGGTTTTGAAATATTGAGTAACTTTTGATTTAAATACTGATATTAGGTCATTAAATTAGGTTGAAATGACTCTAATATCTCAAAGTGACATCATTATCATAATCAATCATCAAGAGGAGAGAGTGCATGATCATATTTACTTCTTCATACCCTTTGTTCGTACATAGGCCTGAGAGAGGCCATCTACAACAAAGTTAAAAAATAGTGAGCTAGAGGTTAAGTTTTGATTTTTATTATTTTGTTTCTAAATAAAATATAATTATTTGTAATCCCAAGACCTTCATGGGAGGTTAGATCATAACCAAATTAGTCCTAATCCCTCAAGAGAAGCTACAGATAGGCTAGAACTCAGAAAACATAGTCAAAAGGGATATTGGCAGTGAGGAAGGAGTTGGAAGTTTGGAATTTTTTTGAATATTTAAAATTTGATATAAGGTTAAATAATTGAAATTTAACCTTAAATAGGTTATTGGAAACCTAATTACACCATTACTAAGCCCAAATCTTGCCAAAAATGCATCTTACAAGGGCAGAATGGTGGCTGCCACAGTCAAGACAGAGGTATCCTCCTTGAGAACCAAAGAATGTTTTTATATGGTTTGGTGGTTTTAAAAGTGAATCCTGAGTATGAGGATGGACTTATGTCCTAATAAACATAAGGAGGAGGTCCACTAACATCAAACAAAGCTTAGACTTATCTCAACAAGTTGTTGTCTTAGTTTTAGGATGAGGGATGTGTTGATGTAAAGAAATGCGTTTAGCCTTGAAAAATAGTGGAATACCACTCATATTATATTTTTAACATAATATTTATTTTTATTTTGTTCCTAAATCATCAACCAAGCTGATAATAGCCTACAACTAGGTCACAAAATAGGGTTTCCATTCCTTTGTAGTCATAAACTTTTTCTATGTCTCAAAGGCATGGAAGTATTAAGAGGGTAAAATGGATATAAAATGGTTTGAATATGATTTTTTAGGAATTAATTATCATTACATATCACAATAAAACTCAAGGTAATCCCTAAATCATCCAAACTTAGTCATACTCTAATTACCTTCATTAGGCTACCTGGTTCAAAGTCTACCTTAGAATATGTGAATTTTGGTGACCAAACCTTTGAGTTAAAGGATAAAAATTGGTATATATTACCCTTTATAGTTTATAAACATCTTAAAATATTATTTTAGTGAAACAAATAAGGAAAAATACCTCTATTATGTCTGAGAATAGGGGTAGTTTTCTCATGTAAAACCCATACATTTTGTGAGAAAATAGATGGAATGGGTGACCAAAGGGAAAAGTGAGATCAAAGGATTATTTTCATATATGTAACACAAAAATGGATACATGATAAATCAATGTATAATTTTTTAGATTAATCAAGGTACCCTACATAAGAAGGTTTGTAGTCATCAGGGTAAAGAAAGGAATAGGTATGATTCCAAATGAGGGATCATTTCAAGTTTGAGCCTTAGGTAAGAATCCCAATGACTTGAGTCATCTTAATATAGGTAAATATTAAGTATTAAAACCATAACCTTGCAAAGTAAAGCCAAAAATTGGTCAGTTGGATCCAAATCTCACTCAGAGGTGCCTAAATGCACTCCAAACACTCCAAAAACCTTGATTTGAACCTGATGAGAGAAAAAGGCCAAAAAAAGTGACAAAATGGACTTTTAAAGATTTAAAATCATTAGGATGACCTTAATAAAAAAAATTAGATTCATCTCCCACCATTGGTGCACACCTGCAAGTACAAGGTTGTATGAAATAGACCAAGAAAGAGCATTTAATGCTAGAATAGGGGTCCGTACAAATTATTAGAAGCCCAATTTTATATTAGGGATGTTAATGAGGTGAAAAAACCAAAAAATATGATACTTTTATATTTTTCACATGTGGAGCACAAAAAAAGCATTTTTAGTCTTCTAGGCTAAAGAGGCCTGATTAGGAGGACTAATTGATCTATAAAACACACTTGCCTTGAGTGTAGCACAATGAAAATTGGCATAGAGCACAATGAGGGAATAGATTACTCAAAAATGGTTTTACTTAGTCCTAGAATTTTTTTCATTCTCCTACACAAGTAGACTTGTGTAAAAATAGGGCTACAAGAGAACTAAGCTAGTGAAGGTTCTATGATCAAAATGGGGACTTGAAGATATTTTGATGGTTATATATGGATTTTTTTAATAAAATATGATGAAAATAGGCCTTCCATGAATAAAAATTTCACCAATTGAGCTAAATCCAAATTCTAGTTATTTTGGCCACATTGGGCCTAGTGGGACAAAGAGGCCTTGTGACACCTAAGAGAGGAATTGATGATTACAGGTGATGTATCTAATTGAGATTATTCAATATGGTTTCAAATTGTCCTTGGGATTCAAATTTAACTATCCAAGAGATCTCATTATCAAACTCTTTCCTTTTGCCACTTGTTAAGGAGTTTCAATACTTAAATATGCATGTGGAACAATTTCAACACCACATCAAGGAAGGTGCTCAGTTTGGGATCGATACATGTCCAAATCAGTTAATTTATATATATTTAACCTAATTTCCATGCAACACTTTTCCATAACTTGCTTTTAAATTTTCCTGAAAGCCCATCATGAAGGCAGTTTCACAAGAGAGAATGATTGAAGAGATTGTTATGACACACTTGGAGAACAGGCTAATTTGGGATAGAATAATGTGTAAATTAGTTTCATGAATGTTTTTCCACCCAATACACATGAATTTTAAATTTTTTTCACCATTTGACACTTTTCCTTATTCCTTTTTAACTTCTCTTCTCTCTCTCTTCTTCTAAATTCTATAAGTATGAGCCATCTTGGCTATTGAAAGAGAGACCATAGATAGTATGGTGAGGCCCTATTGGTATGGCATTGAATTTTTTATTTCAATATTTAATACAAGTATTATTATTAATTAATAAAATTTTATTTAAGTGTGTTATTGATTTATAGTGGATCTAAGTGATGGTGTCATCTTTACTCCTCATTATCCTTCATGTTTAAGCAAGAGTTCTAATTTTAACAGGTCATGTGAAGTGTATGAATGTACTTGGATCCTATTCAAGTATTAAATTGTCTCTATGGTGTGAAATCTGCCCCTAGATCAGTTATCTTGTTGATTATCCTATGTATTCCTACCTTCAAATTGAAACACTATGTTAGGATCCTTCAATGCCTAGAATTGGTCTTGGAAAGCTTTGTTGTTTAGTAAGAGTGTGATAGTCTATGGGATATGTCTTGGTGTATCACATCTTTAGTGTAGTTTCCTTTTCATACAAAATACTAAACCTTTTACCCTAAATAAGTGTTATATTAGGTGATAATTCCTTAAATATGAATCTATGTAGCTATCCCTTATAATATAGAGATTCATCTCTCTTATAAGTTCACCCACAACTTGAGAGATGATTCCACATTGCATCAAATTGTAGGAACCTCATAGAGTATCCTAAGGTGCATAATTTGAAGACAAAAATCACCACAAATCATGCCATAAATTTTCCTATAATTTTCCATTGACATGTTATAGGGTGCAAATAACATGCATGGTAGGGTTCTTTCAGTTTGTGCTAGTAACTTACAATTTTCATTTTATGCATGTCTAGAGTCAAGCTAAAAATTATTTTTTTATTTTTTTGGGAAGGGAATTCTTGAGGATATAATGGGTGGTGGGCATATCAACTGAGCATTATGGGAGGCCAAAAATGTGGTCCTCTATGTTATCCACCACACTAGACATGTTGTAAGTGCCATTTTGGAGCCATGAAGCATCAAAATTAGATTTATCCAACAATAACATCAACTTTGAAAACATTTGTTGTTAGTGTTTCCATTCTCATAAACATTATTGAAAACATGCATCAATGTGGATTTGGACATCATGGTCATGGGATCACATCTAATTTTCCTATATACATGTATATTCTTGAACTGATGGGTTTTCACTTAGAGGTCCCAAGTGTGGAAATCCTAGTTGGAGAACAAGCACTTATCTCTTCACTACATATAGTTGCATTTCAGGACCTGTCACTATAACTTGTGCCATGGATCAATATGTAAGGTTCCATAGACATTATATAGGATGAAATAAGATGGATTTGACACACATATGTGGGTTATTTTGGTTCATGATACATACATATGGTTTCTATTTTATGCATGTCTAAAGTTAGGATAAAAACTATATTTTTCTTATTTTAAGAAGGGTGTTCTTAAAGATAGAATGGGTAGTGGGTCTCTCATCTGTGCATGATAAGAGGCATAGAACATCATCCTAGACATTATTTTCCACCCTATACATTTTGAAAGTGCTATTTTTGAGCTATAAAGCACTAGAAGTGGATTTATCCAACTACAACTTAAACTTTTACAACCTTTATTTCTCAGTATTTCCAAACTCCTAAATAATAGTGAAAACACACATCTGGATGGATTTAGACATCATGTTCATGGGATAAAATTTTATTTGCCTATATATACATGATCAAAGTGATGGATTTTCACTTGGAGGTCTCAGAGGTAGAAATGCTAGTTGGAGGATAAGTACTTATCTCTTCACTGTAATAAAGTTGCATTTCAGGACCCATCAATTTAACCTGTGCCATGGATAATGGGTTGGTCTAGAAGGTTAAATCAATATGATTTAAGATTAAATTATATGGATTATACATTCACAATAATGTTATATTAGTTCATGCCAGCAACTTGCATTTTTTATTTTATGCACACCTAAAGTCAGGGCTAAAAACTACATTTTTATTGTTTTGGGAAGTGTGTTCTTGAGGTTAAAATGGGTGGTGGGTATCTCAACCTGATGTGATGAGAGGTTAATAACATTGTCCTAGATGTTATCTACCACCCTAGATGTGTTTTTTGTGTGAGGTTTGAGCCATGAAGCACTAGAGGCAAAGTTAAATAAATACTTCAACATTGAAAACATTTGTTCTTAGTGTTTCCATACTCTTGAAAAGTAGTGAAAACATTCATCTGAGTAGTTTTATATGTTGTGTTCATGATGGCACATGTAATTCATGTAGATATCCAATTATTAATACCATTTTATTGAAATTGTCAATCTTACTCAAAATTTGTGAAACTACATAATTTGGGCTAAAATCACTTAAACATGCTAAATGGTTCAAGCTTGTCATATACAAGTGCCAATTTAGTCTAATGTATCCCTAATGGGGAAATGAAATTTATTTTATTATTAACTTTGATCAAATTATTTCAAGTCAAAATGGTGAAAATGCATTTTGGTAATTGAGACCACTCTTTTCTTCTTATTCGAAAGCACATGACACGTGTATGTGTTCTTTTTTGTCAATAACATCCTAAATGTGATGACGGTTCAAATTCAACTAACATCACCTTATAATTAATCTATAGGTAAATTATGACCCAATAATATAATTTTGTAACTATTTTGATTAATGAAGTGCAACCAATTCCTAAAGAATTACTTAAATTTTGATTAATCTTACTTAGGCAAACTAAACCAAATTATGAACTTAAGTAGGAATTCCATGGAAGTTATTGAATATTTATTTATTATAAATCGATTCTTATTATTTTCATCATCAAATGAGGTCATTTATGGAGTGACATCCATAAGCCATAAATGCAATAAATATCAAGATTATGGCCTCCCATACCTCTTTAATGCCTCTTCCTTCCAAAGATTTATGAGGGTATTTATGTATATTATTTACATAATTGGATTTCATGGTCACACATCTTGATCTCAAGATGGATGGTCATGGTTGATCCTAATAAATTTGAAAAATCTATAAATAGGAGGGCCAAGACCACTTTAATTACGCTTAATTTATGTAAAATTATAATGTAGAATTCTCTCTACAAGCCATTTGAGTGTAGTTTGATAATGTTTTATTTATAATAGTATAGATTTATTGATAGGCATAACATTGATTTTCATATCATGAGCCTAGCTTTGTTGGTTTTCTTGAGATGGTAGAGGAGCTTGGCCTTGCACCGTTGTTGAAGACTTGAGCACCAAATCAAGGGGAAATTCATGTTTTGAGCCACATTTGTGTGATGGGAAGCTCTTGGGAAGGTAAATTGTGTTTAATTTCTTTTATTTGATCTTAATTATCATTTTCACACCCTGTTGAATAGATTGGCCTAGATTGTTAGTTCTTTATGAATTTTTCTTGGTTTTCTTGACTAATGCTTGATCTAACTAATACATAGGTCACACAATGATCGACATCAGTTCTGTATAACTAGCATCTGTCAAGGCTAATTGGCATCGATTAAGGCTATCTGGCATCAGTTAGGTTTTAAGGGAAATACAACTAACAAATTGTATTTTAGATATTTATTCAAAGTTGTAGTTGTCACTTTGAATTTATAAGTCTTTGGTCTGAACATTTATTCCTTGATTCAGAAGTTTCTTTTGGATATTTTATCCTAACATAAGCTAACAATGTTTTATTGTCAAAATCTCTTTTGCCTAAGGTTTCACAAGTGACCACTAGCAGTCATTTTTGACTGGCATCAGTTATGTTTATGACCAGCATCAGTCTTGTTACAACTAGCATCAGTTATTATTAACCAATGTCAGTCACTATGTGTAAAAAATAGAGAATCTAAGAGCATGAATTCCAAACTAGCTTATTTCATTGTAAATTGTGCTTCTAAGTAAGGAAAACTCTCTAACCTTATAGGGCCCAAATGGAATAGTGAATAAAATTTAAGCATGATTTAAGTCTTGAACCTTCCCTTTAGTGTTTAAAAGGAACTTAGATGGTTTGTTTCAAAAAAATTGTGATGTTTTTCAATGTTTTTGAAAATTAAGGCCAAAGGGCCAAGAATTTTACTTAACATCTCAATTTGGTGCGTAAAACTTACACTTAATTTAAATTTTTTTGATGTGTTATTTTATAAAAATCATCTATTACTTGTTAGATTGTTTGAGTAAAATTAAGAATCTGTGTTTGTTCTCACCCCATCCCCTATAGGGAACCTGGGTGACCAAAAACACCTTTTAATTGTGATTGCACCTTAGTTCAAGATGTGAAAATGAAGATGCCTTAGCTCTCCCTAAAACCAATATGGTTTGGGTGATCTAAAAAAAACCCCTAAAGCATTTTCACTTAGATTATTTATTTTATGCAATTTGGCTTATAGAGGGGAGTTCATAGCCTCCTCATGAGTTATTTAAGGAATATTTGACCTAGGGCCTCATCTCTTGGCACTGTTTCAACCCTGATCCATAATGTGGTAATTAAATCAAGTTACACATACTGTGAGAGCTAGGGGGTTGAGTGGCTAACCTCTCCTTTCATAATAAAAACCTGAGTTATATTTGGTTAATTAGGGGATTCCACTAAGTATTAAATGGAAGGAATCACTATGTAAATGAATAAACCTTTACATATTAAGTTAGTTGATATGAACTCAATTGATGTGTTGTATCTCTAGCGTTAACCATGCTTGGGACCATTTAAACGGTCATAAAATCAATTTTTAGACAACCCCACTTGCCATGAAGTATTTTTGATATAGGGTGTGTAACCCAAAGGTCCATTTTACCATATAATATCTTGGGAGAAGGGGGTCTAAAATACCCTATCAACTCATGCGCTTTTAATTTTAGATTAATAATTAAAATCCCCTAAGACCACGTATATAGAGGGATTTCAATAATATGATGTAACCTTATCAGTTTAGGGCTTGGAATGATTTACTAATTTGTATTTGGTATTTTTATTCTTTACTTACTTGATCTTTATTTGAGTCTAAAACTTGTTTGTAAACAACACATCATAACCAAACACATTTGTTGGCCACCATTTCTTGAATAAGGAGTCATTACACTAGTCAAATCCAAATCATTTTTGCCCTGTTCAAATATTCATCTTAAAAATTATTTTTATATTGTCTAAAAGGCAAAGTTATGTTACCCATTTGAGTCTAAACCTCTTTCCAAAAATATTTAAGTCCATTGATAATTCAAATTCAGAATTGCACCTTTCTAAGTTCTAGGTTAATGTGTTAATCAGTTTTTCCATTTGCACTTAACTTGAGTTAATTTGGGTTTAATTTCCTATTTGGGTTGAAGGCCAATTATAGATTCATCATCATTTGGTCACTATGAACTTAGGTCATCTATTTTAATGATCACACTCTAACTTGTAAAACACATTTTATTTTACCTCCTATTACCATGTGGTGATGTTGTATTGCCTATTTGGTTATAGTCTTATACTTAGAAATTCTTGCATGTTTTCACATCTTGAGTTTTCTGGTTTGCATTGTCACCTTCCTAGTCTGAAGGGCTTTATTATAATTTCATAGTGGTAACTTATGGAATTTGAACTAGATTTTATGGTATTGACTATCTCTAAACCTACATTTGGTGTACTAGTTTACACTTAGGTCTTTGAGTTATCTTACCCTCTTTTAATTTATATAATTTCAACCCTACCCAAGGTTGAGTAGTTTTGTGAACATATTATTCTAATTATGTGTTACTACTTCACCTCTTTTTTTATTATAGTCTCTTTTGTTCCCTGTCATTCATTTGGATAAGATAAAAAAACATACTTGTTTAAACATTTTCAAAACCTTGTCAAGTATAGATAATAAATCCCTTTCAAACATGACTCAAAGGTACACTCATAGTGGGGTCTCTTATGACCCTAGATATAAGGAGTAGGACTTCTATGATGGTCAAGACAATTCTATGGTCTTTTAGGACATTCCCACAATTGTAAGATCTAAAGACTTTGTGGAATATCAACCCCAAGAAGACAAGGATAAATCACTCTTAAGGTTGACTGAATATGGTGTTAGGCTACACTTAAATTTTCATATGGAATAATTACATACCTTTATTAGAGAAGGAGAGAAATAATGAGAACAATTCTTCACAAACATTGAAAAAATAAATGTACTTTCTTCTAACAAAGGAAAGGAAATAATTATAAAGATGAAACCCACTAATCAAGATCTTGTCACCAAGATTAAAAGATAAGTCAACGATATGTAAACCAATTTTTTCAGACTTGACAGCCTTTAGATTGGCACTTCAATCCACAATGATGCTTCCAAAGAACAATGAAATGTGGTTAAACCAACTCAAACTCTAGTTTATAACATAAATATAATGGTTAAAGATGTATCAATTGAACAACCTAAATCTCAATAGGTTCCAAAACATGATTTGCTAGACATGGAGAATACATTTCTCAATCATCAAGAACTAATTGTTCCTTCATGAAACCAAAAACCAAAAAATTCAAAATGCATTTAAGATATCATATAAAAGAATTTGTCTAGTTCATCTCAACCAACAAATACTTTCACAAATATTCCATAGACTCCCTAAAATCAATAGAACACATAATTCAAGCAATAAATTCCAAGGAATCATCAGCTCACTTACTTAGCTCAATGAGTGAACCAAAACCAATTCAAGTACCATAGGGTTTATATCCATAATAAATCCATGCAATAGGGGCATATAACAACCCAAAAATAGGGGAACATACCACCCCAAAAAAATTATATTCCACCCATGAATGCACCAAACATGCAAGAGTGTAATTTCATGAAAGAGATTGTGTCATGACTAGAGACAAGAAATTGAATCAAGAAGTACAAATTCAATGAGATATGTTGATATCCATTTGATCTAATAATTCTCCAAGTCCCATTTCCATATCATTTTGAGGCACCTAAATTTGAAAAATATAAAGGAAAAGGTGAGCCTCACGAACACATTCATGCATTCTTTGTGTTATGCCAAGAGGTTGCTAATAGTAGTGTTTATTTACTTCATTTATTTCTATGACATTTAGTGGTACAAGCTCTATATTGGATACTTAAGTTACCTAAGGGATCAATTGTGGATTGGAATGATTTATATAAAAATTTCCTCAACCATTTCTCATACAACATTGAACATGAATTGATCACTGTTGACTTGTGCAAAGCCAAACAATGTGATGTAGAAAGCTTCAAAGTATATCAACAAATATGGAGAGCATTTATTTGTTGCGTTCAACATAATTTTCCATATGAATAGTCAAAAAACATTTTTTCATATAAATTACACCCTGAGGTAGTACAAAATATACAACGTGCTTTCATAAACACATTTTAAGAAATCATAGATAAAGAGCTATAGATTGAGAAAATACTTATTACCAAGGGCCTTATCAAGATTTACACATAAGGTCAAAATTCAAATCAGACCCAATCATTGATTTAAATGGTTGAACAAGAGAAACCTAAGGGTTTAAAAAATAATAAGAACATGGTAGGGAATAGAGTAATCAAAACAAGACACATACAAATGGTGTAAGCGCTACTAGCCCCAAATATATAATTATATCCCCCTAATCTACTAACCAATTTCTAAAGAAAAACTCCATATGAGACATTCCACAATCAATTTAGAGTCTTTAGAAAATTGGGAGAGCCTATTGAGATAGTGTTCCAAAAGTTCGTAACAGCTAATTTGATTGTATAGTTAATACCAAGGCCAACCAAAGCTAAATACAGATCAACCAAAGCTAAATTGGTACAAAGAAAATGAATGGTGAATCTTCCATCATGTTGTTGGTCATGGTGCTTATATTTTTATCCAATTATGACACCTTATTGAATATTTGATCAAGAGTGGTGAAATGGAGATCAAGGTTGTTCCTCAGGGAACTAGTAAGGATATGGGAATCTACCAATATCCATTTCCTTGACATAATCAACAACCACCAAGGAGAAATTAGAACCAAGGATAGAATCAGATTCAACATCAAGGATAAAATCATAATTAACATGATCATAATACCCATGCTAACAATTTGGGTTACAACAACATACCTTACAACTATAAAAATACAATGTGATATATTTCTAGAACCCACATTACCATTATTACTATTTAATACTGTGAACCATCCCATTCTCCTCATAATAATAAACTTGTTATAATAGGGTCAACACCCTCTCCCTCTAGTAATACTGTACCAATTTCACATAATTATGTTGCAACTCCATTTGTATGGTTTAATATTTTTGGAGCCCATCCTTCTTCTAGTTATTATGGCTCCCCATCGAATTGAAATTGCTCCCATGTAATTAGATGCCTGTGAGTCACCCTCTAAGGCCCTTTACCTTTATCTTCTAATTATAATCGATCCTTGGCACCCCTAGATTATGTAATCACAACTAGATGCTCACAAGTTACTCTCTAGGACCTTTCCCCTCTTCTTCTACTAAACCCAACATGAACATTGTGCCTTTGGATCCAAAGCCAAATACAATGGTAGCTAAGGCTAATCTATCTCATCCTAATATTGACAATACTTATAGTCTATTATAATAACTACATAAAACCCCTGCATAGATTTCTATTTGAGATCTCTTGCATATGTCAGAAGTCTATAGAACTATTTTAAATAACCTTTTACAAGAATCAATTATTCTTGAATATTTTAATCTTGAATAGTTAAAAACCTTAGTGGGATATTTTTATTCATTTTGATAGCTCACATTTTATCAAAAAGGCATGTCCACTCTAGGTCCAAACAATTCTATCCCACTAGATATTAAGGTCATCATTGAAAACCATAAGATGAAGTGGGTTCTTATAAACAATGGTTCAGGGCTAAAAATAATGTCCCTCAAACTAGTATAGATATTGGGCTACACTCTGAAGGACATTTATCTAGAGATGATCACCATAAAGGCTTATGGTAATACCAAAAGGGAGTCTTCTAGTACCATTTATTTACCTATCATTGTTGGGTCTGTTTCCCACAACACATTATTACATATGGTGGATATTGAACTACCTTATAAAATACTTCTTGGTCATCCTTGGATCCATAAAATATAGGCTGTTCCATCCACCTTAAATTAGTTCCTTAAGTTTCCCCATTATGGGATCGCAGTTACTTACTATTCCTACTGATTTACAATGTTATCAGTATTGAAAACATCTATAGGCTAAGTATCATAATTATAACTATTGTCCTAGTTCTAAATTTGTTTTAAAGAAGAATAAGGAGATAGTTTCACATCCACCACCATCCAATTATATCAACCCTATTGACCTTGATTCGACTTTGGCTATTTCATGTACCTCTTGTAAAATAGTTTATTATAGAAGAGATGTGGGAATTTATATGTACCATATTAAGGATGCCTTTTATATTTCTAAGATGTTGAAGTCTCCCAAACAATTTAGTAAACCCAAACCTTCAAAAATACCTAACAGACCCAACTTGATATGGAAACATAATAAAGCATAATGAAAACCACCAATGGTATTTGTACCTACTACTTCACCAAAATAAGATCAAGAGTCTTTCACTGAAGAGATTGGTTATATTCTAATGGAATTGATGATTTATTGTAGCATCTAAAATATCCTATCCCTAATTGGATTATGGATAAATTTGATTATATAGGAAGAGGCCATGACGCATGAGCACAAGGAATCCTAGAACCTTTATTAGTTGGATTACCTAATTTGAATCATGGTCTAGGATTTATACCACCTGGGGGTGACCTCATGGCTTTTGATAGTGATTATTCTAAATCAACTAGTGATGAGACTCTTGGAAGTGATAGAACAACTCATTATGTCCTTTTTGATGAGCTTACTAACTCACATTTATTTGATCAAAATTTCATTATGACCTTAACACCTCCTTACTCCCAATGTTTTTGCCATTCTATACTCATTGTTTGGGACCAATAAATTTTAGTCATACACCTTGATGAATTCTAAAATGAAGAATTAGTTATAAAATAATGGTCCTAAGAGATGGGTTTCCCATTGGAAATCAAAAAGAAGGATTTGATTTTTTATTGGATCTTTTTGCCTACTTTGAAGAGTAGGCAAACTTTTTTGGTCATAAAAAAAGTAAAATGTCAATATCTTTGGTGAAAACCTCTTTGAGGAGCTCATTAATCATGGAAAAAGTAAAGATAAAGACAATCCCTTGAGTGAAAACCTATTTCAAGTGCTCTTGGTTGGGAAAGTTTGCTCATCTCCAAAGGATGCTCAAGGTCCATCAAGTCATAGATATATATCCAATACAATCATCTCTTCAAAACAAAAACAATTTTTTGAGCATATCTCACTTTAGTTTCCTAATATTTTTGTTACTTGGGCATTACCTAGAATGGTGGATTCAGATTCATCACATTATTCAGAGCTTTGGGAGGAATAAAAAGAAAGTGTAACAGAAGAAGATGATCATGATCACACATTGCATATTATTCTTGAATATGGTTCTACACTTCTTGTAGAAAACATGGTTGAAGTGAACCTGGGAACATATAATGATCCCAAAATTGTTTATCTTGGATATTACCTTATTGAAGCAGAATGTGAACCTATTATATCCATTTTGATGGATTTTATTGATATTTTTGCATGGGTATACAAACATAATAGGCTTAGACCCTCACTTAGTATTGCATTGACTTGTTTTTCATCCATATGCCAAACTAATTTAGCAGAAATTGAGAAAGATGCATCCATGCATCGCTCTTTTGGTAAAGGCTAAATTGGAGAAATTATTGGGAGTAGAAATCATTAGACCACTAGACTATTTCTAATGGATATCAAACATAGTTCTAGTAAGTAAGAAGCCATAAGGTATACATCCTTGTATAAATTTTAGAGACATCAATAAAGCATTCCCTAATGATGATTTTCCTCTACCCAACATCAACATGATTATCAATTCTACTATTGGGTATGGAATGTTGTCCCTCATGGATGGATTTTTTGGATAATGTAAAATCAAGATATCCCAAAAATATCAACACAAGATTTCATTCACCATCCCATGGGGAACATTCTATTACCAATTCATGACATTTCGATTGAATAACACTAGAACCACATATAAACATGCCATGATTATCATCTTCCATAACTTGATGCATGATATTTTTGAGTAATATCTTGATGACATTCTATAAAAATCAAGAACATGTGTTAGACATCCTGACATTCTATAAAGAATCTTTGAGAGGCTTTGTCAATATAAAGTCTACCTAAATTCTAAGAAGTGTGTCTTTAGCATCACTTTAAGGAAATTACTAGGGTTTATTGTATCACAAAAAAGGATTGAATTCAACCTTGATAAGTTCAAGGTTATTATTTAAATGCCTCCACCTTCAAATCGTAAATAGCTCCAAAGCCTTCAAGGAAAGATCCAGTCAATACACAAGTTCATTTCTTAATTGGCAGATAAGTTCTAACCATTTACTCATTTCTTGAAGAAATGGGTCACATTTCAATGTGATAAAGACTATCATTTAAAATTTGTGAAGCTCAAAACATATTTGGCCAATCCACTAGTTTTGAGAGCACAAACACCTAGACAACCATTGCTTATTTACATATTAGTAACTGAGCATGCACTAGGGGCACTTTTGGCCCAACATGATGATCAAGGTTAATAACATGGATTATATTATTTAAGCCACATTTTGGTGGCTTATCAACATAATTATATGCCTATTGAGAAGGTGTGTTTAGCTATGGTGTTTGCTTCCCAAAAATTATAACATTACATGCTGAACAATAAAACCATTGTCATCACTAAGGTGGATATTCTCAAAATTTTATTATCCAAAATAGCTTTCACAAGACATATGGAAAAATGGATCATGTTCTTAAGTAAGTTTGATGTTGAGTATCAAACTCATAAAGCTATTAAGTGGCAGGTTATTTTTGATCAACTTGTAAAAGGCCCTATTATAGACACTCAACCACTCTGATTCAACTTTCCAGATGATTCAATCATGACAATGGAAGAAGATATATATATATATATATATATATGTTGATGGTTCCTTTAATTCTTGTGGATCTAGAGCCAACATGTTTTTTATTACCCAAAAAGGGGATCTGATTCCCAATGCATTTCAAATCAATTTTCATTATACTAATAATATGCTTAAGTGTGAGGCACTTATCTCAAGACTTTGCCTTTCTATACAATGGGATATTCAACACTTAATGGTCTATGGTGATTCCTAATTGATCATCAATCAAACCACTAATCAATATCAAACTAGAGATGACAAGCTTGTAACCTGCAAGTAAATTGTGGATGATCTTAAGGTTCCTTTTAAATCACTACAGTTTGAACAAGTTATAAGGTCTAACAATAGATTTTTTGAAGTAATGGAAATAATTGGGTCTATGATATAGATTGATAGCAGTGCTAAAGAGTATCATTTTTTGATTTAATGTCGTCTATAACCTACACATATTATACTATATTTAGAAAGGATATCCACCATTGTTGGTCCTAATCCCCCTCCTAAACTACCTTGATACTAAGATTTTTATAATGATTTGCATGATCATGTGTTTCCACATGACTTATCTAATAACTAACAAAAACTATTCTTTCATCATCTAGTCTGTTATACCCTCCTTGGAAACATGTTTTATCACAAAGGCTATTATGGAACACTACTTCATAGTTTATCTTTAGGATAATCCAAAGTAATGCTTAAGGAGGTTCATGAAGGAATGTGTGGGGCCCACACTAATGGTGTATTTTTATCTAAAAATCTCCTTAGAACATGTTATTATTTTCATAAAATGGAGATAGATGCTTGCAATTATGTAAGGAAGTGTGTTCTTATTCAGTAGCATGGAAATTTGATACATGCACCTTCCTTACCATTACAACCGATCACAACACCATGGCCATTTTATACTTGGGGCCTCAATCTCATCATTAAAATAAACCCAACATCTTTAGATGGCCATAAACATATTTTAACTACTATTGAGTACTTTAATAAGTAGATTGAGGCCATTCCTCTCACTTACATTACCAAGAAGTAGATAGCCAAATTCATTCATTACCATATCATCTAACAATATGGCATCCTAGCTCACATTATATTTGATAATGATAGTTCCTTTATAAATAGAAATATAAGAAACCTTTATGCAAAATTTAAAATAAATCACAATAAATTCACACCATACAAATTGCAAGGCAACAGACAGGACAAGGCATCAAACAAAAATGATTACATCCATTTTAAAGAAGATTATAACAACAATAACAAAGCACACATAATAAAAATCTTCTATATCACCAACCATATGAGAAGATTAAAAATATATAAGAAAGATGATTCCTATAATTAGGGAGATATAATCTCCACCAATATCTCACCCAAATACCCAACCTTCTAAAATAAGCTACATGAGTTTGTTTATTCAACAAACTCACAATAATAATAAACTATATTATTAATATGAGTTATGTTAATACAACTCATGATTAATAATTTTACACAATATATTCATAATAGTCACTCCCTTATTATTAACATTATTAATCTTAACAACTACCACTCCCCTAATGTAAAAAATATTTTATAACATACACTCACATAGGTTTTACATGAATGAGTTATGTCTAGTACCCACTCATGTTCTAAATGGTTTTCAAGGAGAACCACCAACTCTAAAAAAATGATTTTCTAGTGAAACCATTAACCCCTCAATATGTGATTTTTAAGGAGAACCACCAACTCTTCAGTATGTGGTTTTCTAGTGGAACAACCAACCACTCCATAATAGCATACATGTTTCCTCACTCACTTTTTATAAAGGGAACAATATAGGAAAATATGTTCCAAACTATGAACATGAAATTTACATCTATTCTTATTCTACCACACATGCAAAAAATAAAAAACATAAAATAAAGAAGATCACCATTATAATAAAGTAATCTCATTGTTGGTGATTAAAAAGAGATGTTATTTATCCTCCAGCCTCCTTTTGCCTCCTCCTCCATTAGTCACTACTCAATATAGGTACTCCTCCGAACTTATCCTTTCATTTCTAGTTCTGCTTCTTCAATCTCAAACTCTTCTTCAATAGTTGTATTACCCTCATCCATTTTGAGTTTATCTTTTATGAGATCTTTGGCATGAAGGACACATAAAGAATATTTGTGTCCTTTTTTCTTGTAGTAAAAGCATTCTAATTCCCCTTTGTTTCTTAAGGAACTAGCAATGTTTTTGTTTACATACATGGCAATTTATTCCTCAATGTCTTCCTTTATTTGTTTCTCTTATGCTAAAAGTGAAAAAACCATGCCATCAAGTGAGTGTGAAGGAATTTGTCTAGGATTGAAAACCACATTATTGTATCTAGGAGGTAGGCTATTCAAAAGGATAGATTTTACATCTTCATCATCTACTTGAGCTTGTACTTCTGTTAATTGTCTCAAGAGAGACCATAACTCATTTATGTGGCTAGACATTGTTGCACCTTCATTAATTTATTAAGTTAAATAGTTGAAACTTTAAATTGAATTTGGAAAGAGCCAAATGTTTGACTTAGCAAATCCCATATTTCTTTAGACTTCTTTTCCAAGTCTACATAGTGTAACTCAGTGTCTGATAAAGCAATTCCAATAATGGATTTTGATTTGTCATCCCTGGTTTGCCATTCTATCAACTTGGTAGCATCAGATGTTTCTTTTTCTTTTCCACTTATAATCCCCCAGAGATTCTTATTCATCAGCTGCACTTGAATTTCCACCTTTCGAGTGTGAATATTTAATCCATTATACTTATCTAGTGAGATTTCCATTATACTTTCTAGGGTGTCAAATTTTGACTAAAAATGAACCCATGTATAAAATTTTGACAAATACTTGACTATGGACCCTAATATTCACCTAAAATGACTTAATGATAAAACACAATTATAACTCAAAAATGGTTTTCACCGAATTTTATATGACATACAATAACTTATAATACTATATGTAAACCAAATGACACATTTTTTTTGATATTATTGACATATTTTTAATAAATAATTATAATTGACTCATTTAAAAAATTTAATCTTAAATAGAAGACTTGACTACCCAAATAGTACCAATTGTTCAAACCATTGGCGTTGGAGCCGAATATAGATCTATACTCAAAAGATATTGTATGGAATACATTTTGAATAGGTGCATGAATAGAACTGCATGAATAAAATTTCTAGAATACCTCTTAGATATGATGATGACTTGATAGAGACATGGGCTTCTCATAGAATGGCATGCATATACAATATGACCAAATGTGTCATTGCAGTTTGTAATGTTATCTCAAAAAATAAATAAAGTTGTTTAATATTAGAATAGGTGTAGACCTGTTATTTATTGCATGAGTAGAGGTAATCATGCTCATCATCATATTATGAAAATAAATGTAATCTATGGAAATAATATTACACATAGAATCTATTCATGATTTGAGATCCAAGGGTTGATTGTTAATGAAACAAAAAAGAAAATCAATGACTATTGATTATATGAATGATAGGTAAATGAATGATTCTTGTATTGATGCTAAATTGGAGTGAAAAAGAAGAAATAATAGTCTAAAATTGTGATGTCACTCTCTAGTGACTCGAGGAGGACTACAGTTGAGCTAAGTAATGAATATAGCAAACTATCATTGAATGCAAATCTGACGTGAAGATAGAGATCAATGCAAATCTTAATTTTAGATTGAACTTACAAATATCGATGCCAACTTGGAGTAATACATATCTTATCAGAGGCAAAATGGAAAGTGATGTGCATGCAGGTGAGATAAATGAAATAAAATGATCCTATAGCTGAGACACATTGAAAAAATTTATATACTATAATACCAAATTAAGCTAGAAGGATTCTCATGGTTGAATGCATAACCCACTCTAATACCAATGTTGATAATCTAATGAGATTATCAATAGTTTAACTCATACAATCATGTAAATGATATAAAATCTGAACATCAAAAAGCACACATAATAATAATCTTCTATATCACCAACCATATGATAAGATTACAAATATATAAGAAATATAATTCCTATAATTGGGGAGATAAAATCTCCAGCAATATCTCACCCGAATACCCAATCTCATAAAACAAGATACATGAGTTTGTTTATTCAACAAACTCATAAAACTAATAAAATATATTATTAATATGATTTGTGTTAATACAACTCATGATTAATAGTATTAAAACATTAATAATGTAACACAATATATTCATAACAATCATAATTTACTCATATTTATTATGCCTATTTTTATTTTTACTATAGCAAGCACTTTGTGCTATGGGATTATGTTTTAACATCGATGCAACTCCAATGATTAGTTCTCAATAACACCAATGAAACTAGGTACCAATGGATTATCTAACACTTGAATCTATGTAAGGTGTGCATCTCTTGGCATATATTATGAGTTTAATGAAAAAATGGTTAGTTTTCTTCATTCCTCATTCCATTCTCTCCCACTTATAGGTGAACTACATTGTCTTGAGATCCATCTAAACTATGTAGGTAGCACTTGGATATATGATATATCTTGAGTTAGCTCAGCTATATTCATTATTATTTTCATCACTTAGTGCATTCTTGTATGCTTGGTTTTTTATGGCTATTTTAGTCATTAGACCATCACATGTATGTTTTCACCCACTCATCTTTAATACATGCAATATTTTATATCCTTGAGTTTTTTCTTGCCAATTTTCTATATAAGGGCACAATATTTGAACCAATCATAAATCTAAATCAGCCCTATAGGGGCAAACCATTCTTTATCAGTGATAAAAATTGACCCTACTGGGGTAAAATTGCTTTATCTACCAATCAAATTTTCTCTAAAAGAGCACATTATTATTTCCCATCATTGGAGACATGATTCTCCTTTTTCTTCTAATTCCATGCTCTAAAAACTTTTTCTCTTATTTTGTAAATATTTTAGTGTGCACTTATTTTAGGAGTGATCATTCTGTATGTGTGCAGTTTATACCCTAGCTTTAGGTGTGTTCAAAATGTGTCACTTATATTTTTGGATTGTAACCTTCTCATTCCCCTTGTCTTTGGGGCCCATTCTATGATAATTATATTTTGACCATTAATGGAATTAGTGTGTGCAAGCATTATCTTATCTAGATTTAATTATTTCCATAGGTTAACCTCACTTTCAATCTTTTTTCAAGAGTCCATCCTTCTCTTTCATCCCTGTTTGTCCTCTCAAGGAGGCATCATGG
Organism: Torreya grandis; assembly: GCA_037957365.1. Lineage (NCBI taxonomy): Eukaryota > Viridiplantae > Streptophyta > Pinopsida > Cupressales > Taxaceae > Torreya > Torreya grandis. The sequence goes on from JARHVA010007460.1 coordinate 396,215, forward strand.
GTCATTTCCTTCCAACTTCTTCTTGACAACTCTTTCCTTTGAAAATGTGTTGTTTCATCTAGATGTCTCACTACACCTTCTCAAATAAGGGCAAAATGTAGACATCCAATTCTTAACACCATTGTGTTAAAATTATCAATCTTACTCAAAATTTATGAAAAGGTACAATTTGGGCCAAAATCACTTAAATATGCTAAATGGTTCGAGCTTCTCATATACAATTGCTAATTTAGGCTAGTGTATCCCTAAATGGGACAATGCATTTTATGTGATTATTAAATTTGATGAAATCATTTTCAGTCAAAATGATTAAAATACATTTTGGTGTTTTGGATCTCTTTTTTATTCTAATTCAAAAGCACATGACACATGCATGACTTATTTTATGTTGATAATGTCCTAAATGGGATGACCATCTATACACAACTAACATCACCTTATAATTCCTCTCCAATCAAATTATGACCCAATAATATGACTTTTTGACCAGTTTGATTACTGAAGTACAACTAATTCCAAAGAATTACTTATATTTTGATTAATATTAAGTAAATTATGAGCTTAATTATGAATGTCATGGAAGTTATTTAATATTTATTTATTGAAAATTAATTCTTATTATTTGCATCATCAAATGAGGTCATTTATGGAGTGGGATTCAAAAGCCATAAATACAATAAATATCATGATTATGGCCTCCCATGCCTCTGTAATGCCCCTTCCTTCCAAATATTAATCAAGGTATTTATGGATATCATTTGCATAATTATATTAATTCATGGACACACATCTTGATCTCAGGAGGGATGGTCATGGTTGATCCTAATCAATTTGTAAAATATATAAAAATGGAGGGCCAAGACCACTTTAATTAAGCTTCATTTATGTAAACTTATAAAGTAGGGTTCTCTCTACAAGCCATTTCAGTATATTTTGATAATGTTTTATTTAAAATAGGATATCTTCATTGATAGGCATATCATTTATTTTCATATCATGAGCCTAGTTTAGTTGGTGTTCATGAAATGGTGGAGGAGCTTATCTTTAAACCATTATTGAAGACTTGAGCACCAAATCAATGGGGAAATCACATTTTGAGCCACATTTGTGTGATGGGAAGCTCTTGGGAAGGTAACTTGTGTTTGATTTCTTTAATTTTCTCTAAATTGTCATTTAAACACCTCGTTGAATAGGTTGGCCTAGATTATTATTTCTTTATGGATTTTTCTTGGTTTTCTTGACTAATGCTTGATCTAACCTTCTTTGTAATCCATATCTATAATTTACATGTGTGTGTGTGTGTGTGTGTGTGTGTGTGTGTGTGTTTTATTTAAATGATGGATTTTCACCTCATGTTCCCATAGGTGGAAATGTCAGGTGGAGGATAAACACTTATCTTTTCACTATAATAAAGTTGCATTTTAGGAGCCATCACTAAGATTGGTGTGACGTATTTATATAGAAAGATTCATCAAAAAATTTAGGATGAAACTAGATGGATTCAACATACATAGTATGGTTCTTTTAGTTTGTGCCAATGACTTATGGTTTTTTTCTATACACACTTGAGGTGAGGATAAAAACTACATTTTTTCTTGTTTTGGGAAGGGTGTTCTTAAGGATAGAATGGATGGTTAGCCTCTCAACTGGGACTAATGAGAGGTAAATAACATGCTACTATACATTATCCTCCACCCTAAACATGTTCTTAGTGCTAAATTTTAGACACAAATCACTAGAAGTAGATTTCTCTAACTAAAACTTCAACTTTCACATCATTTGTTGTTTGTGTTTCCACACTCCTGAATAGTAGTGAAAAAATGCATTTGGGTAGATTTAGAATTTTTGGTCATGGGATAACATGTTATTTTTCTATATAAACATGATATATGTGATGGATTTTCACTTTGAGGCCTTGGAGGTGGAAATGTCAGCTAGAGGATAAGCACTTGTCTCTTCACTCCAATAAAATTATATTTCAAGACCCATCACTACAACTTGTGCCATGAATTAGTCTATAAGGGTCCATAGATGTGATAAAGGTGAAATTAGAGGGATTTTTCATGCATGATAGGGTTATTTTTATTCATGAAAATGAATTATGATTTATATTTTACACATACCTGAAGTCGAGCTAAAACACTACATTTTTCTTATTTTGGGAAGGGCTTTTTTTAGGCCAAAATATGTGGTGGGTCTCTTGACTAGGTGATATGGGAGGCCAATAAAATGTTCATGGACATTATCCACCACCCTATATGTGTTTTCATCACCATTTTGATCCACGAAGCACCAGAAGTAGAGTTTTCCAACTGTAAATTCAAATTTGATAATATTTATTGTCAGTGTTTCCACACTCCTAAAAAATAGTGAAAAAATACATTTGGGTGGATTTGGATGTCATTATCATGAGATCACATGTCATTTTCCTATATAAATTCCATTCATAGGACAAGCAATTGTCTTTTCACTAAAACAAAGGTGTATTTCAAGACCCATCAATGTAACTTGTGTAATGGATTGGTCTAGAATGTTTCATCGACATGTTATGGGATGAAATTAGAGGGATTCAACATGTGTTTGAGGTTTATTTAAGTTTTTTACAATGACTTATGATATCCATTTTATGCACACTTTAAATTAGGCTAGAAAACTAAATTTTTATTATTTTGGAAAGGGCATACTTTATCTCAAAATGGGTGGTGGATCTATCGACTAGGTGTGACGTGAGGCCAAGAATGTGGTTCTAGACATTATTTACCACCCAAAACATGTTGGTAGTGATAATTTCAATACAAAAAGGACCAAAATTAAAATTCTCCAACTATAACTTTGATTTTGACAACATTTATTGTCAGTGTTTCTATGCTCCTGAATAGTAGTGAAAACATGCATCCAAGAGAATTAGGACATCATGGTCATCGGATCACATGCCATTTTCCTATATATACATGATCAAAGTGATGTATGTTCACCTAGATATCCTATATGTGGAAATTCTAATTGGAGGATGTGCATTTGTCTCTTCACTATAATAAAGTAACATTTCATGACCCGTCACTATAATTTGTGCCACATATTGGTCTAGAAATTTCCATGAATGTGCTCAAGGGTTAATATATAATGTCTTAACATGAAAAATAAGTATATTTTAGTTCATTAAATTAACTTATATATTTTTTTATGCACGCCTAAATTTGGGATTAAAAATTACATTTTTCTTGCTTTGGGAAGGGCATTTTTTATGCTGAAATTGGTGGTGGGTCTCTAAACTAGGAATGATGGGAGTCCAATAACATGTTATTGGCCAATAACATGTTATTGGATGTTATCTACCACCTTGATCATGTTATAATATTTATTTTTGAGACAGGAAGTACTAGAGGTGGATTTATCCAACTATATCTTCAATGATGTTGAAACTGACAACATGTCCTATGAGGTAGAGGTAAAGACAAACATGCTTGTTATGATTGACCATAAATATAGTAAGTATGTACATATACATGAAATTCATTGATTCATCAGGGTCTCAACCACCCCTTCTAATGGTCACATTACTCTAAGTTAATAGATATATATTGAAATAGAACTAAATTATTTTTTTAATGCCAAAAAATTGTATTATACCTACCCTACACTAGTTTATATGTTATATATGATTATGATTGTTCTCTTGTTTAATATTGGAGGGTCAAAAATATAAATTATTGAATGTGTGCTAGCCATCACTATAAAAAGTGTACATGAATGTGTATATATGTATGATTTTTATATCTAAGGTATATGTATGTATGTGTCTATGGGTGGGCACAATTTTAATATATTTAAATTAATTTTCATATGTTTTTGAATCATGTGATGAAATACAATACTTTGTCTTATTATTTTCCTGAAAATAATCAATGATAGTAACACAAATTATATTATTTTTTATGATGTGCAAATGCCTGAGGCTGTTTGAACCCATTATTTTAATCTTCAGATAAGGAACTTGCCATGAAATTATTAGCCTCTACTAGAGGTAACAAAAAAAGATAAATGAAATACCTAATAATAATAATAAAAAATCAATCATTGAGGTGATTTTGATTCAAAATGACATGTTTTAATCTTACACAGAGGATTGGGATTTTGAACTTGAAAATTCACCAAGCAAAAATGAGCATGGAGATTTATCAAATGGTGAAGAAATAGTTGTCTCAAATGACAAAGAAGAATGAAATGGCCAAGCTGAGTGCAGTGGAGAGGGAAAATTAAAAAAGAGCTATAACCACCAAAATATTCCAAGGCCTTAAGAGACATGAGAATTATAATATTGTAATACTTCAAATGGCCAAAAAAGAGTCTCTTAAAAAGAATACAAAGCATCTCAAAATAGAGAATATCTGGAAGGAGGAGGTAGAACATACCCACTTCATCAAACATGCACAAGTAAAATATATAATGAAATCTAAAGAGGGTATGTAAGAGATGAATATTTGATTTTTTGTTTTAATCAATCATTATAATATAAATTTGCTTTGTCTATAAATTTAATGAGTTTATAAAACATGAATATCAAGTCCCAAATGCTATTAAACTAGTGTAGCGAGGGTATCAACATTACAAAAGAGATAATGGTGTAGCCTACTCATGATAGGTACTTCATAGTAATATATGAATCTATCTCTAAAAACATTGTACTTTTTTCTTCCATATTGTTTTAATTGCAACACATATTGAAAGATTGTAAGTTATTATTTTTAAATTACATGAAGTAAATATTAAAGATAATTGATCATATCTAAATATGGGCATACAACAATAAAATTTAGTTTTATAATAATAATGTGAACTAAATTATATTAGAAAGATTATCATCATAAAGTGTGAACATATATAGAATGTGGGATGAATTCCATATAGGTATACAATGCCAATAGTGCATACATTTCCATATACACAAACAAAGCATTACATCATATAACTAAAGAAGGTAGAAACTTTGATATTCTCCATTAATAGATCATATGCATTGTAAGATGGATATTTTGAGTAATAAGATTTTGATATGCAATTTTATTCAAAAATCACTCAAAAACCAATGTGACATTAAAATGTAGAGCCAATTAGGATTACAATGCAAATAAATGAATTATTGACACTGGTATTATAATCTAAAGATAAATGTTCCAAGTCATATTAAAAAATAATGTGACAAAATGGTTATGGATTAGCTTTGAAGACTCATAATTTTAACATCATATGATTGGCTTAGATAATACCTTGATTAATAGACTAGTGATTGATTCATGGTTTTTAACATAGGATTGACATGGAGGTTTATAGATGTCATAGTTAGTCTTAATGGAGGATGAAAACATGTTAAATAGAGAAGATGGAGGGAATTAAATTTTTTGAGGAAGCCTCTAGAATTGGAGGATTCTAAAGAGAATAGAGAGAATAGAGTAACATTTTAGAGTTGGAGAGATATATAATGTATTAGGGGACCTAATGATGATTAGAGGGAGGTTAGATTAGTTTATAAGAAGGGTTAGGTGAGGAATAGGGGGTCAGCTTGTAGGAAATCCTAGGATTAGGTAGGAAGGTGAGCTATGGGAATTTTAAATTCCTAAATATTAGACAAGAGGGATTAATAATATTTAATAGGGACTTAGGTGGATTAATTAGTTTGTGGGGTAGAAGTAATGTTAATAGATGAAGAATAATGGAAAGGGATGTTAGTAAAAAGACTAGGAGGATTAGTAAGGATGAAGTAGACTAAAATATGTGGAATTAGTGATGTTAGCATCAACATTAGCAAGCCAACAAAGGTGAACAAATTTAGATGTATACATTTTACCCTTATTTTAAATGGCAATTCCAATGATTAAGTATAATGAGTAATGGTCTTTCAGATAATAAAGATACTCATAGATGAATATTAGTAAATGATGTAAGTGGACATGATGCCCCTTCAAGGGGATATGCAGAGAAAAAACTAGATGGATGCAAACTCTAAAAGAAGGAATGTGGGGTGATAGGCATGAATAGACAAGGGGTTAGGATGATAGATGTGAGATAGATGATGAAATCATCATGAGAAGTGAGATACAATGTAATGATGCCTTTGATAAAGACCTATGCATGGGGAGAAAAAATTATTGTGTCACGTTTGTTGACATATCCCAAGGGGGAATCAACCATAACATGATGATGATAATAGGATAAAAGGCCTCAAGATTGAGACATATCCCAAGAAAGGACACATGCAAGGGAGAGATATAGACTAATATGATAAAGTCCAAAGCTTTCAACACATCCCAAGTAAGGGTGCATGTTGGGAGAGCATCAGACCAAAATAAGATAATGATTTGATATGTTTAATTGATATGTGTAATTCAAATCTAAAGGTGAATGATATAATGAAGGATATGAGAGAGAATAAATGATATTATCGAGTGACCAAAAGATGAAGGGGAATAACTAGACTATATTACATCGAATCAATGAGCCATAATGTGATTAATAGTGATGATGCCCCTAGGAAGGACACATGCAAGGGAGTGAGAGATGATAATAAATTTATGATCTTGATCATTCCCCAATAAAAGGAGGAAACTGTAATATTTAAATGATTAACTAAGCAATCAATGATAATGGATGACTGATGGAAGAAAAGATGGATATTGTGACTTATCAGGACCAATCAATAGGTGTGGGTGTTTGAATGGGGATATGGGGGATATGATTATGGAGTGGATAGTTATTGATCAATTTAATAATTGATTTATGATATTTTAGCTCAATAATGATGAAGGAAAAGATAGATATAATGGTGAATGATGGGGAAAGAGGAGAGAGTGCTTGAACTGACCTTAGACACATTATGTGATGAAACACTTCCTGCATTGTCTAAAAAGACCATAGGCCAATGTAGGTCTAACTAGATGATAGATGATAAGATAGACTAGAGGAGACATATTATAATGATTGTTAGACATGTTAGTTATTAGATAGAAAATATGACTCAAATGTTAGACATGAGGATAAAGGATTAGCATAAATCATGTGATTGGGTTAGATAGGTTAATAAATGATCAATTGATTGATTTAGACTTGATGATTAGATGATTAGGTGATTCAATGATTATGCAGGTGATAGAGGATAGGATAAATGAAGAGTGTGGTCCATTATCAAGCCATCATTGTTATAATATTGATCATCATAGTCTAAGAAATCTAATGTAATGATGTAAATTAGCACTAAGTATTAAGAAACATGATATTTTATGGCCATGATGACTTTGTACCAAAGTGCATAATTATAAATGGGGTAAATAGCGAACTCTATATCATCAATGGGACCCAAAAACATTAGTCTATATTTTTATGTCATCATAGCATCCTTGTTCACTAGCTAATAGACAAAAAGATTTATGCTCCAAGAAAGATAAAAATAAGACAAAAAAAACATATATAGACAAACATTTACAGATAAGCGAATATAAATAAAAAGATAAATAAAGACACATAGACTATACAAATAACACACACAAATATATACATATCAAACAAATAGGGTCTTGTCTATTGTCTAAATGTATAAATATGGAATGAATGAGGATAATAATTGATGCCAATGAATGATGATGAATAGTCTTCCCTTGATTAGGATGAAGCAAATTTGTGAATAGGGTGTGCTTGAGAAATTTTCCACTTAAACATAGGATCTAGTCGACTCACTAATTGACCATGTTTTGATGTTAAATGAGAGACTTATTAATTATCAACAAAAAGTGAGACTATGTTAATGGTAGATCAATATAAACTATTTTTATCTTGGTTTGAAATAAGGGATGAAAGACAATAGTAGGATGATTGGATATGACTTATTTATGGTAATGAGAGGCGAAGGGGATGGAGATGGATCCGAATGGGGGAATAGCATAAGACAAGACATCTTGGAATATTTTTAGATTTTTCCATATTTTATGATTTAGTTTTTTGATTTTTTATAGATTTCAATTTTTAGGGATTTTTAGAATACAAATATACATTATACATAGGGGTTTCTAGTAAAGGAATATTATGCCTAGCAATTAGGATGAGGACAAATGGAATGATGGATGGGATGACAAAAGGATGAGGGTGAGGCTGAAAAGGGGATGAGGACCAAGGGAGAATGGATAAGGGATTACCAATGACCAAATCATGAAGGAACCAAATGTTTATTTATCAAGTGTCAAGTAGATGATATGCTAAGATGTTTCCATAACATTTCTCAAGACATCCTCTACTGTCTTATAAAGGTTAAGAATAGAAGAAAGGATGGACATAATAAGATGTAATATATGATGGTAAATGATGGCTAGGAGAAATGGACTAAGGGATAAGATAGACAAGGATGAAATGGATGAGATTAATAAGGGATGGATTTTCCCCCTAGTGTTGAGGTATAATGCAGACAAGAAACTATTTTCTCATGACATCAAAAATTAGTTTTCATCATGGTACTTACCCATGGTGCCATAAGATTGGTTTTCACCATGATTATTTATTTATTTATTTATTGACATTTTTAATGGCATTTCAATTTATTAGAGGTAGGTGAGATGCATGATGCAAATTCTTTCTTGATCTTTCAACCAACATTTGTTCTGGGTAGTTATTCTTTTAAGATAATGTTTTTGATGCTACATGTATTGACCATAGTGAACTTCATTGGTTCTTGATTTAGCATCCTTTGGACATCTCTACCAGGTGTCTTTGTAACCCCTACTAGAGATGATGCTACATGGGAATGTAATGTGTGGTAGGGATGAAATTTGATGGTTTTTATAGTGAGGTATATTATGTGGGTGAGTGATATGATGATGAACAATGTGACTGGGAGGAGATTGGAAATGGGGTTCAATAGTTTCACACACCATTAGATATGGTAGAAGGGATATTTTTGACTAGTATCATATGTCAAGTAAGGTTAAGTAATCCAAGACTATTTTAAAAAAATCTCTTTGATCCAAATATTATAAGGATGATTGGCCACATTACATTTGAATTGTTTGACTCGTGTGGTAATTGGTTCGATGATGACTTATTGGTTTGCTAACTTGATTTTATTTTTATTTCCCCTAATGCCTATAATTTGGCTTCACCAAGGGTACTTGGCTTTATGATTAGAGGATGATTATTTTGACTTTGTTGATCCCCTAGCACCTCAAGGATGTTTTTACTAAGGGTTGATGCTTTTTGACTTGGCTGATTATGAAATACTTCTTTACTTTGTTTGATTACTTTTGGATCATAGCTAGCTTGATTAATTAATTATTGGCTTGTATCCTTGTATATTAAACACATGAGATTACATGATTAAGGGAATCCAATGATGTGCATTCTTATTTATCCCATTCAAGGAGTGGAATGGAGGGATTGTTAATAGGAGGTGGATGATCAGGGATATGTGGTGAAAGGGGTGGATTAAGGGGATGATGGGTAGCATAGTCCCCATAAATTATATTAGGAGACCTAACCTCAATATTGAATAAAGTGTCCTTAAAAAAATTATAAGGATCAATAATACTCTTTGTAGAATTAGTATCTAGAGTCAAGTCATATCCAACTTGATGATCTTTGACAAGTAGAATTTGTAAATTCCCCGTCATAAATTAAAATTAAATTATGGCATGTTAATTAGAGTATTATGTGAAGATGTGTATCCTTCATGTCTTGGCCACTATAAAAAAATGATATCTCATGAGGCCGCCATTTTTGTTCTCAAAGTTATGTTGACACGGTACTTTTATGATTATAAAGCATTGCATGGTGCACAAAAATCACAAAAAAAAAATGCCTTTTTTAAGAGGATTTCTAGTCAATAAACCTTTCTTTTTCATCTTCAGCTTACTTGTGAATATCATCCTCCTCCTTACATGTGTGAAAGAGGTCACTTTGCATTTCTTTCATTACATTCAACTTTATTATCAAGTGTGTCCATATATCAATTGGGTCCCATATATCACTATAATTTTGAATTTAAATTGAAGTATCAATATGACCTTTGTTTCCATCTACATACTTGACCATGCTATCCTTTTTAACATGTTGTTCATTATAAGAAGAAATCTGAAATTGCATGGTGTAACACAACAAATCTTAAGTATGAATATTAGAGAATTAGCTAGTGGAACTTCCTCTTATGCATGAATATTTCTCCCACTTCCTTTTTTCAAGGTGGATGCCCCCATGAGTTGTTCACTAACCTTTTTTCAAGTTTGAATTCTCTTGTTTTTTGATTTTTTATTTGGAATTATTATGAGGGTTTGAATTTCCCTCTTTCTAATTTTATTTTTCTTTCTCGTCAAAATTTGGTAATTTTTCTCCTCTTCTTTTCAAAACCTTCTTATGGAAGCACACAACCCTCTTTTACTTCAATCCATCATTTCATGTACCTTAAAGTATTCATCAAAGGAGACTAAAGATTTAAGATGATCAACCATCCCAAGGATTTTGGTGGCCTCAAAAATGTACATTTCTTTATGAATTTATATATTTATCCCCACCTTTTGAATTGGATCTATGTTTTCCTCCTTATGTTAAAACTTAGGTAGTTAATCCATTGTAGATAATTCAAACCCCATAGCTAGCCAAGAAAAGGATTTGTTACCACTAAAATATCTCCTTTAGGGTTGAATTAGAAAGATTTGGGTTTTCTAACAAACCCTAGAAATGACACTGTAAACCTTAACACATCTTATGCAAATTCTAAATTTTAAAATCTGAAACCTTAACCATAAATTATTGAATTATGAGGACACATATATTAATATTTCCAATCAAATATTCATCAAAATTACAAAATTATTACATCCCACAATGGAACCCTCAAATATGGTTTTCTTAATCCCTTCAATAGTCATAAAACATGATAAAAATATTGACAATGTATTGATGCTTCTAAACATAAGTTATGACCTAAATAAGCCTTGAAAAATATGATATCAAACCCCAAAGTGGGGCACTGCCCTCTTAGAAGCTATTGGTTGTCTTCAAAAAATTTAGTCCCTTATTGGGCTTCCAAACCCCTCACAAACCAGGCGGTGCCTTTCTAGGGCAACTCAAAACCCTTCTCTAACTTCTATACTTTTGCATCCAACCTTTTGATGAGCTAATCTATTGTAGTATACTTGGAATTAATTTTAGAATACCTCAAATTGACTAAATGTGCTCCTTACAACCTTTGAATTGAAGTTGTCCTAACTGAATGTTGAAGGGTTTTGTACTCAACTTAAAATCCAATGAAGAATTTCATCTTCAAAGGATGTAAGCCAAGCATTTTTGTGCTTAAACTCATGAAATTAATTCACCAAATTAACACAATCCTCCAAAATGAAACTTCATCCTCCTTTTATAACATTTTCACAAAAAAACTATCTCTTAAAGTGGGGTGCTCCATTTGAAGGGAAATTTTTAATATTCAAAAGCAACATCTTTATGATTTCTCTTAAGGGATAATTTGTCCATGACCCTTAAAATTAGCCTCTTTACGTCAAAATTAAAATTAGAAAAGGAGTGATTGACATAATATCCTTAGACATAATATTATTTTAAGTATTTAGGAATATTTTTTATTCTAAATAATAATATTATTCTAATTTCAAAAAAGAGCATTACACTACTCTCTATCAACAAATTTTTTCTTCAATTTTAGTTTTGAATTTAGAAGATTTTTATCTTAATTATAAAATAGATTGAAAAATCATTATATTGCAAGTATATGGTGGAGTTTATAGTTAGATTTGTTTTAAACACAAAATGATATATGACAACTTAAAAGACAAATACCTCAAAATTAATAAATATCCATATCTTTCATATATAAATTTAAGATATATGTATTAATAGATATTAACACTAAATAAAAATTTAATATCAAATATAAAATATAACGAAAAATAATAAACATTAAGTGAAATTAAAGTATTATAATGACATAAATATAAAACCAAGGTTAGATATTGATTAAAATTGTCTGTAAAAACTTTCAACATAACAATAAAACAAATTCTAATTGTATTGAAATAATTAAGATAATTTTTTTTTAAAAATGCATCTTTTATAGGGAAGTGCTTATTGGGCAAGTATGTTTCGATTTGGATGTGATATAATTTAAATAAATTGTTTTTATATTTATCATTCTTGTACGTTGTTTACAGCAGTTTGTAAGGTACAAACCTCTATGGATGGGGTAGTTTTAAAGTTTTTTCAGTTTTCAAGTTTTATAACTATACTTTCCTCATATAGATTATAATTTCAATTTTATCGATTAAAAAAATTATTGTTAATTTTAATTGAATTTATTTTTTTAATTTTATAAATCAAAAGTTGTGAAATAAAATAGTGAAATGAAAATGAAAAATAATATATTTATTTGGGTTTCAATTTTTATCAAATTAGTTTTGGAGTTTTGGCATCGAGTTTAGAAATTCAGTTCAAAAATGATAAGTGTAAATGACAGCAATCTTATCGAGCTTCAAATTCACTTTTTTAATTGCGAAGGTTATGATTTTTGGAGTATCAAGATCAATACTCTTTCTATCAACATGTGTAGGTTTTATTGAAAATCAATTCCCAAGACCAACAATCAAGGGCATTCAATGCATTGTCACACACAAAAAAAAGATGTTGAAAGAGAACAAGAAAAATGATGCAAAGGCCTTGTTTTTCATTACATCTAGCCATTAACTAATCCATCTTCCTATAAGAGTCACAATACCAACCAAATCCAAACAAGCGTGGAAGACACTACAAACAACATATCAAGGTAATAGTAAGGGTGAAATACTAATTTGCAAATACTTAGGCAAGACTTTGAAAACCTACATATGAAATATTCAAATTTATTTGATGTGTTTTTTACACATGCAATGGGAGTAGTAAATCAAGTCAGGTCTTGTGAAAAGACAGTACAGGATCAAAAGGTTGTAGAAAAAATACTTAAAAGTCTACATACCAAGGTTGATTCTATTTTGGGTGCAATTGAAGAGTCAAAAGACTTAACACAGTTGCTTGTTGATGAGTTCACGGGATCTTTACAAACCCATCAGTAAAGGTTAAATAAAATGGCCCGTTCTCCTCTTGAACATGCATTTAGAACACAAGTTTCAGTGAACATTAAAAAAGGAAGAGGAAGATCTAATTTCAATAGAGGCAAAGGAATAAAGTTATAGAGGAAGAACAAACACATTTCATGGTGGAAGATCATGTTCAAAAACAAATTTATATACTTCAAGTGGAATAGGTAGAGGTAACAACCAAAACTAGTCTCATGGAAAAATGCATGATAAATCATATGTTCAATGTCACTATTATAAAAAAATTGGACAATATGCAAATAAGTGTAGGAAGAAGTAATTTGACATGAGTAAAGAAAATACAAACTTTTATAGAGAAAATCAAACTGAAAATGAAAATAGTGGTTCAATATTTATTACTTGTAATGTTTCTCAAGAAATCAAAAAAATATCTATGGTTCTTAGATAGTGGATGTAGCAATCATATGACTAGATGTAAGGACATGTTTACAAACATGGATGAATCAGAAAAATCAAAAGTGAAATTAGGAAATGATAATAAAGCTTCTATTATGGGAAAAGGGAGCATAAACATTAAAACCAAGCAAGGTGAAAAGAAAAACATTCCATATGTGAATAATGTTCCTTGACTCAAACATAATATAATTAGCATTAGGAAACTTGTACATAATGGATAAAGAGTTCATTTTGAACATGGAGCATGTGTGATTTTGTATAGAAATCTAGGCAATATCCTCATTGCAAAAGTTGAAATGACAAACTATAGAATGTTTTCCATAAAAATTCAAAATGAATTGTTAGCTTCATATGTTCAAAGTGTCACTCAAGAAACACCACCAAATGGATCATATTCACCTTTTAAATGTGTTACAATAGTGATACATTGAACTACAATTTATGTTTTCATAAAATAGTAGTCTTGTCTTTGGCATTTGAGGTTTAGACATTTAAGCTTTAGTGATTTGAATTTATTGCACATGATGAATATGATAGATGGTTTGAGTTTGATATAACAACTGAATAAAATTTATGAAGGTTTTATTCTAGTCAAGCAACATAGATAATCATTTCATGCAATTGTAACTTGTATCAAGATAAGGCTCTTCTTGATTTTTTTCATTTAGTTCTGTGTAAATATGCAAACACCTTCTATTGGTGGCAACCTATGTTTCTTAACCTTCATCAATGATTTCAACAGATATACTTGGGTTTATTTTTTGAAATAAAAATAATAAGTTTTTGGTATATTCAAAGAGTTTACAACCATGTTTGAAAATTAAAGTGTATAGTTCATAAAAGTACTAAGAACCAATATAGGAGAAGAATATTTGCCAAATGAGATTCTAAGCTTATACAAGATAAATTATGGAATCAAGAAATAATGCACTCTCAGATATATGCCAAAAAAAAGTGGTGTTGCAGAAAGGAAAAATAGAACAATCATGGAATTTGTGAGAAACATGTTGAAAGCCAAACATTTATCAATTGAATTTTGGATAGAAGTTGTAGCTTGTACAATTTATATTTTGAACCGATGCACCAAATATAGTGTCAAAGACAAATTACTTCAAGAAGCATGGAGTGGAAATAAGCATTGTGTTTCTCATTTGAGATTTTCTACTTGTGTAGCATATGTTCATGTGTTAGCTGAAATAAGGAATAAATTTGATGATAAGGGACAAAGATGTATATTTGTGGGATACATTGAGTAGACTAAAGTATACAAGTTACATAATCCTATCATGAAGAAAGTGATAATCAACATAGATGTGTATTTCATTGAAGGTGAAGCATACGATGGAAGTATTAAAAATTGAACAACTATCACATCAGTGATACCTTCAAATGAAGTGAAGTAATCAAATTGAAATGTGGCATCAATTAGCCACTCAAATCCATAATGTATCACTCTAATGACACCTTTTTAAGCAGCAATCCAACATCACCATGTATCAACATAGAGACAAATATCCTAACATCACACTATCATCTAAAATATATTATTTTAGTGAAGGTTCAGGACATGCAATCACTCCAATTCCTTCAAGGTATCGTGTCACAAATACCTTACATCTAAATATATCATCTCTAAGGTCTCAACAGACAACAAATTTGGAAGAAAATATGTGATGCAACTCAAGGTGATCATAATGTTGATTTCTTTTCTAATTTTGCATTACTTTCACATGTTGATCCTATGTTTTTTGATGAAACAACTAATAACTAAAATTGGGTTAAATCCATGGATGAAGAAATTGATGACATAGACAAGAATCATCCCTAGGATCTTGCAAAATTTTCAAAAAAAAAAGTATACACTTAGTGTGAAGCATGTCTATAATATCAAATTCAATGTAGAAGGAAATGTTGAGAAACATAAAGCATGTTTGGTTGAAAAGGCTTTTTCACAACAACTTGGCTATTATAATGAGACTTTTTCTCTAGTAGCCAAAGTGGACAAGGTAAGAACTATCTTAACAATAACAAATCATAAAAATGGAATGTTTATTAAATGGATGTTAAATCAAATTTTCTAAATAGGATATTAGAATAGGAAGTAAATGTGAAGCATCCACCATGATATGAAATTTATGGTTAGGAAGAAAAAAATTTATACTTTGTATGGATTCAAGGAAGATCCAAAAATTTGGTACAATATGATTGATTATTATTTTCTAAAGAATAGATTTATCAAATGCAATAGTGAACCAATACTATATATCAAGATGAATGATCAATGTAAAAATTTGATTATGTTCTTATATGTTGTTGACTAGATAATTAAAAGAGACTTGTCGATTAACGTGTTCAAATAAAAAATGAAGAGAGAATTTGAAATCAATTATTTGGCATTGATGAATTATTTTTTTGGAAAAATAAGGTAAGTAAAATAGATTTTGGGATTTTCATTTTCCAATAAAAATATAAAAATGATAATTTAAAGAGATTTAAAATGATGAATCATAAGTCAACATCAACACTAATTTCCACATAATTTCAATTTAGCAAAGAAGACAAGGTCTCCAATTTAGAATGAATGTTTTAAAAAAGACATGTTGATAGTCTAATGTGCTTGATATCCAGACATCCTGGTATCATGTATGGAGTAAGCCTTATTTGAAATTTCATGTAGTCACCATTGGATTCTCACTGGAAATTTGGGGAAAAAACACTAAGATATGTTGTTAGAATGAAAAATCATGGGATTTTATATTCAGCATAAGATGATTAGAAGATGAGAACATAAACTTACAGTGTTTATGCCATAAGTATTGACTATAGGTAGAGCACATATGGTTACATTTTCAATTTTAGTTGAGGAATAACTTCATGATCCTTTGAGAAATAATCCACTATCACTCTTTCATCATCTAAAGCAAAATATATAGCAATCACAACAACATCATGTCAAGCAACGTGTATGAAAAAAAGTGTTGTTATAACTAAAGAAAGATCAATAAAATGTGATAAATATATTATTTTATAAAAATTAAGCAATAAAATTTTGAAAGAATCATTTTTTCAACAAAAAGATCAAACACATGGATAAAAGACATCATTTCATCAGAAATCTAGTCAACAATAAATAAATATATTTAGAATTTTATAAATTTGATGATTAGTATCATAATAAAACAATTATCAAAATAAAATTTTAAGCATCTCAAAGACAATCTAAGCATTGTTGACGTTGAAATATCACTCTAGCAATACCTTGTTAATCAATATTCTGGGAGAGTGTTCACATATCTAATCTTTCTTCCATCCACTTATTGTTTGTAGTGTTTTGAACACAAGTTATTTACAAGATATCTTTTAATTAAATGAATATATTCTATACTCAAAAGGATGTACTTTTATAGAAGACTTTTTGTAAAATTTGATTGATGTCTTTTAATTGTAGGTGAAGCAAATAATTATCGAAAATTTGTATAGACACATTTTTGGTAAGCAGAAGAGGATAAGAAAAAGCTCTCTTATTTTCATAATTTTTTTTCATTTGTGTATATATCATTATATTGTTTATGTGTGTGCATTTTCTTTCAATATAGTAGTATTTTGGATTTTAGTTTCTTATTAGACACACTCTCCTCAGTTTCACTTATTTTCTTTTTATTCCATAAAATTTGTTAATTCAATAATTGCTTCCTAAATATATTGGGCAATGTCAATACTGTATTTAGATATATCAAAATATGTTTGGACGATGGAAAATAACGTACAACACTAGCTGGAAACTACAATACATACAACTGGTTTTCTTTATATAATTATTTTCACATGTGAAAAGTGCAAATGATTTTACCCATACGGCATTTATAATATAATTGTTGTAAAATTTTGACTATGAGCTATTAATTATTGTAGTTTCTTGATGATGGATCTTGAGTCCTAATTCATTAATATATTGGTAAAAATATATATAAACAAAATTTATTTAAAGATATGTTTAGAATTTCATAAAATATATTGTTTATTTTCTATTTTTTATAAATTAAAAAGAAATTACTACACTAAATTTTTAGAGGTCATTATTTTTAAGAAAAAATTAATTTCAAAAATTAAAATAAAAATTAATTGAACAACATGTCTATAATTTCCTTTGTAACTATCAAATATCAATTTACTATTTGAACATGGGACAATGAAGAGTGAGTCATAACTCATGAGTAGGAAAATGTACATAACGAACAAGTAAGGAGGACATTAAAAAAGGTTTATTGTCATGCTGAAGGCAAGCTAATAGATTTCAATTTTTCTATTAGTGTATTTTTTCTACCTAAGCATTTTGTGGTAGTTGTTAACTGCAATATTTTTGATATAATTTTATTAAAAAATAATTTATTTTTTTTTTGGAGGAAAAAAAAATTATTTATTCACTAATTGAAAAAAAATTATTTATATTTCATTTTAATGGTTAGAAAATAATTTTATAACCATGTAACATTTTTTTCAATTAGTGAAAATTACTTTTTTACTTTTTATCTAGTGAAGTGCTATCATGTGAATTTTTTTATATTGGATTATAATTTAAAGATAAGTATTATGATGTTGTTTCAAGAGTAATGGCATTGCTCATCTTTGGACTCAGGGAAGACTTATTTTTAGGGACGTTTGCATAGTTTGTTTTGATTAATGTCTCTATCATATTAAATATGTTACACTACATAGGTTTTCATTTTTTATTGACAACAATATTATCTTGAATGTTGCTTGTTTAAGTTGATTAAATAGAACAATCTAAAAGATAAGAAGATATAATAGAACTTGAATTATCTAAGTGTGAAGACAATTGAGTTTGTATTTATGATGGATAATGTTGAGTGGTGAGTTTTTTTTTAATAATATCTATTTGTAGTTCATAATTTTTTTGCTCTATTTCATTTGGAGCATACATGTGTATCTTTAAAAAATATTACTAGCTATTTCTTTTTAAGTTGAATAAAGTTTCCTTGTAATTAGTCATTGTTTTGATAGGTCTCTGTCCTTCATGTTTTTTGATTGTAGGTAATTTTTGTTTAATTTTTTTTTTCGAACTATTGTGTTTGTTCAATGTTTGTGATAACAATTGTGTCTTTTATGTGATATGAATATTAAACCAGATTTGTAGTTCATTGTTTTTATTATGAATGTGGCATGTCATTTTAAATATTAATGGTATCCTTTGTCTTTAGCTATAGGGCTATAGGGAAGAATTATTTCTAAGTGCATTCTTATAGCTTGGGCTTCTCTCCAACTATGCACCTCAACAAATTTCCCAAGCTCCTATTTACAACTTTTGTCTATCCATCTATTTTTGGGTGGTATGCACTATTGAATTTTAGATTAGTTCCAAACTTCTTCCATAATGTCCTAAAAAATTACATAAATTTTGTGTCCCTATCTGATTGGAACACCATGTAATCTCACAACATCCTTAAAAATTAGTTTTGTAACTCAAGTGACATCATTAGTTTTCTTACATGTAATAAAATGAACCATCTTGAAAAACCTTTCTACCTCAACAAAATTTGAATTATTATTTGTCTATGTGTTTGGAAATCCCAACACAAATCCATATTCAAAGCTATCCATAGTCCTCTTGGAAATGATAATGGTATGTAAAACCTTGTATTCTATGTATGGCCTTTAACCACTCGACATATTCTAAATCTAGAGACATACCGTGCCAAATCTCTCTTCATTTTTGTCAAAAAATAATTCTCTACCAAAGTAATTGTCTTATCATTATCAAAATGTTTATCCAAACCACCATTTTGAAATTCTCTTATAGTATTGTCTATTAGAGATCCAACTAGAATACATATATAAGATAACCATCATATATAAGATATTCATCATGAATAGTGCATGTTTTACATGTTAACAGATTCCTATACTGCTCATCTATCTTTCCAAAATCTAGATTAGCACTGTATAGTTCCTTAACATTTTTAAATCCAACTACTTCACTCACCATAGTAGTTGACAATTCCACTTTCCTTCTAAAAGAATCAACTACCTAATTTTATTTCCTAATTTATGTTTCAAAATAAAATTATTTTTCTCTTTTGTCTCAGCCTCAACTAAATTCACACTTTGGAGATCCTCTTGCCTCCTTTCTTCTTCATGGTATTGCAGACACTCAAACACCATATGCCCTTCTTCTCCATATCTATAATAAACACAAGAATTATGTTGATTTAGAAACCACCCTCTATCACCACCATATCCTTGACCTCTCTGGAATCATCTTCCTCTTTGTTGATATTAAAACACTTGTGTATTATCTTCTTGCCTTTATACACCATGTGATGATTCTCCTCTAGTGGTATTAAACCCACATCTAATGGAATTTAACCCACCTCATCTACTTACTGGAAGGGATTATCCTCTTCTTATCCCATTTGATCTTTTGAAAGTTTATCTATTTTTTTTGTCTTTAACGCTATTTGATAATCCTCCTCCATGTAAAGTATTTTATGCATGTTTAATTTGTCTTGAATAGGAAACTTCAAACCATTTACATATCTTATAACCATATGTTATTTTGTTTCATCATGATTCATTCATATGGAAAGCTTGTAAAACTCACATGTAAGCTCTTGTATATTGTGATACTTTTACTTTAAATTATACAGTCTTTTGTATATGGTTTATACATAATCCATAGGAAGAAATTTCTCTCTCATGTTCTTCTCCATATTATTCCATGTGTTGATCTTATATTTACCTTCTCTCTATCTCTCTATATATAGGTGATCCCACCAAATCATTGCATGAACCTTAAATTTATTTCATGCAAAATTTACTTTTTATCATTTCTCAATTTTTTCCATTCAAAAAGTTCTCCATGCCATTCATCCAAATCAACACCTCTAGTTTTAAAATACCTCCATATTATGGAAGATTAACCTTGACTCCATGATTCCTTCCCTCTAAATCCCTAAGCATCCTCTCTTCTATTTATGGTGGCTATTCTCAATTTTATTCTTGGTGAATGTCATCTTTATGATCAGTTTCATCTTCTACTTGCCTTTATCTTTTATTTTTGATAATTGCAGTTAATTTTTCCTCTTGCCTCTACAAATATTGCATAGTGTTATTAATCAAAGTAATTCCTCATTGTCTTTGTCCTCTCACCATCTATGACACCATTTATTCAATCATTTCATATTCTACCAAAATATAAAATATCAATTCAAAAAGATATTACCACCATTATTTAAACTTACTCTAATACCAAATGATAAAGGAGCAAACAAGAAATCAAATAGAGTTACAACTCAAAAATTATGGCCTTTGGAATATTGGTCTCTACATCAAAGAGAGGGTGTGATTAGGTTAAATTTACTAATAATAATCATAATTAATTAATGGTGTGATACCAATCTTGATTTATATTTTATCTACACATACAACTTGCTATGCTTTATTATTTAAAAATTTGGATGTATTTTTCTTATCAAATATATATAAATTTAGCTAAGCATTTATAATTTATATAACTATATCATGTCCATACATTTATGGTTAATAACATATAACAACCATAATTGGATGTTATAAAATCACTAACCTTAATCATTTTATTGACTTGTGTTTTATGCACACTAATGGACATTACGAGGTATCCTCTAATGTTTTAAGATCGATGAAGAAAGATTCACTCCAAGGCACAAGTTAGAGGGTATTGGGTTTTCTAAACAACCTGGCATTGGAATATTAATGACCAAAGTAATTGTTTACCTCAGATGATTAGGGTATGATGTGAGTCTATACCTACTTGAGATTGGTGGATTATTTATGAGTATAACCTAAGATGAAAAAAATCAAAATAAAATCAAATGGAATGAGGGCAGGACAAAAAGAAGGGTTTTGCAAGTCAAAGACAGATGAAACCTTTCCAAACTAGAATCTGAACCATAAGCTAGACAAGTGAATGAGAACTAATGATTTTTTTAAAGTTTATAATAGAATAAAAAACACACAAACCTGGTTAGGAGTCCAATAGAACAAAATACAAATAAATTTAATGCACATAAACAAAGGATGTTGTATTTGTAAGATTGTAGTTGTACATCTACAAAGGGATATTATGATTAGTACAAAAATCATTCAAATCAACAATAACATTATTTAAATAATTATATTTAAATAAACACTCATACACAACCCACAGACTAAATTATTAGTGTGATGAAACTTCTTCAATGAAATATGAGATTTGAAGAAGAACAAGATTTGCACACAATGACACATTGTAGAATAATCCTTAGAATTTCTTATTAATATTAACAACCAAAATTATCCTCCTTTTAGAATTAGGAGGATACAAATATATATAATATTGGGATGTAGACACCTCATATCTCAAGTGAAGTCTAAAATTACATTGTCTAAAAATACACTATGTTCCAAAAATATGCATGTATATGATATAAACTATCTTTAATTACAGAACTCTCAAGTACACAAAATAGACTAACTAAGAAAATACTTATGTTATTATTTAAACATGAAGCTATACTCAAAATAATTGTAGCATTGATGTGGCACTACCTGGAGATGGAGCATGTGTAGTAGAAACATGTGTTACCAGTTGAAGTTTCAACTAGAATTATCACTACACTTAGAATAGTCACATGTGTTGTGGAATCTTGAGAAATAATCAATGTAGTCTTTATTATTACTACAAAAATGTTATAAGTGTCACATATATAGGCCTAGTTTGATTTTGTACCAATGTATACCTTGGGGCCTGAGCTTGAGTTCTTTATGTAGGTGTTAATGTGATTGCATTGGATGGTTGATTTTTTCCTTTCATATGTAAATATAAGGTACGTCTAGATTGAAAATCAATCTTAATGGTTTTGAAATCTAGAAAAGACCATTTGAAAAACTATGGATGCTTGTCCATTATTTTTTTATGAAAAACCACTATGGCCTTGACTTCCACATCCAAATTATTAGTTGCAATGACCCTCCCTTTAGAAAAATAGACCAATTTCATGATCTCTTCATTAGTATTATACATAGTTCCTTCAATTTCAGCTCAAAAGTTATCGGCTACAATTTGAGCAATCCTTAAAAAATGGGCTTGATAACCAATTCCCTAAAAGGAGTATTTACACTTGCCACTTTCATGTCCTTAAAAATAAAGATGGCTCTTACTTCCTAACTGATAATTTGTTACACTAAAATTCACATATCTTTTTGCCAATCAAATGATTTATCCCTCTTAGTAGCCACATAACTCTATGGGCATACCACTTCTAACATGGTTGTTAAATTGAAATGGGAATATGATATGTTCTTTGTAGCCTACCTCAAAAAATTGAGTTTACCTTTTATATCCTTCATTTTATTACATAATCTAGAGACATCTTCCCATTTAGGCTTGATTCAACCTTTGTAGACCTTATTACCTCAAGAATGTCATACAGTGTCTGTATTGTACTTTATACATTATCAACAGTCTCCTTAAGAGCCTTAACAATGTTGTCCTACTATAATTTATACCTTGATTGATTGTAACTCATAAACATATATTTTATCACCCCTCTAATGGCATCTAAAAACCTATATGGATCCTCCCTATAATCACCTGGATCTATAGGGTTAAGCTTCCTCTTCTTTATCTTAGAAAAAATGTCCTATCTTTATTCTAGTTCTATAATTCCCCCTTCTACCACCATAGGTTTGTCTTCACCTTTCCTAATGTGTTTATTTACCTATCAAAATGGAAACCCACTATTGGCTACTTAGTGACTATCAAATCTTTACTACCTACTTCCTCCTCTTGTAACCTTTGAATCCAAGAGGGGATGTAAACCATAACTTGTGACTCTTCTTTCTCTATGGATACATGGGTAAGGAGATGATATTTCCCTAGTGGATGAATTAAAACTAGAGAAAGATAGTTTGCACAGGGTGGTATAGGTTATTTAATGAAGGAAGGAATGGTTTTCCTCAAGCCAATGGCCTTATTTTGATCTTACGTATCAATAATTTATTTTTTATTGCCCTATGTTATGCAAATTAAAATTGTGGCCAACTCTTTTGAGGTGGCTTGGTTAATTGGCATACCTACTTATGTGGATATAATGGGAGGTCTATCCTACATAGAAAAAATATAGGTAGCCACTAGGTTTTCAAAATTTACTTAGTTATTTGGCTTTGTAGGCTATGGTTTAGTTCGGCTAAAAATTGAGTGAGTTGAAAGTGTATTAAGCAAATTTTTCATATTGTATACATCCAGTTCTTATCACAGTTGTGCTAAAATTGCAAATTTGAATGATAATCTACAACAATACACAATCTAGACCAAAATTGTTGAAATGTTCTAATTCATCTGAACATATCATGTGCACCTGTCAATTCCTGTCCATTTATCCCTTACTAGGGCAATGCATTTTACATAATCATTATCTTTTCCTAGTTTACATTGTGTCAAATTATGACCAAGTAAAGTGACGTTCTAGACCACTAAAAACCTCTAATTCATCAACAAACATTATGTGAAATCATCACCTTCTTTTGATTCAACTCTAGTCAAATCACACCCACATAAATTATAATTCTTGACCATTTCGATTAAACATGTGACCAATTTCCAAGAATTGCAAAAATGCTAAGTAAATCCATTAAGAAAATAAAAACCAAACTAAGAGCTTAAGTGTAAAATCCATGAAAAGTTATTGAATCTATATTATTAAAAATTCATAATTCAAAATATTTGGGCCATGACATCATTGAAAGGGTGTGAAGCACTAGGCATTAACGGAGATAAACATTAGTTTTAGGCCTACTCATGCCTCATTCATACTCCCTTGTTCTAAAATATTAATGGCTTTGTCATCCAAAATTTAATTATTCCGCAACCACATATCTTGATCTCAGGATGGATGGTCACACTTGATTCTCAACATTTTTGGAAAGCTATTAATGTTTGAGCCATGACCATAACTTTTAAGCTTCAATTGTGCAATGTTATTATGCAAAAATAATGCTAGAGAGTCATCACTCATTCCCCCAAATTGACTAAATCAAGGAACCAAAGCCATTGGTGAATTAAGAGATGATGGAGGTTTATGCTACACCATATTGACAAAGAGTTGGAGAACCAAATCTAGACATAAGCACATTTATTGATCATTTTTGAAAGAGAACCAATACGGCAATGTATTTCTTATCATGATTTCTTAGTTAGTTTCTTGATCTCATTAGCACTACCCCTTGAGGGAGTAGTATTAGCATGTTATGTTATATATGATTATTATGGGTTTTATTTACTAATGCATGAAGTAACTTCATTTTTAATCTTGCTCTAAATTTTGGCACACTGAGTGGGACCACACATCTTATGTACCATTTTATCCTTCTAATTGTGCATTCAAACCCACTTTTAAGGTCATTTTACTCTCTTTTAATTCTATTTTTCACATTTTTGATCTTGTGGACCAAACAATGAGCTCACCCTATAAATGACAAAGTCATTTTGGACATCAATGGGATCACCCTATAGAATGATGAAATCGCCCTAAGCAATAGTGAGGCTACATGTGTAAATGATGAGATTGACTATTGTGATTTTCTATTCTTTATCTATAGTTTGTAAAATAGTGAGATTGACCTACTTAATAGTGATATCAACTTGTGGAATGGTAGGGTCATCTAATATTTTGTGATATCATCTTGAACCAAAATTTGTAGTGGGATCACTCTATGGAATGATGATATCCCCCTATGGAATGATGAGATCACCCTGTGTCAATAATCTAGAGAGTTAAAATAGCAAGATTCAAGTTCCTTTTGATATCCTACACCCTTGATTGATTATTAACACTCTATTTTATAGGATTAAGACACTTTACTAGTATAATTTTTACAACAACAAAAGGAAAAATTCAATCACACTTGAATTTAGGCTTAAAACAAACATCCATTGCATCTTATAACTCTTAAGAGTCTCTCATTTATGTCATTTATTTGTTGGTTAAACTAGTTTCAAAGTTATTTGACTTGATTTTTATTTTTGAAAACCAAGCTTAGCATGTATGCTCTTCCCCTAACCCATTTAGGGAACTTGGGTGACCAAAAGTGCTTCACTTTTTACTTTTTCCACTTAGTCCAAGCATACAAATAATGTCATAAGAACACTCCCCAAGATCTGAGTGACTTGGGTGATCCCAAAATGACCTTTAAAGTCTAGTATGTTTATTTCTTGCCCCTTAACTTGTGGGTAGGATTTCATCACCTCCCCATAAGTTATTTAGGGAAGCATTGACCCAAGATTTCATCTTATAACATTATTTCAACCCCAATCCAAGGTGATTTATATAAATTGAGCTAGTGAATAACTAGGATGTTAGTTTGAGCAGTTAAAATAACTTGATTACCGATTGTTGCCCTCACAATAATGGCCTAATATATACTTTGCACTACATTGAGAAATCTGATAGATGTAGTGGCTATAAAAAGGATAATACCTTTTTTTATAATAATTAGATTATCTTGGATCTAAATGACGTGGTATGGCCTAGTGTTAATCACACATATGGGACCATCTAGATTGATCAAAAATTATAGTTTCTAGATAAACCCCATTTGCCACAGAGTACTATTGGTGCATTATGAGTTGCCCAAAGTTCCATGTCATTGTATAATTTCTCAAGAAAAGAGGGGGTCTAAACAAACCTACTTTTCATGTGCATCTAAATTTATTAGACTAAAAATTTATTTCCTATCAAGGAGTATATCAACATAATCCAATGGTACAGTGTAACCTTGCCAGTTTCTAGGATAAGATGTACACTTTGGTGTTTTATTTTTCTTATTTACTTACATTATTTTTTAGTCTAAAAACTATCTTTGCATGTGTGCCAAAACACATCCAAAACAAAACACATGTTATTCACCATATTTTGAACAAAGAGGCACTACACTAGTCAAATTAATTCAAAACATTTTATCCTTGTTAAAAAATGAATCAAATTATTTGTGTTTATGTTCTCCAAAAAGAATTGTTATGTTGGTCATTTGGGTCTCAACTATTCATAACTTGAAAATCTAAGGTCCTTTAGTCCAAATTTGAAATTTTACCTTTCTAAGTTCTAACCCAAATTATGATTGGTCTATGGGGGAGTCTTGTCTACAAATTCGGCCTGGGTGGTTCACCTTTTATGCTTAGTTTGAGTAACTTGGGTGAAATTTTTTATTTGGTTTAAAATAATTTTGTCTATACATTTCTCATTATATTCTTGTTTGAACTTGGTTATCTTGATTTCACTCATGCTCTACGTTCTTTGACTGTTTTACTTTCTTTTCTACGTGGTGTCATTGTGTTGCCCATTCATTTTTGATGTTATACTTAGGATTTATTGTGTTAGTTCACATCCTAAGTAATTATTTAACATCCTAATCATCTTGATCACTCAAGTCTTCCTCTAATTTATCTGATCATGGCCCACCATAGTTGTGCTTAGATTTTTATGCTATTAACACACTTCAAACTTAGGTTTTCTTGTGCTAGCTTGCAACCTAAGCTCTGAGATTATTCTACCTTATTCTAAATTTATGATTTCAACCAGCTAAGGTCAAGTATCTCAGGAATTCATTCTTATAATTTTTTGGCATTACACCATTCCTTACTAATTATAGACTCAAAATCCACCATATCTTTGTTTGATTGTAGAATCCAAACACCTTTTGATGTTTGTAAATGAAAATTCAAAACACTTCATAAATGTAGATAATAATATTGAAACATGCAAAGGTGTACATGTTGACGCAGGAAATTGCACCCAGGGCAAGGAGGTTGAACTCTTGCCTTCTCCTCACAACATGGAAACTCCTCTCTCACCTATGGAATGGCGAAGCAGGATAGGAGAGTCTCTAGATAAGGGCTAGCTCCCTTTGATGTATCATGTTTATTCTAGCAAGTGCAAATACAGGCATGTATATATATATATATATATATATATATATATATATATATATATATATATATATATATATATATATATATATATATATATATATATATATATATATATATAGTGGGGGGATGAAAAGGGAAAAGAGATGCAGGAAAATAAACTACTCTAAGGAGGTGATACATCAAAACAAGGTGACCTTCTCACACCCACTCTTAGGATTAGACAAAGCAACATACACTCAGACTTGGTAGGAAAACTAGGATGCAAAAAAATGGCAGGGAGGTTCTTATGAAAACACAGGAATAGGGACTCACCAAGATGCTGTGAAATGCATACTATAAATGACTTCCTTTGTTCTATACTTCCAGATAGAGCTCTCCTCCTATCAGCTTCAAAAAATGGTGCCTAGTAGATAGCTGGTGTGTTGGTGCTAAACTTGTGAGAGCATCAAAAGACAATGACTGAACACAAATCAAACACTCAAAACATACAAAGAATATCTATCCAAGAAGAGGTAGAAAACTTCTTTTATTTGATTCAGGTGGAAATTTGAACAGGGTTGTGCCTTGTAAAATCTGTGAAAAGATGATTACAAAATGACAAGTATCAAATATATATGGAAAGTCCAAGAGGCTCATTTGGCACTCTATTGTTACAAGTGGCCTATTACATCTGTTCATGAAAAGAAACAAGCCGCTCAAAATATTAATGAGCCATGTCCTTTGTTTTGCTTGAAGTCCACATTTTTAATGTGAAAATGCAGTTTGTCCACCCATTAAATGTAAAATGAAGAAACCAGTTACATTCTTTAGCTGTTGCATCTTCTCATGATCAATTCAAAGGAACTATTTCACCTACTAGAGTTACTTCTCAAATTGGCACCACTTGGACTTAACTGTTTGCCCATTCCATGTATGTCTTCTTGTCATTTATCAAATTTTGTCCCTATCTGGCTTGTTCGCCCGCCCAAGGGTGAACTTTCAGTAGGTTGCTACATTCTAGGCTCCTTGGCAATACTTTCTCAGTTGGAAACAAAGGCCATTCTATTTTTCTAAATTTGATGCTCATCCAGCCATCTTGCTTCCAAAAACCAATGGATATTCCATCCTCTTGAAGTTGACGGCTTCTCGAGCGTTGTTGCTTGAGATCTAACGGATAAACCGTTCTACTAAATTTGACATCCACTAGGACGTCATCGGGTCCCTTTAAAATGTCATCGGGTCCATGTGGCATCCTCTCAGCACTTCTTTGTCTTGAAAATTTCCTGGCACTTGTCCCTTTGAAAAGTCCTTGGACTCAGCCAAAAGTCCCTTTATTGCTTTGAACTGCCCTTCTGGCTTGGGGCATACCTTTGAACCGGGCTGTTGAACCAAGTCCATTAAACCAAAACATTTGGTTCAATGGTTCAATAATACAAAGGTTCAACATGTTTACATTGAAATACTTGAACTGAATAGTGAACCATTTGATCTTGAATCAAGCCTGTTGAACCACAAAATTTGGTTCAACGGTTTGGTTCAACCATTACTGAATCAAGAAACCAAACTCAAAATTGAACCTTTGCACCAAGAAACTAAACTCAAAATTGAACCAAGCCATGAAATAGAGAATGCTGAACCTGAACAACCTGAAATATAACTAGCATGAATAGCAAGGGAGGAAGGGGACCAAAAATTTTACCTGTGGGCAAAATTTGGTCAACAAATTGGTGACTCCCAGGGGAAGCATGCTTGCTATGCTTAGAGACTAGTTGCCTTGCAATCCATTGGGCATGGAGTCAGATGATAAATTTGAAAATGAGCAAGAGCTCTATCAAAACTTAAAAATAGCCATGTAGATATACTTCCACAAAATGAAAACACACACAATACTAAGAAAACTACTACTTGTGCAACAACACTTAGGGAAAAACATGAAAGAAAACAAGGGAAAATATGAACAGGCAAACCCAAAAATTAGTGGCAATGCTTCAGATGTATCCCATTAATTAGGATACGTAGTTCTTCACCATCTAACCTAGAAAGTTGGAATGCATTATGCTACTTGCACTGAGTAATCACGTAAGCACTGCTCCATAGGGCATCAAACTTTGCATGTTTTTTGGGCTTAGCTCAATCTTCATCCCATTTTAGGACAATGTCTCCTTCAGAGAAATCTCTTGACAAATATTTCTTGTTAAAGTGCCTTTTTACTTGCTGTTGGTGACTTGTCATAGAAGCCATAGCCCGATCCCTTACCTCTTGGAGCTCCATTAGCTCACACAGCCTAACCTCCATGATGGTTCCTTCTTCTAGTTACAATTCGTGGGAGAGATCCAACACTAGAAATTCAAGTGAGATGGGAAGCTTGGCTTCTCTTCCATACATGAGCATATATGGGGAATGTATGATTGCTCTCTTCGGAGTAATTCAGTTAGCCCATAGAGCTGTCTTTAGCTTGGCATGCCAAGTCCTTTGATTTTCTTCCATAGTCCTCTTTATGATTCTGATCAAATTTTTATTGGTGGACTCAGCCAACCCATTCCCCTGTAGATAATAGTTTGATGAAGTGCTGAGGTATATGCCATACTTCAGCTCCCATTCACTAGTTTTGATTCCCAAAAAAGCCAAGGCGTTATCTGAGATTATGGTGGCTGGGACCCCAAATCTTGTTACCAAGGCTTCATAAAACTCTAGGACTGCACTCTCATTTGCCTCCTTCAAAGCAATGACCTCCACCCACCTGATGAAATAATCCATGGTAGTTAGTACCCACTTCTGCCCAGCACTGGAGGGAGGATTAATCATCCCTATAAAATCCAGGCCCCACTGCATGAATGGTTGCTCAACTTGAATGGGCTGTAGAGGCATGGCAGCCAATCGTTGTTTTCCATCAAAAAGTGCACACTTCTAGCACTTTATTACCCAGGCATGGGTGTCTTTGAAAAGAGTAGGCCAAAAATAGCCAGCTCTCATTATCTTTACTGCCATAGCTCTCAGAGTGAAATGACCACCAATTGGCCCATCATGAAACTCAGCCAGTACCTTATTAGCCTGATTGGGGTCAATGCATCTTAGAAGAACCCTAGAGAGATCCTTCCTAAATAATACTTCATCAACCAAAACATAAGGAAGGGACTGGAGTTTAAAATACCTTCTTCTAATTTTATCAAGACCCTATGGACACTCACCCGTGAGAAGGAAATGCCTCATGTCCAGTGTCCAATCCTTTATGACAGCTAGTTCCTCTGCAGTGGCTACATCATAGATTAGCAAGCTATTTTCCCCTTTTTGTTTGAAACCTATAGCCAGCTATTCGCACATGCCTCTGCCCCTCACCAACTTGGTGATTTTAATGTCTACAACATATTGAATCATTTTGGTGATCCATCCCACCCTTTTCTCATTTAAATCTTGATTGGTCAAGAAATCCTTGACACCAGGATGTGGGACCATAAGATGAATCCTATTGTTAGACAACATATACCTAAATTTCTTCAGGCTCTGCACTACTGCCAGGACTTACTTTTCTACGTACGTGTACCTGACTTTAAAGTCCTCTAACCCTTGGCTAAAGAAGGTGAGTGGCTACTCGAGGTCATCACCATTTGCTTGGGTAAGCATGGCGGATATCACTTCTTCATTGCTGAACGTATAAAGGTTGAAGTCTTTACTGAAGTTAGGGCTGATTAGAGTAGGTGCCTGGGCTAAAACCTACTTGATAGCTTCAAAGCTATCATTTCTTTGTGCTATCCACTTGAATTCTTCACCTTTCCTCAACATAGAGGTTAGGGGCTTAACTATCTCAGTGAAATTTAGAATGAATCTCTGAATAAAATTTATCCTACCAAAGAAACTCTGGAGGCCTTTCTTGTGCTTTGGTAAGGACATCTCCAGAATGGAGTGAACTCTCTCGGGGTCAATGGACAAGCCCTCATTGTACACAATGTGGCCAAGAAGTTTCCCCTCATGAACAACAAACACGCATTTCTTTGGATTAAGAGAGATGCCAAATTCCCTACACCTCTCAAAAATCTACCTGAGGTGTTCTATGTGCTGGCTCGCTTCTTTGGAGAATACCATTATATCATCAAGGTATACTAGCACGTTGTTATTTATCAAGCCATCAAAAGCCATGTCCATGGCTCACTGAAAGGTAGCACCAACATTCGATAGCCTGAACGACATCTTCTTGTAAGCAAACATTCCCCATTTGGTGGTGAAGCCTATTTTGTACTGGTCACAGACTTGCCCCAGAATCTGATTATACCCTGAATATCCATTTAGGAGGGAGAAACACTCGCTACTAGTTACTTTTTGGAGGATCCACCCCATGCTTGGGAGGGGATAATGATCTTTTAAAGAGACTTTATTAAGGTCTCTAAAGTCGACACACGGCCTGATCTCCCCATTTTTCTTTCTAACAAGAACAAGGTTGGCCAGCCATGAGGAATGTTTGATTGGAAATATAATTCTGGACTCAATCAATTTGGTTAATTCCCTCTGTATGAGGGGCTCAATTGTAGGATTGACAGGCCTTTGCTTTTGTGTGACTGGTCTGGCACCTTCTTCTAATAAAATGGTGTGTTGGGCAAGTCTTGGGTTGAAGCCCTTCCAGTTGTTGTAATCCCATGCAAACACATCAGCAAACTCTTGATGCAGCAGAATAAAAGCTTGCCTTTCTTAAAATGTGCAGACCTTGCCATGTGCCAGCAGCTTGTCCTTGAAGATTTTGACCTTTTCATAATTCTCCTCTTTGGTTGTGATGCGTGCCTTGTCAATTCTCAGTTGTTCATCTCCATTGAAAATGCTTTCAAGTGTGACTAGACCTTTAGGGAGCTTATTGTTCTTTAACTAAACAATCTAATTTCCATATTGATGCTGCAACTTTGCCTGGTTGTGTATTGCGAACTCAGCTTCTTCTTGTAAGAAGAAAGCTATCTGTTGGTCACTTTCAAAAACTTGCCAATTTGTAATGTTGTCTGGGATAGAGGGTCGAACTACCACTTTCAAGTGGTGTGAACCACAATCTTGGCTTATTTCCTTTGAAACATCAAACTGAGCACTAATTGCTGCCAGCCTATCTGCATGTTTCTTCTACTCCCTAGGAATCGAGGCAATGTTGAAGGCAAGGAAATATTCCATCAGGTCCTAGACCCTATGATTGTAAGACTTCAGCAAGGAGTTCTTTGTTAGATTTCATCCCTTCACCTAATTCATAATCAGCTCAATGTCCACCAAGATCTGCAACTCCTTAATCCCTCTTCTTCTTGCCCATTCCAGCCCATGGATCAAAGACTCATATTCTACAACATTACTTGTGTAAGAGAATTGGAAATGGAAAGTTGAAAAGTACCTTTCCTTTGAAGGGGAGACTAGCATCGCCCCACCTCCAGTGCCCAGCTTACTTCTGGAACCATCAAAATATAGTTGCCATAGGCCAAGGTCCTCTTGGTTTGCCTTCATCAAATTTAGCATGAAGGCACCCTCTTCATGCATGCAATAGACTCCAAGGTTTGTCTCCTCTATAAACTTGTATGGATCATGTTCGAAGTTATCATTTCCCCTCTCATCCAAGAGTAGGTCTATGACTCCTTCAAGAGTAGAGGACGGAGCTTGGTCTATCTGGGACTCCTCTAGGTCGATGATTGTGTAACTGACATTCACTGCCTTGAGAGTATATGATTCTAGATGGTCCTTGTAGAGTGGCTCAGACTCAATTTTCACCTTGGTCCCATACTTGGTTTTGAAAACTAGATATGACCAATTCACTACTAGGTAGCCACCTATTTTGGATGTGAAGTCCCTGGACAGGAAAATTGCAAAAAATAGAGGAACATCCACTACCACTATATCATGGGGAATTGAGAAGGTTGGGCAAGCATGCAACATCAAGCTTAAACCCTTCAAAATTCTAACTATTTTTGTAGGTGTCCCATCTAGCTGTAAGACTCCCTTTTTCATTTCTTCATACTTTAGTCCCATCTTATCAGCAATGCACTTAGGCATCACTGATGTACTGGCCTTGTTGTCAATTATGCAGTTGTGTACCAAGAAGTCCCTAATGATCAAGGATATGTAGAAAGGGGGAGTCTTCTCTTCCTTCTTTACCTGTCCTAGAGTGGAAGGCTATCCATTTGTCATCAAGACATTATCAATGTTTGCTGGAATAGCTTGTTGATCTAGCTCATGTAATTCTTTCTTCAATACGTCCTTCTGTCCTGGAAGAGATCATGAATCCCATAAAGAGATGCTCACATGCAACTTCTTCATCTGGTCCACTATATTGACCTGGGGACTACTTCCCTTCACATTTTCTTTTTGGTTGATCCCAACCGGAGCTGTAGGCTGAGGCGCTAAAGGTACAAGTGGCTATTTGAAAATTGGGGCCTTTTGAAATGAGTGTGATGGAGGAGGTGCTACTACTGCCTGAGTGGTAGCCTGCACCTCTCCCACGACTTTTGTCTTAAATCTTGTGTTGGTTGTAACACAATTAGCTTGATTGTCTGTAGTGCCCCCATGATTGATTGCACAAAACTCACCCTCTAAGTGATTCATAAGAGTAGAATCCAACTGGGCCTGATTGCTACTCGTGCTGGATTGAGCTGGAGCTTAAAAAAATTAGGAATGAGTAGCAGCCTGATTTTCTATATTTTAGAAATAATTCATCATCTCATTTATGTAAAGGGCCTATTTTTGACCATATCCCATGGTCGAATAGCTAGGCTGCTCATGTGCTAAATTGTTCTGAATAGGCACCATGGCCTTAGATGATGAGGAGGGACCAATGTTGTAATTTTGAAATGCCCTAGTTGTAGTAAGTAGCCCCTAACCTTGATTATAATTCTGAAAGGGGGGTCTAGGGGCTTGACCATAATTTTGGTATCCCTGATTTGGTCTGTTGCCTTGAGCTTGCTGCCTTTTAATGGCAATGAGTTCATTGGACATGTTCTATAACATACTCCTAACTCATGAAGCTCATTTGACGGGACAGCAACTGGCTTTTTGATGGTAGGCAGAGGAGCCAATGTGGGAGCAATGGTCTGGACTGGGGGCAGTATTTTTGGGAAAAGTGGCATGAGAGGCCTAGGGGCTATTTTCCCAGGCTAAACTAAGCAATTTTCAACTGCTATGGCTATATCATAAGCATCAATAGTATATGCCCTCCCATAGATTGTATCATGACTGCAATGTCACTTTTTAATGCTTTTAAATAGTATAAGAAAGTGTAGCTGGGAGTCGGCCTTACCAGGATGGGAATTCTATCCCAAGTCTTTTGAAACTATGTTAAAGTCCTACATATACTCGTGTGAAGCCCTCTTTATGGTCGCCAACTGCTCATCAAGTGAGAGGTTGTCACTCTTTTCCCCAAAATGGTCTGTTAGTTGAATACCCAATTCATTCCAAGAATGGACTGAATTCACAGGCAAAGTCTCGTACCAGCCAAGAGCCTTGCCCTTTAGAGACAAAGCAACAATCTCATTGCAACATTTTCCTCTGTGACATTATGAATATTGATGAGATTAGAAACATTCTTGGTGTGCTCAATGACTGTAATGGGCCCCAATCCATCGAAAGAAGGCACATTTTTTAGAGCTATTCTCAGAATTGGGTCATACTTTGGGAGATTCAAGGGGCTTCCACCATTAAAGGCTGCAAAGGGTAATGCCTTAGCTAAGATGGAACTTAACTGAGGTTCTGGTATGAAAGTGTCTCTTATAATAGGTCTAAGAGGATTGCTTTTTGGATAAGGGTGAGTTCTCTCAAATAGTAATCTTTTAATAGAATTTAAAGGTAATTCAATGAATTTGAAAGGAACCCCTATTAAAGCAGACCTTGTGGTAACTTTAGGCATAGAAAGTTAATACCAATGGAGTCGCCAGATGTTGGAAAACTTGAAATTTGCTATAATAGGACTAGCATCAATCCTGATATCTTACTGTGTTATCAAACTGTGTGTCCCACTGGCATGCCAGAACTGTTGACGTAGGAAATTACACCTGGGGCAAGGAGGTCAAACTCCTACCTTCTCCTTGCAACATGGAAACTCCTCTCTCACCTGTGGGATGACGAAGCAGGAGAGGAGACCCTCTAGATAAGGGTTAGCTCCTCTTGATGTATCATGTTTATTCCAGCAAGTGCAAATACAGGCATGTATGTATGTGTGTGTGTGTGTGTGTGTGTGTGTGTGTGTGTGTGTGTGTGTGTGTGTGTGTGTGTGTGTGTGTGTGTGTATACAGCTATATAATAGTGGGGGGGATGAAAAGGGAAAAGAGATGCAGGAAAATAAACTACTCTAAGGAGGTGATACACCAAAACAAGGTGACCTTCTCACACCCACTCTCAAGATCAGACAAAGCAACATACATACACTCAGACTTGGCAGGAAAACTAGGATGCAAAAAAATGGCAGGGAGGTTCTTATGAAAACACAGGAATAGGGACTCACTAAGATGCTATGAAATGCATACTATAAATGACTTCCTCTATTCTATACTTCTAGATAGAGCTCTCCTCCTGTCGGCTACAAAAAATGGTGCCTAGTAGATAGCTAGTGTGTTGGTGTTGAACTTGTGAGAGCATCAAAAGACAATGACTGGACACAAATCAAACACTCAAAACATACACAGAATATCTATCCAAGAAGAGGTAGAAAACTACTTTTATTTGATTCAAGTGGAAATTTTAATAGGGCTGTGCCTTGTAAAATCCGTGAAAAGATGATTACAAAATGACAAGTATCAAATATATATGGAAAGTCTAAGAGGCTCATTTGGCATTCTTTTGTTACAAGTGGCCTATTGTGTTTGTTCATGAAAAGAAACAAGCCGCTCAAAATATTAATGAGCCATGTCATTTATTCTACTTGAAGTCCACATTTTTAATGTCAAAAGGCAGTTTGTCCACCCATTAAATGAAAAATGAAGAAATCAATTATTTCTTTAGCTATTGCATCTTTTCATGATCAATTCGAAGGAACTATTTCACCTACTAGAGTCACTTCTCGAATTGGCACCACTTGGACTTAACTGTTTGCCCATTCTGTGTATGTCTTCCTATTTTTTATCCAATTTTGTCCCTATCTGGCTTGTTCGGCCCCCCAGGGGTGAAATTTTAGCAGGTTGCTGCATTCTGGGCTCCTTGGCAATACTTTCTCAATTAGAAACAAAGGCCATTCTATTCTGCTAAATTTGATGCTCATTCGGCTGTCATGCTTCGAAAAACCAACAGATATTCCATCCTCTTGAAATTGATGGCTTCTTGAGCATCATCGCTTGAGATCCAACGGCTAAACCATTTTGCTAAATTTAGCGTCCACTGGGACGTCATCGGGTCCCATTAAAATGTCATTGGGTCCACGTGGTATCCTCTCAACACTTCTTTGTCTTGAAATTTTCGTGGCACCTGTCCCTTTGAAAATTCCTTGGACTCAGCCAGAAGTCCCTTTATTGCTTTGAACTACCCTTTCGGCTTGGGGCATACCTTTGAACCGGGCCATTGAACCAAGTCCATTGAACCAAAAAATTTAGTTCAACGGTTCAACGGTACGAAGGTTCAACATGTTTACATTGAAATACTTGAACTGAACAGTGAACCCTTTGATTTTGAATCAAGCTCATTGAACCACAAAATTTGGTTCAACGGTTTGGTTCAACCATTACTGAACCAAAAAACCAAACTCAAAATTGAACCTTTGCACCAAGAAATTGAACTTGAAATTGAACTAGGCCATGAAATAGAGAATGTTGAACCTGAACAACCTGAAATATAACTGGCATGAATAGCAAGGGAGGAAGGGGACAAAAAAATTTACCTGTGGGCAACATTTGGTCAATAGTACATGTATTAGAGTCTCTTATAGACCTAGTTATTAGGAAGAGAATTTTTATGATGGTGAACAAAACTTTGTCTTTTTTTATGACATCCAAACTATGGTAAACTCTAAACAAGATTAATCTAAACACCAACCTATAGAGGATAGAGATGAATCTCTCCTAAGATTGATAGAATTAGGAGCTTGACTTTTGCTTGATTTCCCAATGGATAAATTGCATACACTTGTATGAGTAGAGGATCAACTACTATAGAAACCTCTTACTCATGTCACAAAACCAAACATTACTTCTACTAGTAAAGGGAAAGAACCACTTGTGGACTCCTCCCCAATTGATCAAGATCTTGATACCAAAATCCAACAAATTAGTTAATTGTATGCTAATCAACTCATCACAAACCTAATAGCTTCTTTATCTATGACTTCAATATATAATACCACTTTTGTGAAGTAATAATAAACATTAGACAAAATGTAGTAAGCCTTAATTGATACTACATTTGATGTGGAACTTCTAACTTATCCTGGGTAGAATAAACCCATAAATACTTCATAACAAGTTCCACTTGATATAGAACATACCTTATTTAACCATTAGGAGACTCTTGCCCAATCACAATAGCACACTACTAAAGACTCATTGCAAGTTAGGGACAAAACACTTCAACAAGTTTTTCTCAAACACAACTAATTTCCTTTGCAAACTAACAATGACAATTCCCTTTGGTAAAATGACTAGTACGTAAAACTAATATATTTATTTTAGTTCACAACACTAGATTCTTGAGAATTAGTATCAAGAATATAGGAATCAGTAACAAAATACATTGAACCAACAACATCATACCCAATAACATCTAATGATAAACCAAAAAGAAAATTTAGGACAAAGGGATCATATCCCTAATAAGACCACATAGGGGGGTACATTCCTACCCACCAAAACTATATTCCACCAAAAAATACACCAAACATAAAAGAGTGGAATTCAGTGACATAAATAGTCATGAGGTTTGAGACAGTCAATCAAATCAACAAATACAATTTTGACAAGATATGTCCTTATCTAATAACTTGATCATTCTTTTGATACCCTTTCCACCTCATTTTGAGGCACCAAAGTTATATACATAAAAAGGGAAGGGTGACCCTAAAAATCTCATTCAAGCCTTTTTCATGTTATTCCAAGATGTAGCCTACAGAAGCATTTATTTTCTCCATTTATTTCCATGCAATTTCGTTGGACAAGAATTATATTGGATACTGAAAGTACCTAGATGGAGAAAGCTTCACTTCATACCTATAATGGTGGAGAGCACTAGATGGTTACTTTCAACATAATTTCCTAGATAGATGGTTAGCCAACTTATTTTCATAGAAGCTTCAACCTGAGGTGGTCCATATTATGAAACTTTCTTGTGCCAACAAATTCAAATAAATCATTGATAAGGGTGTGTAGATTGAGAAAACACTCATAACCAA
Organism: Torreya grandis; assembly: GCA_037957365.1. Taxonomy (NCBI): domain Eukaryota; kingdom Viridiplantae; phylum Streptophyta; class Pinopsida; order Cupressales; family Taxaceae; genus Torreya; species Torreya grandis. The sequence continues at coordinate 435,006 of JARHVA010007460.1, forward strand.
AGGCCTAGTGAAAATATACTCACTAGATCAAACATCTAATCAGACTCAACCACCTATTCAAGCTATTACTACAGAGAAACCTCTAGTTTTTAATAAAAATAAGAACATGGTGGGTAATGGAGTAATAGAGTCATGACATGTGAAAATATTACAAGCTCTATCATTTCAAAATGCATAGCCTAATCCATTAACCATTTTGTAGAGAACTCTTCCACACAGTGGATTCGATAAATATAGACCACTCAACAAGTTAGGAGAACATATTGAGGTAGTAGTATAGAAGCTAGTGATATCCAATTTAGTCATGTGGCATGTACCAAAACCATTTCCTAAAGATTAACTCAAATCCAACTGGTATTAGGAATATTAATTTTACTATTTTCATCGTGTTATAATCCATGTCATTTACCGATGTGTATAACTAAGGAATATCATTGAAGATCTAATTGAGAGTGGAGAAATTGAAGTAAAACAATAAGCACAAAACACCAATTAGGATATGGGCATTTGCAAGGACCCATTTCCAAAACATATTCAATAATAGTAATGGAATAATTAGAACTAAGGATAGAGTTAATGTCATCAAGGCCAAGGTTAAAAAAATCAACATAATAATAATTAGGATCATGATACCCAAGATAATACCCTAGGATAAAATACTATCCCATATGATTTTAATAATATTATGGGGTATATTTCTAGTAATCACATCACCACCATTACAGTCAAAACCTGTGTACTGTCAAAAAAATTTCAAAGTGTTGGTACCTCTATTTTAGGTTTGTCGCCCTCTTCTTTAAGTAAAAGTTACACTAAGTTCAATAAAATATATTATGCTTCAGTTTCCATGGGATACTATTTCTGAACCACCACCCAATTCTTCTAATTGTGATAACTCAATACTGACTCAAAATTGCACAATTACAACTAGATGCTTGCAAGTTACCCTTCAAGGTCCTTTACCTTCTTAAAATACTAAGTCAAATTTGAGCTATGTGCCTTCCAATACTAAACCAAATACTATATCAGATAAAGCCAAACCTTCTCACCATACTATTAAGAAAAAATATATTATTCATGACCAACTAAACAAAACATCTCTAAAAAATTTTATTCTCGATATTTTACATACATCAAAATTTCATAGGACTATACTAAATGACTTCCTCCAATTGTTCACTCTTCCTAAATAGATTAACCCTACCCAATCTAAACACTTTTGGCACATCTGTCTCCAAGCCAACAACTTACCTTTGATCAATAATATGTGTCTTCCCTTGGTCCTAGCCATAATAATCCCTTATTTATCGTGGTCATTATCGCTCATCACAAGATAAAATGGGTTCTTATAAATAATGGTTTAGGTTTGAATATAGTGTTATTGAAAATTATACAATAGTTAGGATTTACCACCAAATAATTGTAACCATAAACAATCATGATCAAAGCATATGACAATGTTGAAAGAGATTCTTTAGGGACTATTTGCTTGCCAATTATTATTGGGCCTATAACCCATCATACAATGTGCCATGTTATGGACGTTGAATTGAATTATAATGTACTTATTGATTATATTTGGATCCATGAACTATAGTTTGTCCCTTCTAACCTACATCAATGCCTCAAGTTCCAACATTCTAGAATTGAGGTCACTATTTATGTTGATCTGCAACCATAACAATATTATAAACACCTAGAGGTTGAAATCTAGAAATTGTAAATATTTCCCTAGTTTGGAATTTGTATCTAAGAAGAACAAAACAATAGTTTATGAACCACCTAAATCCAATTATATCCATCCTAGTGATCTTACTTCCACTTTGATCAATCCATTTCCTGTAGCCTTTACAAACTAGCTTATTGTTGAGGACACTGACATTTCTGCATACTGTCTAAAATATAATTTTCATATTGGAAATTTTCCCAAATATACCAAGTCTTATGGAAGACTCAAACCTTATAAAATCCCTAACAAGCCCAACATAATTTGGTAGAAGAAAAACACATAAAGCAACCTATGGTACTTGTACCAACCACTTCACCAAATCAAGATTAGGAGCCTATTATTGAAGGTGATTGGTTGTATGCTGATAGCCTTATTAATTATTTTTAGAATCCTAAGTATCCTATCCCTAATCAAATTATGGATAGTTTGGAATATGTAGGTAAGGACCTGTGGCCACTTGGGTACGGTATTCTTGAACCTCTATCTGTTATCACACTTACGATGAGCCAAGTCATTAGATTTATACCACCTGGGGTGACCTCACGTATTTTGAAACTAATTCCTTTTTATTGACTGATGAATAAACTCTCAATACTGACATAAAATCTTATTATAGAACCTACAATGTGTTAGTTGATACTAGCCTGATTGATTCCAATTACATTATGACCATCATAGCTCATTACCCACTTACTCTTTGGCATCCTAACCTTATCAATTAGGACCAACAATATTATATTATACCTCTAGATGAGTTTTATAATAAGGAATATATTAGATTCGTATATGGGCCTTAGATATGGGTTGTCATTTAGAGACCAAAAATAAGGCTTTGACATCTCATTTGGATTTACTGCCTACATTGGAGAACAAGTAAACTTAATTGGTCATACAAAAGGTAAAACATCCATATATTTAGGTGAAAACCTATTTGAGGCACTCATTAGTTAGGGAAATAGTAAAGATAAAGACAAGACCTTGAGTGAAAACTTGTTTCAGGCACTCTTGGATGGGAAAGTTTGCTCACCTTTAAAAGAAGTGCAATGTTTACCAAGTCCAAGATTTACATCCAGCCCTAGTATTAATTTTAAACAACATAAGGCCTTTGAGCATCTTACTCTTGACCTTCCTAAGAAAATTATCAATTTTCCATTTCTAGAATTGACAAACTTTGATTCCTCTCACTATGATGAGATTTGAGACTCACAACCAATGACTAAAGAAGAGGATCAATATCAAACATTACCTACTATTCTAGAGGATAGTTCCACACTCCTTATAGATAATACAACTAAATTAAACCTTAGAACCTATGAAGATCCTAATATTGTTTATCTAGGTGTATCCCTCACTGATGAAGAGAATGATTATATTATCACTATTCTAAGGGATTTTATTGATATATTTGTATGGGATTACTTAGAAATGCCAGGCCTAGAGTCTACCTTGGTCATGCACCATATTGTAGTACATCTAGATGCTAATAAGGTCAATTAAAATTTATGAAAAATGCACCCATACACTGCTATATTAGTGAAAAAGGAGATAGATAAATTATTGAGAGCTAGTTTTATAAGACCGCTAAACTACTCTAAATGGATCCTAGTTAATAAGAATCCATAGGGCATATGTGTTTGTACTAATTTTAGAGACATAAAAAAGTGTGTCCTAATTATAATTTCCCCTACCAAACATTAACATGATTTTCAAATCAATTGATGGGTACGTTATGTTATCCCTCATAGATGGCTTCTCTAAATACAACCAGATCAAGATAGCTTCAAAGGACTAGCACAAGACTGTGTTCACCACACCATGGGGAACATTTTATTACCAAGTCATGCCTTTTAGATTGAATAATGATGGTTCCACTTGTTAAGTGCCATGACTTTCATATTTCATGACATGATGCGTGATATAGTTGAGGATATTATTGATGACATCCTAGCCAAGTCAAGAACATGTGCTAGATATCATGAGGTTCTACAAAGAATCTTTGATAGACTTCAAAAATATAAGGTTCATCTTAATCCTAAGAAGTGCATCTTTAGCATTACTTCAAGAAAATGTCATGGATTCATTATATCAAAGAAAGGGATTTAAGTGGATCCTACTAAGGTTAAGTCCATCATAGAAATTCCTCCACCTTCTAATTTAAAATAGATTTGCATCTTGTAGGGAAAAATCCTATTTATTTGTAGGTTCATATCATAGATAATAGATAAGTGTCATCCTTTTATGAACCTCTTGAATAAAGTTGTCACATTTTAGTGGTTTATTAAATGTTAATGAGCATTTTAAAAACTCAATACATATTTGGCCATCGTGTCAGTATTGAGACTACCAACTCCTAGATAACCATTGCTTCCTTATATCCCAACAAAATAACATGCACTTGGGGCACTCTTAGCCTAGCATGATGACCAAGGTAAAGAACATGTAGTCTATTATCTGAGCTAAACACTTATAGCATATGAAAATAATTATTCACCTATTGATAAGGCTTATTTGGAAATGTTCACTTCCCAAAATTTGTGGCATTGCATGTTGAAAAATAAAACTATTATCATCTCCAAGGTGGACCCTCTCAAGTACTTATTATCCAAAGTGACTGTTATAGGTTGCATTTCTAAATGGGTCATGCTCTTAAGTGAATTTAATGTTGAGTACCATAATCAAAAAGCTATTAAGGGACAAGTCATCATATATCAACTTGCTTAAGCTCCTAGTATAGATATTCAACCACTCACATTTTATTTACTAGATGACTCTATCATGACAATAGAGAAAGCGGCTTGTGAATCTGAACACTAGACATTATATTTTTATGGATCCTTCACTTCACATGGATCTAGAGCTAGCATTTTACTAGTTACACCATAAGGGGACCTCATCCCTAAAGTATTTCATATAAGCTTCAACTACACCAATAACATGGCCAAATATGATGCCCTTATTATAGAACTTCATCTGATAATAAAATGGGACATCTAGTAGTTAATAGTTTATGGGGACTTTTAGTTAATCATTAATCAAACCACAAACTAGTATTAGACAAGAGATGAAAAGATTGTACCCTACAAGTATATTGTAGATAATTTCAAGTCACATTTTAGGTCATTACAATTTAAATAGGTACCACATGCCATAACCGATCAGTTGCTGAAATGGAAATAATTGTGTCCATGATACAAGTTGTTATTGATGTTAAAGAGTATTGGTTTCTCATTGATAACCTTTTACATCTTGTTCATGTATTATCAAATTTAGAGAGGGTTTATACTATTGTTGGTACCAATCTCCCAACTAAATCTCCTTGATACAATACATTTATAACTATTTTCATGACCAAGTTATTCTTCCCTACCTTTAAAACAATTGCAAAAAAAAAATTCCTTCATCGCCTAGCTCATTATACCCTCCTTTGAAACATGTTTTATTGTAGGGGTTATGATGTAATGTTTATTTATTATTTATCTTCAGGAGAATCAATGTTAGCACTTTTAAAGAGGTCCATGATAGAATGTGTGGGACCCACATCAATGGCATAGTCCTAGCAAATAAAAATTGATAATAAGATACTACTAGCTGAAGATGGAGACAAATGCTTAAAATTAGGTCAAGAAGTGTGTTGCCTACTAAGAACATGGTAATTTGATACACACACCTTCCTTGATGCTACAACTAATTACTACACCATGACCATTTAATACATGGGGTATCAATCTCATCAAGAAAATAAACCCAACATCTTATGATGGACATAAACACATTCTTACTACTAAAGAGTATTTTACTAAGTGGATTGAGGCCATTACTCAAACTTACGTAACTAGGAAGTAAATTTCCATGTTTATCCATTACCATATCATCTGTCATTATGGTATCCCTTCTTGAATCATATCTAATAAGGTGGCTCATTTGTCAATAAAGATGTCAAATCCCTCTAGACCCTATAAAAAATTAAACACAAAAAATTCACACAATACAACCTGTAAGGCAACAGTCAGCCTAAGATGTGAAAATAAAGCCATTATGGCAAACCTTAAGAATATTTTCAATGATTTTGGCCACAATTGGAAATTTTAAATATTTCCTACCCTATGGGCCTACCACAATAGTCATCTTACCCCTACAGGAGCCACTCCATATTCCCTGGTGTTTGGGACATAGGATATTATCCCTATCAAGGTTGAGCTAGTATCTTTGTAGCACATTATTGATGATGAAGATAATATAATTTTAAGATTGCAATAGCTATAACTTTTTGATGGAAACTATTTAGATACCCTAAACAATTTGAGAGCATATTAGAATAGGTTACATTATAGATATAATAAATAGATTCTCCTTTTGGAGTTTGAAGTTGACGACTTGGTCTTAAAAGATAATTAAAAGAACATGAATGCTAAATGCATGAAGGGTAAGTTTCATCCCAATTGGTTGGGCCCATATGTAGTTACAACAAACAATGGCTCAGGGGCATATCGATTGGATACTCTCAGAACCAGTGAACATTTTACATCTTGTAAAATTTGATTCATTGTCCATAATAAACTTTACTTGGGCAAACCCTAGGTTGAATGTTTTATTATTCCATCATACTTATAACCTAGACCATTGTAACCATGTGCCATCTTATCCTAGACCATTGTAACCTAGATAGTTGTAACCTGTTCCGTTTCATCCTAGACACTTGTAACCTTGGACTATTGTAACTTAAACCATTGTACCTTTAAACATTGTACCTTGTACCATTTTACCCTAGACCATTATAAACTAGATAATTTCTATTCAACTATACCTAAACCAATTCTACTTTCTCTTGGACTGATCTAATTTTATACTCCTCATCAATTATGATCTTAATTATGATTCATAGACATTCTACATACATTCAAAGGTCATTCTACAAGGTAGTTTTACTTGATCAATATTTGCAACTTCTTTTGTAGATAATTGTACCAAAGTATGTTAGCACATGGTTTTTACCTCTTCAATGATTCCTTGGGACTTCTTTTACACTGTGCATTATTATATTCTTATTTTTCTATTGCTTGGTAGGGACACCATTGCAGTAAATTTAACTATCATTTGAACTCTTACCTCTGGAAGTGCATCTCCTCAGATAGGTAGTTCTTTGTACCTTTGTTCATATTGTGTTCTCATTTCTTAACCCAAAATGAAAAACATTAAAAAAAAGAATGACCAAAAACATTGTTAGTTGCAATAATAAATACTCTCATCATGTTTTGAGTCACCATTATGTGTGTTATTCATTTGAACAAGATATCTTGTTGTACCCTTGGTTTCAACCATAGTCTCAGCATTTTTTGAGAAACTTAAGCCACACTCTCATCATTTTATGAGTTGAGATGCTTAGAAAATTCCTAGAACATTGGAAAAATATATTTAAAATCCTAAAAATCACAAAATCATGAAAATTGGCTTAGAATTTCTATGTGAGATATAAAGCCATGAAAATTATCTAGGTTAGACCATTTTATCTATTTATTTTTATTTCTAGACCATCTTCATCTTTTTTCTCCCATTTTTGGGAGAACTACATTGGCCTGAGGTCTACATACACTATGTAGGCAACTTGTATACATGTGGTATCTCAGGTTAGCTTGGTCACACCTTCCTTTCTTTCTCAACCACTTATTTGCCTTAAGGATTTTGGGACTCCTAGATATTTCACAAGTAACCCCTTGTCCTTTAGTTTCCCCATCCTTATTAGCCTTAACCATACACTCTTACCAATTTGTGAGATTATATTGAGACAATTGTGCATCCAATTTTGACGCATTAATGACCACTTGGTTTTTATTATGCTCTTACCATTTTACGATCAATTTATATTAGAATTATCTCATCGCTTTATGAGATCATTCTCTTTTTAGCCTTAAATGTAGTAAGCATTATCAACCTAGTTCATGTGAGAATTATTGTCTATTACCTTTTAGTTTGGTTTTAGCCTAAACAATATTATCATGCTTGCACAATTTGTTTTTGTTGATGCTTTACTTAGTATAAATGTCATCCCTCTCTTTTTCTCATGTACGCACCATTTTGCGATACCATTCCCATATTCCTGTACATAACAATAATGTTTATTTATCATCAATTATTCTTCTATCCAATATCCATGGAGAATTACATTTGGTTTAAAATTCATGTTGGATCTTACGTCCATGGAACTATGTAAGCAACATCCACTTGCCTTGTGCATCTGGAGTCATATAGATCACCCCCTTTTTTTCTTCTATTCTCCCCATTTTTGTTTATTTGTTTCATTGTCTCCTATAACCTATGGGCACTATTTCTTATTTTATTTATGTCGTTGTTTCCCTATAGTCCAAGGGCACCCTTATACCCATTGTTTGTATGTTATTGTACCGATGTCATTATCACCTAACTTAGGAATTACCCTGTCATGAACATAACACCTCTATTACATATGCATAGATAATTTTTTTTCTATTTGTACTAACATTGTGATTAACCATTGTTGGTCTTTTGCCTTCATTTATTTAGAATAGTTTGTTTACTGCACTTTTATTTGTTTTGTATTGTTCAATTATTTTTTATTATTTTATTCCCTTTATTTATGTTGGTTTATTTGTGTTTTATTGTTCATTCATCTATTTTTAGTGTTTTGTTGTGCCTTTCTTCATGTATTTTGTCTTGTTTTCTTTTGTTTTTTTTGAGTTTTATTTATTTGTTTGTTTATCAAGTTCTTTTGTTTCTTTATTTTTAGTGTTGTGTTTGAATACATTTGGTAAACTTTTCAAATCTAGCCTTAACTTAGGATTGAATTGTTTATATTTGTATCTAATTTGTTTTATTCCTTATTTATGTTTTAGTACATTCTTGTCCCTATTTAAGTCTGGATAATTCATATCTTGATTTTAAGTTAGTTACATTTTTGAATTTAACACTTCTTTTTCTTTTTCTATTTCTTTATTTTTTTGTTTAAGTGTAAATAGTTACAACTTTGGTTTTGGTATTTTTATCATTATATTTAGTTGTAAATATTTAGATTTGAATTTATCAATTCATAAACAAAATACAATATTATTATAGGTTATTCATACTTAAGATGCATAATTTCATTTTGCCAAAGTAAATACCAAGTTATCCAAAGTCCAACAGTTAATGTGGCACCAAATAACATCTTTAAAATCACTATATTATATATTCACTACCTAAACATGATATCATAAACACAACAAAAGACAAACATTATAAACAAAGAAGACTCTCTATACATGATATGCATCTCCTAGCATATATACTGAGTCATACTAACTATTTCAATTATTATTTTAGGATGTGCATCTACTAAATTATCCTCTAGCATCTAGTCATACATCACACAAAGAAAAAAAATACATCAACATCCATGTGCTAACTAAAAACTGAACTCCTAACACTAGCATATACCATCATATCATAACAAGAGAAAAATGAATGCAAACATCATGAGACACAATGAATATTAATAGTACATGTATAAATATCTATGAGCCCAAAAATAAACATCATATATATGTCTTATAATAATGTTTTATAAATTAACAAAATATCTATACATCTCATATACAAAATGGAGATACATAATTAGCTCTGATCCTAGCCATCCCTTGAAGGACTCTAAATAAAAAACACTAGACCATGCATGATTCTATTGATCATGGTGGACATGGTGGTGGTGGACTCATCACTACCTATTGTGACTCCAACTGTGCAACTGACTACTCTGACTCTATCATGTGTTTGGACCTATAGGTCTTACTAGTCCATTATGATCTCAAGTAGTCTCTATATGATAGATCTAACCTATTTTTAGGGACTACTACCTCATATAACCAATGGTAATATGTGATTTCATCCTTCACATGTAGAATATTATCTTTTTCATGTAAGGCATCATCTTTGGTTGTAATCACATCATCCAAAGCTCTAGTTAAACCATTATATGTGCCAGATCATCAAGCCTCATCTCACTCCTCAGTGAGCCTCTCTACTTATAATATCAATCGATCCTCATTAACCTAAGTTTTATCTCTTTTAATGATCATTATCCATATTTGTATCATGTGTAGCTAATTGAGCCTGTATCCCTATCAACTAGGCCACATATCCCCTCAACATAGTAATCTCACCATATCTAACTATGATAATCCTCTATAGCTAGATAGTCTCATCATGTGAAGTGGTTAATTATGTATGAAATATATCTATAGTGATTTTCATGCCTGAAATCTTTTATAGTCATGCATTGATCTCCCTTTGTAGCCTTTTAATCAAAGTTTGGTCCTCTATAGGCTTACCTATGTTAGAGGGCCCTGACTCCCTTGTAACTATACTTGTACCTATATTGAAGGTCATTGAATCTCGTATCCCTGTCATATAGCCCTCATAACCGCTTTGTGTCTTGCCCATGTTTATAGCTTGCCTATATATTACCTTACCCATCTTAGTATCTCTTGGAGGGTCCTGCTACACCTACACATGAATAACCTATAATGGGAGGGCCTATGGAATGTTTAGTTGAACTAAAACTTGAACTTGTCCTTATATTGGGACCTGACCCCCATCTTTCATATGCCTTACACATCTATGATGTAAGACTAGGTATTAAGGCCATGGTCTAGTGAATCAAATGGGTCAGGAACCAACTTACCATGATGCATATATCTATCACACCAGCATCCACCACCCTACCTATATATTACCATAATATATGTTAGACTCTACCATAATCTATCATATCATGGTTTTAGGGCACTAGTACCCCCACTCTTTAAGCTTCCAGGTCACATGGGAGAAGTAATGTGGACCCTCAAGAATATCCTATTAAAATCCAAACCATCTTTGCACTCAATTTGATTTATATATATCTATAATGAAATCATGTTGCCTTGTGTTATAGAAAGGTGTAATCATGAAGGTAATGATGAAAAGGTCCTTAATCTAATACCACCGTGTTACCAAATATAGATGCCAGATAAAATCACCATCAACCATCTCATCTATGGCCTATTTTTAAAAAGGTAGGTCCCCAAGATGGCCTCATAGACCTATACCTATAAGATTCCACCCAATATCCACTAGATCCTCTAATCCTCACCAATATATTGGCCCCACAATCCACTCAATAGCTATATGATCCCAAGCCTAGACCTGGATTAGTGCGTTGTGCTCAATGTTCTACCCTCTGTAGTATACTATCATATGTAAGTCTCAATAAATATAGGTTAGAATGATGAGCCACCATGAAAATCATGTGGAGTGATCATACATCTCTTGTACCACTCCAATTAAGCTAATTAAAAAGAACCATCTACTCTTGTCTAGTAGTAAAATGTTTCTAATAAGAGCCATAAAAATGACTAGCTCTAGGGGAAGTGTCTCATATACTGGTACTAATACTATTGCTAGAGCCCCTTTTCCTATTTATTTTTCTCCAAGATTTGGAGGTCAAGCCAAGTCCTCTAATTCATCTATGTCTATGGTCCCCTATAATACTCTAGGTTTGTAACACCCAACAAATCCTCTACCATGGTGAGTCAACCTACTAACATCTATGTAATCCTCTAGCAATACATCAACACTCATAGTATCTGGTGCACATCCTCTAGAGTCATTATGGCCTCCCAATTTGACAAATGTAATGTAGATGTCTTGGAGTGCCACCTCTATGTAAGTGATGATAAATATACTTGATCTACTTGATCACTAGAAACTTCACCAAGTGATATAACTCTACTACCTCTACTAGGCCCATGAGCTTATCCATCTAGATTCCCTACCATCATAACACTTGGGATCATCATTAATGAGTGGTAATAAGCTCAACTCACTCCTACTAGTCAAAAAACAAGGAACTAGGTCAATCATTTTTCTTTTAATTCATCAAGTTTACCTAAATTCTTCTAATTTTAGGCCTAGACTAATATTCATTGGCCCCATTTTCATTTCTTCTACTTTATTTTGGTCCTTCTAGTAACCTCATCATTTTATCAGTCACCTCACTGATTTGTAGGGTGATCTCATCATTCCATAGATCAACCTCGCTATTTCCCATCATGAGTTTTAAAACTTTCCTATCTATAGGGAATTATCTCCATTTGATAGGGTGACATCATTCTTTCTAGTGATATCATAATTTGAATTAGCATACCTACCATTTGACCAAAAAATTCTATCAAAACTGGTGAGATCTTTGATTAAGTGGCAACTTTACCATTTTGATTCATAACCCTACCAAATAACTGGTAACATCACCATTCTCGATGGTGAAATCACCATTGTCAAGAGCAACCTCATAGTTTGCCAATTTCTACAAATGGTAAGATCACCAAACTTCTTACTTATACCAAGAATTAAATGCATTAAATATGGAAATTAAACATGAAGAAAGGTACATACCAATTCCCATCTCCTTAGTGGTCACTAGTACTCTCATATGCACTTCTCAAAGTGTCAATGGTATGGGATATTAGCCATTATACTCATATCTCATGAACACAAATATTAGAGATCTAGATTGTAATGATGGAGGGTGCAAATGAAATATTTTTACCCCACAGTGGTAAAATTATAATAAAATTTTCAAAAAATTTAGTCCCTTGAGCTTATGGTTACCCCCTTTATCTTCCTTGGGCACTCATTTTTGCCCTGTTTATCTATTTTTTGAAACATTTTCTTCTAATTGCTCCATTTTTAACCTCCTTTGTTGACTTATGTGATTATTTTTCTTTTGATTAAGGTTTAACCCATCAATAATTCAATTTTCCATCCTCCCCTTGATGGGGCATCATGGGCCATCCAAATGTTGTTTAGGGCATTTTCATAACCCCATTTTTATGTGACTCATGCTAAATTTAGCATAAAGTAAGAAACGATTTATTTCTTCTAACTATGATCATTTTAAGTGACCCTTTTGTTCTTTGAAACGTCATTTATTCAACAAAATATCTCACCATGCCTTCTTAAATAGGGGAAAATGTAGACATCTAATGCTTATCACTATTGTGCTAAAATTTCAAATTTGAATGATAATCCATAATAACACACAATCTGGACCAAAATCACCAAAATGCTCTATTTATCTACACATGTCATGTACATGTGTTGATTCTTTTCTCTTGATCCATAATTGGGGTAATTAATTTTACTAAATCATTATCTTTTTCGAATTCACTTTGTGTCAAATTGTAACCAAGCAAAATGATGTTCTAGACCATTAAAAACCTCTGGTTCATCAACACACATCATGTGCATGTGTCAATTTATGTTTATATTATCCTAATTAGGATAATAACCTATATTCAATCATCACTTTATTTTAATTCAACTCTAATCAAATTAATCCCAAATAAATTGACATTTTCAATCACTTTGATTAAACATGCAACTAATTTCCAAGAATTGCAAAAATGCTAAATAAAGCCATTAAGCAAATCAAAACCAAATTAAGATCATAAGTGTAAAATCCATGGAAATTTAATAAATATATATTATTTTTAATTTCATAATTAAAAATATCTAGGCCATAACATCACCCATGACATCATCAAAGGGGTGTCAAGCACTAGGCATTAATAGAGATAAACATCAGGTTCAAGCCTACCCATGCCTTATTAATGCTCCCTTGTTCCAAAATATTAATGGATTTTTCCTCCAAAATTGAATTAATCCTTAAAAAAAAATCTTGATCTAAGGATGGATGGTCATGGTTTATTCTAAACATTTCTATAAAGCTATAAGTATGTGAGCCATGACCATAGCTTTCAAGCTTCAATTGTGCAATGTTATTATGCATAAATAATGCTATAGAGCTTGACTCATTCAACCAAATTAACTAAATCAAGGAACCAAATTCATTGGTCAACTATGAGATGATGGAGGTGCATGCTAAATTACATTAACAAAGACTTGGAGAACCAAATCTAGGTATAAACATGTTTATTGACCATTTTTAAAGGAGATCCACTACATAAGGGCATTTCTTGTCATGCTTTCTTAGTTAGTTTCTTTATTTGATTAACACCACCCCTCAAAGGAATAGTCTTTGTATGTTATGTTCTCTATGCTTATTATGGATTTTATTTACTAACACATGAACTAACTTGATTTATAATCTTGCTCTGCACATGTAACTGGTAATTGATGTATAAGAAAACCTAGTAGTAGTAGTAGTAGTAGTAGTAGTAGTAGTAGTAGTAGTAGTAGTAGTAGTATAATCAAGGGATCCCTTAGTATTTTGACATATAGTGGACAACCAGAATTATATAACCTTGAGTTGTGGTAGGCAAAATTGACCTTATGTATTCTAACGTCTTAATCACTAGGCTCAAAGAATGCAATTAATGGGTAATATATTTTTTAGTTGTGGAAATTGAATAAATAACCAAAGAATATAATACATGATTACTCACATATTGAGAGAAAGTTTGGGGAACATTTGATAATATAGTTATTTTTGGAGTGGCCTAAGATGGAGAGGTAGGGGGTAAAATTGACAAGGATACCTGAGCTAGTATATATTGTTTAGTTTCTTCCTTATATTTTGCATCTCCTTTTCTTGATGATAACTCAATTAACATTGAATAATATTTTCCTAGGTTAACCACTAAATAGTATTCATCTATCTATGTCTCATAAACTTTAATTTCTTCCTCTTTTTTGTCATCTTAAATTCTAACGGGTTTTTCCTCTGCATGTACTTTATCTCCTTCTATTTGTCCAATTCTTCTCTGCTTCTCCTCAGTCCCCCCTTCATACTCTTCATACAAAGGTATTCTTCAAATGAATAAGCTTTCATAAGGCTTCTCTTCTTATTGAGTGACCTTAGGGGACACATGAGGGGTCCTTAGTTTTCTTTGATAGGTTCTTGGACATTGAGGATGAGTGACTGATGGTCTTGTAGTGGGTGGAATGGAAGATGGAGGGGGCATGAAAGCAATAGTTGAAAGTGAAGTAGATATGGATGTAGTCATGTGTGGGGGTGTAGGTTGTGATGTTGTATGGTCTGGTATAAAAGTGGAAACATGAACCTAAGACAAGAATGAAGGGAGAATTATATGTTACACTATGGCTAGTGGGGACATAAGTGTGAAATAGAGTAGGCCTATAGCCCCATTAAGCCTTATAGATTCAATGATGTTAGTTGTATGCTCAGGACAGATATAAGTTGTTGAATGTATTGGGGAGAATTAGGAAACTCTATATCTATCTTAGATATTTTCTTCTATAGATGGATCAACTACTTCAATCATACTTTATCTTATCTATGTTTGTGTCTTAGAGAGGAGGACCATGAATTGGTATGGAAATACATTGTTAATTGTCAATTCTCTTGGCATATTCTTGAGTAATTATAGGATAATATTAGATCCTTTATACTAATATCATTTACATTTTCTCCCTATGCATATTTATAGTGACCTCAGTATCATCTTTGATATTTATGAATATAAATTTCATGATTATATGACTCATGCCCATAAGGAATTTTCACCTTCATTTCGTATTTCTTCAAATGTTCTATAAAATTATTTATAGGATACTAGTACCTAAAAGGTGCCATATTTAGGCCATGGTGCATTCTGACCTTGGCCAAAGATATGAGGTGTTCCCATTTTGTGTATGTAATGTGGATTATTCTAAAAAGGAGAATTTGAGATCATAAAAAGAGATCATAAAAATTAGAATTTGAGACTCTTCCATTGGTGGCCTCTATGTCCTCTTTAGATGATTTCAACCTCCTCTTTGAATCATATTCTTGATGATGCACCATATAATTGCATTCTACTTGCATATACTAACTACATTCTACTTCCTATGTAGAAATTATGACAATTCATAGATAATGAAAAGAGTGAGACTCACCCCTTAAGGGCTATCCACGGATCATGCATCATGCTTGGTTTGCATATATAATGAAACGTAGAATTAGAAGATGAGTCTTGGAGCTAAAACTATTATATTTTAATTGTATAGAGGTAGAATATTGAAACTCAAATAATTTGGAACCAAAAATTAGATATAAAAGTTTGAAATTTGAGTAGGTTAGAGCCAAACGTTGAAGTTAATAGGTTGAAAAATTGAAAAATTGGAGGAAAAAGTTAAAACCAAAAGGTTATCATTTCAAATTATTGGCACCTAAAAAATATTTTAAGGATATAATGTTTTACAAATCCATTTTATTTTGAATAAGATATTCATTATTTTCTAAAATGACATACATTTTATTTTTAATTACAATGCAAAAACTTTATGAGTATGTATAAGTAATTTTATATAAAGATTCATATTTCTAATATTATTTATTCAAGTAATTAAAATACCTTTATATAAAATTATACAAACTCTATTCCATAATAAAATAAATCTTAATACATAATAAATAGGGAAAGGGGTCTCAATTATAGGCATAACTATTGGCCCCTATCGAATAATGGGTCCCCTTTCCTTAGAGTTTATGCAGGTAGATCCATTATTTCTCTACCATTTTGCACACATACATAGGTCTTGTTAATGGTTGTTAGAAAAAAATAACAGGTCTTTGAAGATTGGAAAATGTGTAATTAATGTCACAAAAATGATCAATGTATTTGCATTTGAGTGTTAGCCTTAAACATCACTATTTTGGTGTCATCCTATGGATGTATGCACCACCTAAACTTTTTTTGAAGTGATAGAAGCTTCATGGAGTCATGAGGCATTTAGGGGTAATTTTTTTTTTTTATGATGGATTAAGTTAACTCTTTATTTTTTGATAAGAGAATTATTCAATGGAATTTCATGTAACAATTATCTTAAACTTTAAATTAATTTCCTTTATTTGATGTTATTTTCTATTTCCATCATAAATTTTAATCTTAAAACTAGACATATAAGCCTTCATTCTTTCATTGTTTTATTTAAATACATATCATTCTCAAATTTTAAGAGAAATCCCACTTTATTAAATGTCATACTTTAAACTAGTTTTACTTCACACTTCTACTTTCTCCTTCAACTAACACTGATAAAGATGAATTTTTTGTCCTTCTCATCATCAAAAGATCAATCTAGTAAGTAGTAGACTTGATTATGATATTGTCCATGTAATTGGCCACCAAAACCCACTAGAAGAGAAGTGTAACTTTGATTTTTTAACTCATGATATTTTGATTGTTAACTATTGAGGAAAATATTCTTTAATCATTTGTATATTCATGTCCTAAGGTTTCAAAATTTGGGTCTCTTAAGGCATGATGTATAGAGATATAAGTATTTTCATAGGTTCAAGTGAACATCCTTATCAATTTATTTTATCCTTTTTCTTTATTCTGTTTCATCTTATTTTGTGGGTATTTCATAAATGTGGATAGTTGGGTTTGTTCAATTTTGAACAGTTGACCCATTCAATCCTTCATTATAAAATCATTTTGAATGTTGAAGGGATGACAATTTGGGTGTTGGTGCAACACAAGGGTTTCTTTATAGGGTTTCCCTATAATAATGCTAGTGATTGGATTGTAGTAGAGGGAGATGGAAGAGGGAAGAGTTATTGATAACACAACAACGTCATTGGTGTATTTGTTATACACTAATGGCTTATATTTTATTTTTTATTTATTCAAGTTATATTTGAGTTTGACATCACTTGATCTGACTTAAAATTATTTTTTCCATATCATGTAATAACCTATCTTAATGAAAAAAAATATTCCCTATATTATCAATTCGAATATAATTGTTTTGGTAATATCTAGTGCCAAATCATTTTTTGTTTCATCTCTCCGCACTTCTCTCCTATAAACACAACACTAAGTTTGATGCATTAATTGGGAGGATACTTTTTTTATTAGGGAAAAAATAGTAAATTTCATATTAATTAAAATTTTAAATTACATTTTATAGATGTAACAACATTCCAAAGGAAAAAGATGACAAGAAAGGGATGAGTCTACCTCAAACAGAGGAAAAAAGAAAATCATCATGCCCACACGAGGAAGGAATAACACAAAATGTGATAAATAACAAAAGCCCCATAATAGGGGAAGTGTTAGCATGGAAAAAGTGGTGACATCAACAAAAGGTAAGTAAGCAATAATTCAAGAAAGTCCCATACAAAAATACCTTGAGGTATCTCTAATTAATAGTAAATACATCCCACATTTTTTTTGATCTTGCCCTCTTTACCTTTCTTATTTTGTTCCTCATGCCATAGTGCTAGAGCGATCTCCACCATGACAATTTGTAAATATGATGTCTTCTAATATAAATGAGTGTTTTTATTTAGGTATTATGAATTCAATTGGATTTAAAACTCCTTATTTGAGCTTGATTTATCTCATTCATGGTCTCTCTTCACACCCCATGATGGATTCCTTGAATAAGTATATTAATCTTGTCCACTATCCCCCTTAGCTGGGATGAATTCTTCAACAAGTGTATTTGGTACTCAATCTTTATTCTTTTAAAGATCTATTATATTTTAGTTATACTATTCTTGATCATTACTTACATAAACTACATCTTGCTCTTTTTGACTCCATCATTTAGACTTTGATTTCATCCCCTTTTTTTAGAAGGTGTTCAGGCCTTGGTACATGTAGGTTGAAGGTGCCCTGGTAATTTACAAATTCATGATCAATCAAAATGTGGTGTTCTCATAATCTGACAACTAAATGTGTTGAGTTTTCCAAAATATGAGAATCATTTTATTTGGTAGGCCCTTTCTAAGATCAAACTCAATGCAAATATGACATATGTACGCAGTCCCATTGTAGTTCTTACTACATCATCCTTGATGTAGGTGTCCATACAGTTATGTATCTCATAAAAATCATACTTTAAATGTAATGATAGATTTATAAGGCACACCCAAACTAACATATCGGTAACTGAGAGTGTGTTTGGGACAAATTTTGGAATCTAAGTAATAAAAAATCCTACATTTCCTTAAAACCATGGTCCTATCATTATAAATAATAATGAAAATGCCTTTTGAGCAAAGGTATATCTTGAAATTATTTATGCATATCATGTGAATACAATCAAATAAGGTCACAGTTGTATGCCAAAGTGAGTTAAATATGTAAATAACTACTTCCTCTAATAAGGTTATCTAAAACTAGGCTACATCCTCCAGTTTGATCTCCATAATTGGAACCTCAACTGTATGCTCTACTAGAAAGGTGTAAAGGATAGGTTATGGCTTTAATGGACTAGGCTTAGAATCTAATTTTTTTACCAGTTCTTTAAATGTCATATATTTATAGATTAAAGATTATCCTAATCATGTAGATCCTCCATGCATACTTAAAACTAAGAATAGGGTAAAGTCCTTACCTGAATGGTATCTAGATAGATGGGACTGATCCTAAAGTTATTTTACCTCATGCAAAATTTGTTGTAGATCCACAAGGATCGCAATATAAATCTCAATTTTCTACTTAAGATCAATCATGTAATCTATCTATCGATCCCAAAGACATGGTTTTCCTAGAGAAGGAATGAAGCATTAGTTGTTTCCCTATCCTCTCATCTTCTATTCTCTATCCTAAAGTATCATTAAAATAATTATATGCCAATATTTTTTATAATAGCTAGAAGACATCCTCCAAGCTTTGGCACTAGATCTCCACTCATTTTTTACATCAAACCATAACTCATTTTGGATTCATTCCCTGATGTAACTCATACATACTATAATGGTAATGAATATCCACCTCAATCTGACCTAGAGATTCATTGTGAGAAATATAGTAGGGATTGAAAATATCTAAAGTGTGATCAGTAGAGATGGATCCCAAATGAGTGTCAATAACATGGTCTATCAAGTTGTTGTGGTGAACATATGAGTCTCATATGTTGAAATACATAGTTGTATTAAACTTCTCATTAAAGGTCAATGAGTTCAACAAAATATGCAAAAATTTATGACTAATAAAGGTGTATTTGGTGATGGCCTTTGACCCATCTGATAAATCATGGTTGGTTAGTTCTTTAGGAAGAACCAATTTCATAGCAATATACACCTCACACAAAGAGATAGTCTCCCTCTTGGTGTAATTAATGAGCTTTGATGTCTCTCTAGATAGCTTTTTGAAAATGTCATTAATGAATATTTCATGATTCTTCGCTTTCTATTTTTATAAATAGAAGGATACTTACTAAGGAAACACTTATATTTGTGGTCATAAAAAATAATTAGGTCTGATGGTGAGGCCTAGTGGTGGGGACTGAGTAATATGCCATCTTCCACCTAAGTTCACTACCCATTGGGTCTTAGGAGGTTGGTTGTCCTTATATTTACATAATTAGAAGGGGTAAGTAGTGGTGGCTATGGTATATATTCCCCACTTCATCACCCCATGATATAGTTAATGATGTCATCGACCCATTATAATTTCCTTTGTAACTATCAAATATTAATTTACTATTTGAGAATGGCATTGTGAAGAGTGAGTCATGAATCACGAGTAAGGAAATGTACATAAATAAACAAATGGACATAAGAAGGTTTATTATCATGTTGAAGCTAGGTTATATAGGTTTCAACTTTTCTATTAGTGTCTTTTTTCTACCTAAGAATTTTATGGTAGTTGTTAACTGCAATATTTGTGATATAATTTCCTTGAAAAATAAAAATGTTTGGAGAAAAAAATTGATTTATATTACATTCCATTGGTTATAAAATAATTTTCTAACCATGCAACGTTTTTTTAAATCAGGGGAAATTATTTTTTACTCTTTATCCAATGAAGTTCTATCATGTCAAATTTTTTGATATTGGATTATAATTTTAGGATTAGAATTCTGATGTTGTTTCAAGATTAATGGCATTGTTCATATTTGGATTTAGGGAAGACTTATTTCTAGGTACATTTGAATGATTTGTTATGATTAATGTCTCTACCATTTTGAATATGTCACACTACTTAGGTTTTTGTTTTTTGTTGATTATAATATTGTCTTGAATGTTACTTCTATGAATTTGATTAAATAGATAAGTCTAAGAGGTAAGAAAATATATTAGAACTTGAATTAGCTAAGGGTGAAGACAATTGGGTTTGTATTTATGATGGATAATGTTGAATTGTGGGTTTTTTTAATAATATTTATTTGTAATGTATAATTTTGTTCTCTACTTCCTTTGGAGCATACATGTGTACCTTTTATAAAAATATTAGTAGCTATTTTTTTACGAATTGAATAAAGTTTCCTTGAAAGTAGTCATTGTTGTGATAGGTATGTGCCCTTCATGTTTGTCGATTGCATGTAATTTTTGTTTAGTTATTTTTCTATAAAATAATTGTGTTTATTCAACGTTTGTGATAACAATTGTGTCTTTTATGTGATATGAAGGTTAGAGTAGATTTATGGTTCATTATTTTTATTAGGAATGTGGCATGTCATTTTAAAGATTAATGTCATCCTTTGTCCTTGGCTATAGGGAAGACTTGTTTCTAGGTACATTTGCATGGTTTCAAGTGATTAATGTCTCTTCCATATTGGATGTATTGTGATGGTTAGGACTTATTATTTATTTTTATTTGAAATATTGTCTCATACATTTATTCTATGAATTTGATATAATAGAGAAGTATAATAAGTATGAGTAGCATTTTGTATATAAGGTTATATTAACAAGAGGTGAAGATACTTGGGTTTATTTCTACAACATATACTGTTGAGTGATATTTTTTTCCAATAAACAATAATTATCCTCTACTTCCATTGTAGCCAATACATATTTTAAAATATTAAGTGGTAGTTGGTTATGGATCAATGAAGGTCGTGTTATGAGTGAGCTTTGTTTTGGTGGGTCTTTGGTCTTCATGTTTATAGATTATATATATGTTTTAAATATTTATTTTTCTCTTTAGACCTATTGTGTTTGTTAAATGTTTGTGACAAAAATTTTATCTATTGTGTGAAATGAATCTTAGTTTAATTTTTTGGTTTGTCATTATTATTATGAAGGTAGAAATAATTATGAGGATAGAGAATTTTGTCATTATTATTATGAAGGTAGAAATAATTACGAGAATAGAGAATGACAAATCCATTGTCCATGTTTTGTTTTTAGGCTTATTTCAATGAACTCCATGGATCCATATGAATTTTTATTATTTTACATGTGTTAAATTGTATTATGGTTGATATAAAAAAATGGCATAATTTTTATTTTTATTTTTAATCTATTTTTGTGTAAACTTGAATTGTTTTTTTTTCTTTTGATATATTGTAGGTAGGTGACAAATTCTTGTGTAATATTGTAGGAAAAAATACATATTAATAATTTTAAGGTGATGGGGTGATGGAGCCAAGGAGGTTTCTATATTGTTATTTTTTTTATCAGTCAACATTTTGAGAAGCTTAGTTTGTAAAAGGCTCATCTTTATATGTGTCTTCAGCTTGGTTCTTGGATTGTTATTATCAATCAAAGAGATTGGATATTTTTAGTGTCATCCATCACTTACACTAATATGAATTGGGTAAAGTATATTTTTTCCCTTATTCTCTTATAGGCTAAGCTGAATGAATTAGCAACACAAGAAATAGTTTGTCAACTTGTTGGCGAAGTAGGTAAGATTTTTACTAGTTTTTTAAAGTTTTTTATATAATACATGGCATTTGAAATATTTAAAATCAAAATACATGGTCCAATATGATATTAGAGATAGACATATAATAATACAATGCATGAACTTATATTCAAGTATTTTATACACATATGCTCATTAAAGTCTGACAAATAATTTAATAGTTTGAAAGGTTATAAGTTATTGAAGAGATACAAGTATAATGTGAATTCATATTGGAGATATACATATAATAATAGAATGCATGACCTTATATTCAAGTGTTTTATACACATATGCTCATTAAAGTCTGACAAATAATGGAATAGTTTGAAAGGTTATAAGTTATTGAAGAGATACAAGTATAATGTGAAATTATTGACAGTATTTTGAAAAGGTGTAGGTTTTCTCAACACTTAGTGGAATAATTTTAAATATTTAAAAAGATAATAATAAAAACTAAATGAAGCAATACATTCACTACATTGTATGCATCATTTCCTATGAATGCTAAAATCGGGGCCTTTGGATTGAGAGGGTCTCTATTGATGGAATTGTTGAAGATAGGGACCAAAGTTTTAAATATGTATTCAATAATAAAGGTTTTTTCTATACAAATATCACTTCTCAATAAATTTCAAAAATTTATTTTGGTAACACTTGCTACTTAGGAAATGAGGATCCCCCTGTTGCCTTTGTTTATGTGCCATCTATTACTCCACATACCGTAGCTTCCATTTTTTTCATCAACTTTGATATGTATTCACATCTTGTTTCCATTATTTTCAACACATCTAGTGAAATGGGATCTCATGTATGTTTTTGTGTGTCTTTGCCATTAGCATTACTCAAATTTATAGCTCAATATTTCCAAGCATTATTTATAGTGCCCATGGTGGTTTTGTACGAGATATGCTTGTAATCTTTAGATAAGCCAACATGCCATCATTATTGAGACATGGTAATAATATGATAGGTACTACATAATGGATGTGTTATGTCAAAAAATATATGACCTTATTTAAGAATAATATGATCTAGCCTAAAAATGAATGGAACTCAAAATATCATTTTTTTTTCACCCATGTAGTTAAAAATATAGAAAATGGAAAGTCAATTAATGTTTATATTGAAAATACTTTACATTGTCATTCAGTGTTAATCACCAAATATTTACTATTGTCTAGGAATATACATGTCTCAGATTGAAAAATATTACATGTCGTGCTTTCAAATATTCAAATTTTCAAAGGGAATTAGATACCCATCTAACATCAACTTCTCATGGGAAATTGTAAGAACCATCAGGTCAGTTATTGGAAAGATGTACCATTGATGTGTGTGTGTGTGTGTGTGTGTGTGTGTGTGTGTGTGTGTGTGTGTGTGTGTGTGTGTGTGTGTGTGTGTGTGTGTGTGTGTGTGTGTGTGTGTGTGTGTGTGTGTGTGTGTGTGTGTGTGTGTGTGTGTGTGTGTGTAATTATGAAATGTTTCTTATTATTTATTTTCCTATGTTGATCAATGAGAAGAAAAAAATTACTCAAGAAAATATAGGTGAGAACTAAATGAAGAGAAATTCAATTTAATGTGTCTTCAAAATACTATCCATGTAATCATTTTCATAGTAATTTCATGTAAAATGTGTATGCAATTTATTTCAAAATCAACCTTTCATAGTAATTATCCAAATATAATAATTGGATATATATATTTTTTTCAAATACAAATAAAATTGTGTCTAAGTATGTACTATGTAAAACATACCAGCTTCCCTCCTTTATTAATCCAAAACCTCAATACCATAATAATATGTAATCTAAAATCAAACTCATAGTCATAAATAATTACATCTTATAAATTTTCCAACAAAATTATGAATACATGGTTTCTTTTCTTTAAACAGAAATATAATATTTAATAGATCTCAAAAAAATATATGTGAATAAGCCTTCAAAAAGAAACCCAATAGATCTCTACATATCATCATTTTTGTTAAAATTCCATAGTGGAAATAGAAGAGGAAAGTATCACTAAATAGATTTTCTTTCAACCATAGAGCCTTATAGATCCCCTACTCACCTCTCATCTACTTAGAGTTTTTCTACCCTTCCATGAAGGTACTAGATGTGTATAATCAATAGTGCAAGAGAGAATCGACGTGGATTTCATAAATCCACATGTAGATCCTTGTAAAAATTTAGTACAAAAATACATATGAACTCTAAATCTTATTCTAGGGTACGTCTAATAACTATATATATAATTAGTGATATTACCGACACTCTTACCCAATTCTTAGGTTATTAAATCCTTTCACAGGATCTAAATTCAATTATCATAAGATTACACAAATTTAAGCATATTATTAGGTCCCCATAATAATTTCAAAACAAGGAAGCATATTGCCAAACCAAAACATAATCAAAGATCAAAAAAAAAATTATTGTAAGGTGTAACTACAAAATGTATTTTGACGTCAAAAAGTGTTAAACTTTTATATCTAAGTTTTAACATATATATAAGTTTAAGATTCCTTATTTACATTTTTAATTCCCCAAATGGGATCAACATTAGAACATATGACTATTTACCCATATGGTTTCAATTATTGAAAAGATTATTTCCAGTTAATTTCAAAATGAGACATATGATTAACTCCCACACTTATATTTCAATTGATCCTTAGGCCCCAAGAACATAATCTTTCTAAATTTTATAATATTATTAATGAAATGAAAACATTTTGTAAAAGATAAAATGTTTATCAATCGACTTAGGTAAGTATTCATTATCAATGCCTATGGTCAAAAGTTTTGGACTTTTATTAATAATCTTGTGTACAAGGTTAATCAAAACATAGTGTATGAGTGATAATTTATTACTTACTATAAATATTATCAAGGATTGATATCAAATCAAATAGACACAATAATTTCCTAAGTATCAATTGAATTGTAAAGTATCCAAAGCTAGAAATTATTTATGACTTACAAGCATCCTAATACATAATAATAGTGAAAGATATAATCAAGGGTGGTGAAGGCACAAATGAGAGATAAAATGGAGTTATAGATCAAAAGTTACATCCTTCATAAGTTTGATCTCCACATCATTCTCCTCTGGTTGAAAATAACTTAGATCCTATGAGTTTTCCTAATTAAAACCCTACCATTTATTCTTTCCAATCTTTTTCATCTCCCATTATAAAATCTAACTGTTGTCTACTTGTTGTATTCCTTCCCAGTGTACCAAACACTTGTTACAACTTCCTTGCCTTGTGTGCATTATCTTCTTATTAAGAACATATGTTATCTTTTCTTTCTTCTTATTTGGTCTCTATTGCTTCTAATTTATTTCTTCATATTCTTCCCCTTCACCATCTTCTCCATAAAAATCATATTAATATGAAACATTAAATAGTAGAGAAATATCAAAATTATTTGTTAAACTCACCTCATAAGCATCATCATTTGTTTTCTTCACAATTCTACATAAACTAATTTTCTTGTACTTTAACTTATTGTATGTGCCTATTGGGAATCATTCTTTCCACAAGTAAACCATCATTAAATCTCTTTAAAATACCTTTGAGTTTATTCTAAAATGTTATAAAATTTATACTTCTCATTAATTTCATGTAGCTTTCTACTCACTTCTTATTGCAAATGGAGTTATAGATCAAAAGTTATGGCCTCCATAAGTTCAATCTCCACATCATTCTCCTCTGCTTGAAAACAACTTATATCTTGCGAGTTTTCCTACTCGAAACCTTACCATTTATTCTTACCAATATTTTTAAAATCCCAATCTAAAATATAAGTATCATCTTCTTATTTTAGTCATTCCCACTATACCAAATACTTGTTATAACTTCCTTGCCTTGTGTGCATTATCTTCCTATCTAAAACATGTGTTATCTTTTCTTTATTCTTATTTGGTACCTAGTACTTGAAATTCATTTATTAACCTTCTTCCTATTTATTATTTTATTCATAAAAATCATATAAATATGAAACATTAAATACTATAGAGATATAAAAATTCTTTGTTAAGCTCACCTCATAAGCATTGTCATTGATTTTCTTCACAATTCTACATGGACCAATTTTATTATACTTTAACTTATTGTATGTGCCTGTTGGGAATCATTATTTCTAAAGTAAATCATAACTAAATCTCCTTCTTAAAATACCTTTGATTTAATTGTAGCATATTCTAGAATGTTATAGTTCTCATTAATTTCATGTAGCTTTCTCCTCACTTCTTATTTCAAATATTGTATATGCTCTAAACATGCTTCTGCATTATTACTAACTCGATTTACAATTACTAACTACACCAAATATAAAACATCCATAAGATTTATCGCATAAATAATCTAAAATGTTGATTTTACTATTGATATATTCACCTAACTATTATATACAAACTTATCTTGTGGTAAATCCAAGTCTCATAGCTTGGGCTTCTCTCCAACTATGCACCTCAACAAATTTCCTAAGCTCTTGTATACAACTTTTATTTGTCCATCTATTTTTGAGTGGTATGCACTACTAAATTTTATATTAGTTACAAACTTATTCCATAATGTCCCAAAAAAATGCCATAATTTTTGTGTCCCTATCTAATTGGAACACCATGTAATCTCACAACATACATAAAAAATAGTTATATAACTCAAGTTCTATAATTAGTTTTCTTACATGTAATAAAATGAACCATCCTAAAAAACCTTTCTACAGCAAAAAAAACTAAATCATTATCTCTATGTGTTTGGAAATTCCAACATAAAATTTATATTCAAATCTATCCACACTCCTCTTATAAATGGTAATGAAATGTAAAGCCTTGTATTTTAGGTATGGCTTTTAACCACACGCCATATTCTACATCTTAAAACATACCTTGACACATATCTCTTCATCTTTATCCAAATTTACTTCTCTACCAAAGTGATTGTCTTAGAATTATCAAAATGTCTAGCCAAACCGCCATTGTGAAATTCTCTTTTAATATTATCTCTTGGAGATCTAAGTAGAATACATAATTGTTTTCCCTTGAAGAGATAATGGATAGTGCATGTCTCACATGTTAATGGATTCTTGTACTTCTCATATATCTTTCCTAAATATGGATTAGTACCATATAATTCCTTAAAAAAATTAAATCTAGCTACTTCACTCACCATAGTATTTGACAATTCCACTCTCCTATTCAAAACATCAATTACCTAATTCTATAAATTCCTAGTTTATGTTTCAAAACAAAATTATTTTTATCTTTTATCTCATCCTCAACTAAAATCACACTTGGGTGATCCTCTTGTCTCCTTTCTTGTTCATGTTAGTGTGGGCACTCAAACACCATGTGCCCTTCTTCTCCATATCTATAATAAACATAAGACCTATGTTGTTTTGGAAACCATTGTCTATCACCATCATATCCTTAACCTCTTTGGAAACCTCTTCCTCTTTTATGGTATTAAAAACCTTGCGTATTATCTTCTTGCCCTTATAAACCATGTGATGATTTTCCTTTAGTGGGATTAAACCCACATCTAGTGGGATTAAACCCACATCTAGTAGGATTAAACCCACATCTAGTGGGATTAAACCCAAATCTAGTGGAATTAAACCCACCTCATCCCCTTACTAGAGGGGATTATCCTCTTTTTGGCCTAATTTATCTTTTAAAAGTTTATATATATATATATATATATATTTATTTTGTCTAAAAATATAATTTATAAACCTCCTCCATGTAAAGCATTTTATACATGCTTAATTTATATTGAATAGAAAATGTAAAATCATTTACATACCTATCAACCATATGATATTTTGTTTCATCATGCTCCACTCATATGGAAATCTTTTAAAATCATATGTATACTCTTTATATTGTGATCCTTTTACATTAAATTATATAGTATTTTGTATATAGTTTGTGCATAATGCATAGGAATAAATTTCTCTCTTAAGTTCTTATCCATATTGTTCCCTGTGTTGATATTCTCTTTACCTTTTATTTATCTCTATTTATATAAGTGATCCCACCAAATCATTGCATGACCCTTCAATTTAGTGCATGAAAAATTTACTTTTTTTCATTCCTTAATTATTTCCATTTGAAAAGTTTTCTATGCTATTCATCCAATATATCAACTCCTCTAGTTTTAAATTACCTCCACATTATGAAACATTAACCTTGATTCTTTCATTCCTTCCCTCTAAATCCCTAACCATCCTCTCTTATATTGATGGTGGCTATTATCATTCCTCTTCTTACTGAATTTCATCTTCATGATCTATTTCATCTTCTATTTGCCTTTATCTTAGATTTGCGATAATTGCAGTTAATTTTTCCACTTACCTCTACAGCTCTTGCTTAGTGCTATTAATATGAGTAATTCCTCATTTTTCTTGTCCTCTCACCATATCTAACACATTTTATTCAATCATATAATATTCCACCAAAATATAAAATATCAATTCAAAAAGATATTAAAGCCAAGATCTAAACTTACTCTAATATTAGATGATAAAGGAGTAAAGAAGAGCTCAAATAGAATTACAGATCAAAAATTACGGCCTTTGGGATTTTGGTCTTACATCAAAGAGAGGGTGCTTAGGTTAAATTTACAAATAATAATCATAATTAAGTAATGGTGTACCACCAATATTTATTTATATTTTATCTACATATGCATCTTCTTATGCTTTATTATTTTCAAATTTGGATGTATTTTTCTTATCAATTCTATATAAATTTAGGTAATAATTTATATTTTATATAACTATATTATGTCCATACATTTGTTGGTAATAACATATAAAAAACATAATTAGATGTTAGAAAATCACTAACCTTAATCATTTTTTATGTGTGTTTTATTCACACTAAGGAACCTTACAAGGTAGCCTCTATTGCTTTAGGATTGGTGAAGAAAGATTCACTCCAAGACACGAGTTGGAGGGTATTGGGTTTCAAAAATAACTTGGTGGTGGAATAAAAGTGAGTGAAGTAGTTGTTTACCTAGGATGACTTGGGTATGATTTGAGTCTATACCTACTTGATATGGGTGGATTGTTTATGAGTCTAACCTAAGGTGAACAAAATCAAAATAAAATCAAAAGGAAGAAGGGTGGGATAAAAATAAGGGTTTTGCATGTCAAAGATAATGAAAAATTTCTAAAATAGAATCTAAACAATAATCTAGACAAGTGAATTATAACTAATGCTTTTCATAATTTTCTAATAGCATAAAAAACACATAAACATGGTTAGGAGTGCAAAAGAATAAAATACAATAAAGTTTGATGCACAAAATCAAAGGATGTTGTGTTTGTAATATTGTAGTTGTGCATCTACAAAGGGATATTATTATTAGTAAAAAAATCATTCAAATCAACAATAGCATAACTTAAATAATTGTATTGAAATAAACACTCATACACAACCCATAGACTAAATTACTAGAGTGATGGAACTTCTTCAATGAAATACAAGATTTGCACACAAAGATAAGTTGTAGAATAATATTTAGAATTTACTATTAATCTTAATCTCAAAAATTCTCCTCCTTTTGGAATTAGGAGGATAAAACTGTATATAATATTGGGATGTGGACACCTCATATCTCAAGTGAAGTCTAAAATTACGTTGTCTAAAAATAGACTATGTGCCAAAACATATGCATGATATACATGTATACGATATAAATCATATTTAATTAGAGAAATCTTAGATAAAATACATAGCCTAACGAAGATTAGACATATGTTGTTATTTAAACATGTAGCTATACTCAAAATAATTATAGTATTGGTGTGGCACTACCTAAAGATAGAGCATGTGTAGTAGAAGCATGTGTTACTAATGTTAAAGTTTCAAATGGATTTATCACTATACTTATAAGATTCACATGTTTTGTGGCATCCTAAGAATTAAATATAATTAGTCTTTATTATTACTAAAAAGAAGCTTTAAGTATCACATATGCAGGGCCAGTTTGATTTTGTATCAATGTATGCCTTGGGGCCTATGGTTGAGTGCTTTGTGTAGGATCTAATGTTGTTGTAGTGGATGGTTTTTATGTTTCCTTCATATATAAATATAAGGCATGGCTATATTTAAAATAAATCTTATTGGTTTCAAAATCTAGAAAAGACCTTTGAATAACTGTGGAAGCTTGTCCATTATTGTTTTTATGAAAAACCATTGTGGCCTTGACTTCCACATCCAAATTATCATTTTCAGTGACCCTCACTTTAGAAAAATTGACCAAGTGCATGATCTCTTCATAATTATTATACATAGTTCCTTTAATTTCAACTCAAAATTTGTTGGCTAGAGTTTTGAGCAATCCTTAAAAATGGGCTTGATAACCAATTCCGCAAGAGGAGTATTTACATTTACCACTCTCATGTCTTTTAAAATAGACATGTCTCTTGCTTCCTAAATGATATGTTGATGCACTAGGCTGCATATCTCTTAATTCCAATCAAATCATTTATCCCTCTTATCAGCCACATGAATCCATGCTCATGCTACTTCTAACATGGTTATTAAATTCAAATGGGAATATGATATGTTCCTTGTAACCTACCTCATAAAATTGAGTTTACCTTCAACATCTTTCTTTTTATTATATAATATAGAGATGTCTTCAGATTTATGATGAGATTCAACCTTTATAAACATTATTTCCTCAATAATGTCATACAATGTCTTTATTACACTTTATAGATTATCAACAATCTCCCTAAGAGCCTTTACAATATTCTCCTACTATAATTTATACCTTGATTCAACGTAACTCATAAACATTTATTTTATCACCCCTCTAGTGGCATATAAAATGTTGGACTAATTGCCATCATCCCCCTTAGGGATTTGTGACATGGACTAATAGCCTCCCATGGGTACTTATCTAGTGTTTGTATTAGGCGTTAACAGGTTGATCTTTTGGCACAATGGTAAGCATTCCTTTCTAACAATTGGTATCAGAGCTATGGTCACATAGTTGAATCCCCTCACGTAATGCTGAGGGGGGATTGTTGGACTAATTGCTAGCATCCCCCTCAGGATTTGTGACATGGACTAATAGCCTACCATGGGTACTTATCTAGTGTTTGTATCAAGCATTAACAAGTCGATCTTTTAGTGCAACAGCAAGCATTCCTTTCTAACATGAAAAAACTATATGTATCCTCCATATAATCACTTGGATCCATAGGGTTAAGCTTCCTCTTCTTTATCCGAGAGAAAATGTCCTCTCTTTATTCCAGTTCTACACTTCCCCCTTCTACCACCATAATTTTTGTTTTCACCTTTATTTATGTTTTTATCTACCTATCAAAATGGAAATCCACTATTGGCTACTCAGTGACTATGAAATCCTGACTACCTACTTCCCCTTATTATAACCTTTGAATCCAAGAGGGGACCTACACCATATCTTTTGGTTCTTATTGCTTTATGGATACATGGTTAAATAGATGAGATTTCCCTAGAGCATGCATCAAAACTATAGAAAGATAGGTTGCACGAGGTGGTGTAGGCGATTTAATGAAGGAAGGAATGATTTTCCTCAAGCCAATGACCTTATTTTGATCTTAGATATCAATAATGTATTTATTTATTCCCCTATGTTTTATGAATTGAAACTATTGCCAAGTCTATTGTGGTGGCTTGGTTAACTGGCACACCTATTTGTGTAGATAGAATGAGAGGTGTATCCTGCATATAAAAAATAGAGGTAGCCACTAGATTTTCAAAGTTTGCTTAGTTACTTAGCTTTATAGGTTATGGGTTAATATAGTTAAAAATTGAGTGAGTTTCTAGTGTATTAAACAAATTATGCATTTTGTAGACATCCAATTATTATCACTGTTATGTTAAAATTTCAAATTTCAATGACAATCCACAACAAGACACAATCTAGACCAAAATCACTAAAATGCTCTAATTCATCTACACACATCATGTGCAGGTGTTGATTCTTATCTATTGATCCCTAACTTGGGAAATGCATTTTATGGAATAATTAACTTTTAATAATTCAATTTGAGTCAAATTGTGACCAAGCAAAATGATGTTCTAGACCACTAAAAGCCTCTAATGCATCAACACACATTATGTGCATGTGTAGATTCATGTATATATCATTCTCAACCATTTTGATTAAACATGCAACCAATTTCCAAGAATTGTAAAAATACAAAAGTAATGCCATTAAGCAAATCAAAACCAAATTAGGATCTTAAGTGGGAAATCCATGAAAATTTATTGAATATCTATTATTAGAAATTCATAATTCAAGATATCTAGGCCATGACATCACCCATGACATCATTGAAAGGGTGTCAAGCACCAGACATTAATAGAGATAAATATCAGGTTTAAGCCTATCCATGCCTCATTAATGCTCCCTTATTCCAAAATATTAATGGCTATGTCCTCCAAAATTGAATTATTCCTTGGAAATACATCTTGATCTCAGGATGGATGGTCATGCTTGATTCTCAACATTTTTGGAAAGCTATAAATGTGCGATAAATGCCCATAACTTTCAAGCTTTAGATGTGCAACATTATTATGCAAAAATAATGCTAAAGAAGCTTCACTCATTCCCCCAAATTGACTAAATTAAGGAATCAAAGACATTGGTGAACTAAGAGATGATGGAGGTGAATTTTACACCACATTAACAAAGACTTGGAGAACCAAATCTAGATAGAAGCACATTTATTGATCATTTGTGAAGGAAAGCCACTACGAGAATGTATTATTTATCATGATTTCTCAGATATTTTCTTGATTTCATTAGCACTACCCCTCGATAGAGTAATATTAACATGTTATGTTCTCTATTATTATTATTATTATTATTATTATTATTATTATTATTATTATTATTATTATTATTATTATTATTATTATTATTATTATTATTATTATTATTATTATTATTATTATGGGTTTTATTTACTAACACATGAACTAACTTGTTTTCTAATCCTACTCTACATTTTGGCACACCAAGTGGGACTACACATCTTAAGTACCATTTTATCATTTTAATTATGCATTCAAACCCTCTTTTAAGGCCATTTTCATCTATGTTTCATGTTTTTGGTCTTTTGGACAAAACAAGGAGATCGCCTTGTAAATGGTGAGGTCATCTTGAACATCAATGAGATTACCTTGAGCAACAATGACATTATGCATGTAAATGATGAGATTAACTATTGTTATTTTTTATTCTTTGTCTAGTTTTTTGTAAATTAGTGAGATTGACCTGCTTAATAGTGATATCAACTTGTGGAATGGTGGGGTTGTCTAATAATTCATGATATCATCTTGGACCAAAATTAGTAACGGGATTGCTCTATAGAATGATGATATTACCCTATGGAACAATGAGATCACCATATATCAACAATATAGAGAGTTAAAATGGTAAGATTCAAGTTCCTTTTGATAATATATGCACTTTCTTGATTACTAATGCTCTATTTTATAGGATTAAAACAATTTACTAGTATACTTATTACAACAACAAATGACAAAATTCAATCACACTTGAATCTAGGATTAAAACAAACATCCATTACAGATTATGACTTTTAAGAGTCTCTCATTTTTACTATTTTTTTTGTTGGTTAAATTGGTTTCAAATTTATATATCTTGATTTTTATTTTTGAAAACCAAGCTTAGCACATATGCTCTTCCCCTGATGATGCAGGAGCATAACTCTTATGAAGACATTTTTGCAAGTTTTGGCTTGTTTTGCCTTAAGTAAAGTTTAATAATGTTTTGTATGGCCTTATAAGTACTCAATCATGCTTATTTTTCATTTTGATAGCTAGTTCAAATTTCAAATTTTGATTTCCCACCAAAATTTGTAGTTCAAAATTTTGAATTTTCTAGCATGTTTCTAGGACTTGTATGGGTCTAAAATGTTTGAATAAAATTTTTAATAGGTTATAAATGTTATGAGAGATCCATTAAATCAATTCCAAGGCTCTAAGGTGATATGTGTCTCAAAGTCACTTTTGGTGCTCTGTCACCTTTCCTAACAGTCAAGTTAACTTGATAACCTCATCCAAGAAAGTGAAAGAAATGGTTATATTCATTTAAAATGCATGAATTTTAAAATTTAGTTATTTAGTGTGTGTTCTTAGATCAATAATTTTAAAAAATTATAAAAAAAGAAGAAAATACACCCTATTTTAAGAACTGTGTATTGAGACTCATGTTGTGGTGTGCTTTATTCAAATGGAAAACTGTATGCTTTATTGTTAATGATCAATGGAATTTGTTAGTGTATATTTTATATTTTTAAGGATATTTAAACATGATTGGAGGTTGTAAATTTTAGTAAATATTCCTCTTTTAATTTGTTTCTCAAGAAAGTTAATAGGCAAACCCTTGTTTTGGGAGCCTTTTTGGTTATGTGTAGACTGTAAGCAAACTTTATGATTAAATGGTATTTGTTTCATTTGACACTATATTATAAATATATTTTTTAAATTGTCTAAGAAGTGATCTAATTTAAGGAAGGTTACAAACATTTTTCATTGTTCAAAAATTGGTTAGAAATCTTGTTTACTATTGCAATCTTTGTATGAGTGGAAGGTGATTGTAATTTTTGAAGAAAATGAGCTATAAACTATTGACAAAGATATTGAAGACACCAAAGTGAGTCTATTAATCAAGTTTTTAAATTTTCTTGATTATTTTTTGGTTTTAGTATTCCTTTTTTCCATCTAGATAGGAACACAGTCCTGTAGGTGCATGTTTACTTGCATAGTCAAGTGAAGAAATCCATGGAAACCTATGAAACTAGGTTAATTAAAAGAAACCAACACATTGTATAGCTGAGTAAGGTTGATATAGACCTTAAAAATTATATTTATACTCATGAAATGTCTTACAAGCCTCATAGTGGAATTTTGAATGCTCTCAGCTGGTTATAGGGTCCAACAAGTATAAATTTAGGGTTTTGTGTATATCTCACATTACAACCATAAAAATTTATCAAAAACATGTAGTTTCAGTAATATTAACATGATATAATATATTTTTGAGGTCTCAAAACTTTAAGGACATGGTAGTATAGATTTGGAGTGAAGGAAGGTGAATTAAGCCTAGAGAGGGCTAATTGGTTAGGCCTAGAGCAAGAAAGTGGACCTATTGAATGAATTGAGTCTTGAAATTTTAACCATAGGTATTTTTACATAAAGTGTACTCAAATATTATTAGTTTATTTTAAAAATTTGTACTTTTTTCACCATCAATAAAATAGCCAAAACAGGGCTACAAGAAGGGTTAATTGCTTGTGTGATTGGTAAAGAGTTGTAAGTTGAAACATTGTAAAGGGAACCTCTACATAATTTTAGTATCAAATAAAATTTTTGGTACTTTAGAACAAGTGGGATATATAATATTCTTTGGGAAAATAAAAACTGATACTTTTTTGACAATTTACTTACACAAGGTCACAATGCCACCTAGGAGAAATAGAGGAGGTACAACAAGGAACTAAGGGAACCAAGATGATGTGTTGGAAGAGATAAGAGACATTAGACTTAGATTTGATTCAAGGATAAATATTATAAAAAGAGACCAAATAAGAGGATTATTGACAGGGGACTTGAGTGATAGGGAAGATGAGCCACTAAACCAAGAGGTAGTAGAGGGAGAAGAAACAATTGAAGGACCTGAAGATCATGGTGTAGAGAAACTTGTGAAGGTGATCATGAGTTAAGGGTCCAAGTCAAAGGTGGAATTACCCACCTATGAAATATTTCTTCATGGAGATGAACTCATGGATTGGGTTAATGAGTTAGACAAATACTTTGAGTATGAATAATTACCTGATGACAAGAAGGTCAAGTTTGCAAGAACCAAGATAAAAGGGAATGCTTCATTATGGTGGGATTTCACACAAGATGAGAGAAAAAATAAGGGGAAGAATAAGATCACTTATTGGGATAAAATGGTTTTCAATATCAAAGTCAAGTTCTTGTTAGGTGACTATGAGATAAACTTATTTAGATGATTATAAAATTTGAAGCAAAAGGAAATGTGTGTGAAAGCATAAACATAAGAATTTTGTAAGCTAACCACTAGGCCTATTCATGTTAAGGAGGATAAAGAAAAGTTTTCAAGGTACTTTAATGGTTTAATGTATAATCTCCAAGATGAGTTATCACTTGTGAACCCAAGAACACTAGAGGAGTGTTATCAATTTGCACTCAAGGTTGAAGATAAGTTAAATAGGAGGCATAATAAATAGAATAGAGGAAAAGGCAAGAATTTTATAGGTAGAGGAAAGAGAGGGGGTATAAATACCTCATAAATAAATATTCAAAGTGAATCAAGCAATTCACAATAGTATTCAACTTAATCAAGAGGTAGATATTCATCAAGGGGTAGAGGATACAATGGGTTTGTTAGTAAATGTTTTAAGTGTAACAAGTATGCTAGCCACAAGCATTGGGAATGTCTAGAGGACCAGCTAGAAAGAAGCCCAAGAAATGAAGGAAGAAATTAGGTTACACAAGGGGGAGATGAATAAAGTGTTTGCTCTCCATCACAAATGGTAGAGCCTGAAGTGTGAGAATCACTGCTCATGAGGAGGGTGATGATCAAGCCACCCAAGGAAAAGGAACCACCACAAAGAAAAAATATCATTAGGACATCATACAAATGACAAGGTAAGTGTTGTAAGATGGTCATTGATATAGGTAGTACAAATAAATTGTTTTAGTAGAGAAGGTTAACAAGCTTGGGATAAATAAATTAACTTGCCTCACTCCATATAAGGTGTCATGATTGAATAAGGGACAACAAGTCTTGGTTAGTGAGTAGATTTGGGTAGAGTTTTAAATTGGAACATATAAGGATAGGGTTCTTTGTGATGTCATCCCCATGGATGTGTGCCATGTGATTTTGGGAAGGCCTTGGCAATATGATAGACAAACTACTCATGATGGAATAAATAATATGTATACCTTGACCAAGGATGGAGTTAATTACACTTTTCCACCCTTGAAGGATGAAGAGAATGATTAATAGGCTGGTTAACATGTGATGATGGTAACTGGAAAGGAGTTATTGAATGTCATGCATGAAGAAGAGATAGGATTTTCTTTAGTCATTAAGCCTATGACGGTTATGATAGCCACTAAAATTAATGAGTTGTCCCTAGAGACTCAAGAAATGTTGAAAAGGTATGCTAATATAATTGTTGATGAGCTACCCAACACATTACCACTAATGAGGAGCATAACACACTATATAAACTTTGCACCTCGAGCAAGTGTACCAAATAAGGTTGTATATAAGATGACCCTAAAAGAGAATATTGAGATAAAAAAGGCAACTGTAGAATTTTATTGACAAAGGGTTGATCAAAGAGAGCTTGAACCCATGTGCAGTATCCACAGTGTTGGTGCCAAAGAAGGAAGGTGAGTAGAGGATGTGCATTTATTCTAAGGCCATCAATAAGATCACTATAAGGTATAGGTTTTTAATTCCTAGGATGGAGGATTTGATGGATTGATTGAGTGAAGTAAGCTATTTTTACAAGATAGACCTCAAGAGTGGCCACTACCAAATAAGTATTAGGCAAGGTGATAAGTGGAAGACTACTTTCAAGACAAATGAAGGTTTGTATGAATGGCTGGTCATTCCATTTGGTTTAACTAATGGACCTAGTACTTTCATGAGATTAATGAATGAGGTTTTGAAAGATTTCATAGGCAAGTTTGTAGTATTTTATCTAGATGATATACTAATTTATAGCCAAACCAAGGAGGATCACCATCAACATTTGGAGTTGGTGATAAAAAGGCTATAAGAAGAGATGTTATTGATCAACATCAAGAAGTGTGACTTCGTGAAAAGAGAGTTTTTGTACCTTGGATTTGTTATTTCACAAGGCATGTTGAAGATAGACAAGAAAAAGATGAAGGCAATCATGGAGTGGCTAGCACCTAGGATAGTAGGAGAGGTAAGAAGTTTTCACAGTTTGGAAAGTTTCTATAGGAAGTTTATAAAAAAATTAGTGGAATATGTGTTCCCATTATTGACACTATCAAGGGAGACAAGAAAAAATTTATTTGGAATGAGTAGCCAGAAAAAAGTTTTCAATACTTGAAGCAAGGGATCATAGAGCAGTCCATACTAGCATTGCCAAACTTCAACAAAGTGTTCCAAATAGAGTGTGATGAAAGTGGTGTAGCCATAAGGGTTTTCCTACGCCAAGAGCGTAGACCTATATCCTAGTTTAGTGAGAAGTTGAATGATGCTAAGAAGAGGTATTATTCCTATGATTTAGAGTTTTATGAAATGGTACAAGTATTAAGGAAATAGAGGAATTATTTTATACCAAAGGAGTTCATAGTATACATGGATAACCATGCAATTTAGTTCATATCTAATCAGCCTAAGTTAAACCAAAGACATGTGGAGTGGGTGGAGTGTATGCAAAAATTTACCTTCATGATCAAGCATAAGCAAGGATAAAGAAATAAAGTGGTAGATGAATTAAGAAGGAGGGACTTATTGGTGCTTGAAATTAGGTTAGAGAGTGTTGGCATTGAGGCACTCAAAGAGTTGTATGAGGATGATGAGGACTTATAAGAAGCATACCATGCATGCCAGAACCCAAGTACACTCAATAAGGAGCCTTGGTTAGTTTATGTACTTTAAGATGGATTTTTGTTCAATTAAGTACAATTGCGTTACCAAAGAGCTCAATAAGAGGAAATCTGATCCAAGAGAAGCACAATGGAAGCATGAAAAGCTAGTTTCGGCTTCACAAAACATTGGAGTTGCTCATTAGGCACTACTATTGGTCTAGAATGCAAGCAGAAGTGAGAAGGTATGTGAAAAGATGTAAAATTTGTCAATTAAACAAGGGTAAGAACACTAATTAAATTTTGTATCAACCCCTACCAATTCTAAATAGGCCTTAGGAATCCATCAGTTTGTATTTTGTGATGGGATTACATAGAACACAAAGGGTTTTTTATTCCATTTTTTTAGATGCCAATAGATTATCTAAAATGGCACATTTTATAACCTCTAAAACTACTAATGATGTAACACATGTGGCTAAATTGTTAATTAAGGAGGCTGTGAGGATTCATGAATTGCCCATGAACATTGATTCTGACAGGGACACTAAGTTTCTTGGTCACTTTTGGAGGACATTGTGGAAGAAGTTTGGCACAGATTTGAGTTTCCGTTTAGATTATCATCCTCAAACAGATGGAAAAATTGACATGGTAAATATAATCATAGGGAACTTGTTGAGGTGTTTGTCTAAGGACCATCCCAAGTAATGGGATCTTGTGTTGTCTCAAGCAGAGTTTTCTTATAATTATTTAAATAATAGAATCATTGGAATGAGTCAATTCTAGGTAGTCTATGGCATGAAACCAAGAGGTGTATTTGAGGTTAGAGATATCAGGAATATGGATAATAAAAGTTATAAAGCTGAGGAGTTTGCAATGGCAATGAAAAAAGTGGATGAATAGTTGAGAAATCATTTGAAATCTAGTGTTGACAAGTACAAGAAGCAAGAAGATTTGAGTAGGAGAGAAGTTAATTTTCAGGTTGGGGACTTAGTCCTAGATAATATAAGGAAGGAAAGGTTTCAAAAAGGTGAATACAACAAGCTAAAAATGAAGAAGATAAGTCCTTTCAAGATTCTCAAGAAGGCTACCAACAATGCATACGAATTGGAATTGCCTAGTGGAGTTGGAATTTCACGTATTTTCAATATTTTAGATTTCTAACCTTAAAGAGAAGGAGATGAAGGATAAAAAATAGTATATTATGTAGCTACAATAGGCATAGATTGGGTACATCAGTTGTCTAAGGCCAAGGCAGAGGAACTAGAATGCATATTGGATAAACAGGGGACTAAAAGAACCAGAGACAAGCAATATTTAAAATATCTGGTAAAATTGAAGAACCATCGAGTAGAGGATTATATGTGGATGAATTATAATTAAATATTAAAGAGAGGGAGTACTATGGAAGCACTCATGGGCAACAGCCCATGAGTTCTCTTTTCTTTCCCTAGGAGTATGATGAAGGAGCATCACTCTTAGGGAGAAAATTTTGAAAATTTTAACTTGTTTTGAATTAATTAAAGATTAGGAATGATTTTTATGGCCTTATAAGGCATCAATCATGCTTATTAATTTTGATAGCTTAGGTGTGCATTTAGCTAGTTTAAATTTTCAAATTTTTATTTCATGCCAAAACTTGTAGTTCAAAAATTTGAATTTTCTAGTATGATTCTAGGACTTGGAGGGGTCTAAAATGTTTGTATAATCTTATGAATAGGCTAAAAAAATTATTTGAGACACATTAAATCAATTACAAGGGTCTAAGGTGATATATGTCTCAAAGTCACTTTTGGTGCTCTGCCACCTTTCCTAAGAGTCAAGTTAACTTAACAACCTCGTCCAAGAAAGTGAAAAAATGGTTATCTTCATTTAAAATTCATGAATTTTAAAATGTATTCAGTTAGTTTGTTTTCTTGGATCAATAATTCAAAAAAAAAAGGAAAAAAAGAAAATAGACCCTGTTTTAAGAACTATGTATTGAGATCCCTATTGTGATGTGTTTTATTCAAATAGCAAAATGTATGTTTTATTGTTAATGATAAATGAAATTTTTTAGTGGATAGTTTATATTTTTAAGGATATTTAAATGTGATTAGAGGTTACAAATTTTAGGAAATATTCCTCTTTTCATTTGTTGCTCAAGAAGGTTAACAAGCAGACCCCTATTTTGGGAGCCGTTTTGGTTATGTGCACACTATGAGAAAACTTTATGATTGAAAGGTATTTGTTTCATTTGACACTATATTCTAAATATATCAATAGATGTTTGAATTTTTCTAAGAAGTGATCTACTTGAAGGAAGGTTACAAACATTTTTCATTGTTCAAAAATTGGTTATAAACCCTATTTACTATTGCAATCTTTGTATGAATGGAAGGTGACTATACTTTTTGAAAGAAATGAGATATAAAATATTGATCAAGAGCTTGAAGAAACTAAGGTGATTTTACTGATAATTATTTTAAATTTTATTGATTTTTTTTTGTTTTTGTATGCTTTTTTTTCATCTAGATAGGAACACAATCCTGTAGGTGCATGTTTACTTGCACAGTCAAGTGAAGAAATCCATGGAAACCTATGAAATTGGGTTAATTATGAGCAACCAACACTTTGGATATCTTAGGAAGGTTGATATATACCTTAAAAAGTATAATTGGACTCAAGAAATGTCTTACAACCCTCAAGTAGAATTTTGAATGCTCTCAGTTGATTATAGGGTCTAACAAGCCCTAATTTAGGGCTTTGTGAATATCTCACATTACAGGCATCAACAATTCTCAAAAACTTTTAGTTTGAGTAATTATGACATGCTCTAATATATTTTTTAGGTCTTATAATTATACGGACATGGTAGTATGGATTTGAAGTGAAAGAAGGTGAATTAGGCCTAGAGAGGGCTAATTGGTTAGGCCTAGAGCAAGAAAGTGGACCTATTGAATGAATTGAGTCTTAAAATTTTAACTACATGTATTTTTCCATAAAGGATACTCAAAAAATATTATTGGTTTCTATGTAAAAATTTTATTTTTTCTGTACCATAAAAAATATCCAAAACGAGGCTACAAGAAGGGTCAAGTGCATTTTGTGATTGGTAAATAGTTGTAAGTTGAAACTTTACAAAGGGAACTTATGCATCATCTAACCCCTTTAGGGAACTTGGGTGACCAAAGGTGATTCATTTTTTGCTTTTTTTTTTTTAGTCTAAGCATAGAAATAATGTTTCAAAGGCACTCCCAA
Organism: Torreya grandis; assembly: GCA_037957365.1. Classification (NCBI taxonomy): domain Eukaryota; kingdom Viridiplantae; phylum Streptophyta; class Pinopsida; order Cupressales; family Taxaceae; genus Torreya; species Torreya grandis. The sequence goes on from JARHVA010007460.1 coordinate 477,219, forward strand.
AGATCCAAGTGACTAGGGTGATCGCAAAATGACTTTTAAAGTCCTATATTTTTATTTCTTGCATCTTGGCTTATGGGCAGGATTTCATCACCTTCCCATCAGTTTTCTAGGGAAGCGTTGACCAAAGATTCATCTCCTGACATTGTTTCAACCCAACTCCATAGTGGAGTATACAAATTTAGGTGGTGAATCATTAGGACTTTAGTTTGAATAGTTAAACCAACTTCTTTAGTGACTACTACACTCACAACAATGGCCTAATCTATACTTTGCACTACATTGAGTAATTTGGTAGATGTAATGGTTGTAAAAAGTACAAGACCTTTTTATAATGAGATGTTTATCTTGGATCCAAATGGCGTGTTGTGCCCTACTATTAATCACACATATGCAACCATCTAGATCAATCAAAACTTATAGGTTTTAGATATATCCTATTTACCATAGAGTACTATTGGTGCAAGGTGAGTAGCCCAAAGTTCCATGTCACCATATAATTTTTTGAGAGAAGAGGGGTTTTCAACAACCCTACTTTTCATGTGCATCTAAACTTATTAGATTAACAACTTATTTCCTCTCAAGGAGTATATTGACATAATTCAATAGTACAACATAACCTTCATCATTTCTAGGGTAGGATGTACACTTCAGTGTTTTCTTTTTCTTGTTTACTTACATTGTTTTTGAGTCCAAAAACTATTTTTGTGTGTGCCAAAGTAGGTCCAAAACTAAACAATTATTATTCCCTATATTTTGAACAAAGAAGCGTTATGCTAGTCAAATTAATTTAAAACAATTTATCCTTGTTAAAAAATGAATCAAATCATTTGTGTTTATGTTCACCAAAAAAAAAATTTACGTTGTTAATTTGGGTTTAGACTATTCATCACTTAAAAAACTAATGTCCTTTAGTCCAAATTTTAAATTTTACAAGTTATAACCCAAAACATGATTGGTCTATGTTAAAGTCTTCCCTACAACTTGGGCTTGGGTGGTTCACCTTTTGTGCTTGATTTGAATAACTTGAGTGAAATTTTTTGTTTGGTTTAAAATCCTTTTGTTTAGACATTTCTCATTATATTCTTTGACAATTATAATTTCTTTTCTATGTGGTGCCACAGTGCTGCCCATTTATTTTGGGTGTTATACTTAGGATTTCTTGTGTTAGTTCACATCCTAAGCTTATTAGTTCGCATCCTGATAATCTTGATCACTCGAGTCTTCTTCTAATTTCTCTTATCACGGCCCACCACAGTCATGCTCAGATTTTTATGGTATTAACACACTTTGAACGTTGGTTTTCTTGTGCTAGCCAACAACCTAAGCTCCAAGATTGTTCTACCTTCTTCTAAATTTATGATTTCGACCAACCAAGGTCAAGTATTCTTAGGACTTCATACTTCTAATTATGTGTCGTTACACCATTCCTTGCTGATTATAGACTCAAAATCCACCTTGTCATATTTTTATTTAGCCATTTTTAAAAATGGCTAAATAACAATTGCGTATAAAAAATAAATTGAATATGCAACCCTGCCATATTTTTATTTAGCATTTTTTTTAATCATTGGGTATTTAATTTTGATTTAAACTTGCATTTATTGTTTATTAGTACGGCATTTTTTCAGAGATATTGTTGTTACATTCAATATGCAATATTTAGCATTTAAATTTGAAAAATATTTTTAGTTTTGTAATGTTTTTAATATAAATAAATATGTAATTTTTTGTAATCACTGATTACATTTACCATAATGCTATTTAAAAATAGATACGATGAAATATATTGTTAAATTTAATGTTTATTGTATTCATGAATTTTTGGTATTATATTTAATTATAAAAGAAAAAATATATTTATTTATAAGTGCATATGAAGTAAACAAATTTAATTTCAAGGTAAACAAAGTCACATATTTCACGAGGGCCACCACTGAGATTACAAAGTAAAATTTTACTTCTTAAAATGAATGACCCCTATATCTATTAGTCCCATATTTTCAAATATTTTTCACATCTACCAATAACAATAGATGTCGATGTTACAATATGACCCTTATTTTTATTATTTTTTTATAAATTATACGATAATACAATCATTTATTTATTTTTTCTTAATATTTTATTTTAAAAAGGAATTTTTTTTTTTTTTTTTAAATTTAATATTATTATTGAGAATAAAATTTAACTATTATATATTTTAAATATATTAAAATTAAAAATAAAAAAAATATCATTCTTAAAATATTTTTTTAACTTATATAAGCAGAAGTTAAATTATATAAGTTAAATCAATATTGGTAAAAACATTTCTCTCTCTATATATAAAGACTTCTAAATCCATTAAAAAATACTCTTTTTTATACAACGTATCTTTGTTGACAAAGGACCGACACATGGAGAAGGTAAGATTATGTTTCTAATAAGGAGGATGATGAAGGACATGCAAAACAAAACGAGCACGAAAATTGCATGACAAGGAATTTTTGGGCTTTAAGTCTAAATCAAGTTATCTCAAAGCCAAGTTCGTCCTATCTTAATATGTTATTAATCTTTCAATTGTTTTTTTAATAATTCGAACGGTTATATCTTCCCAATTTGAATTGATATTCTATTTTCAAAAACACTACTTCAAATTTTAAATATGATAGGTTGTGTAATTCTCATGTTTTACCAAGATGCCTTTAGTAATAAATAAATTTTAGTCGAAGGTAAGAGCAAGGGCAACCGAAAAAAAACGTTATATCTGTATTAGAATGCATTAGGATTAGTTTGGTTTAGGTAGTATTGGAAAATTAGCATTGATATGGTTTAAGTACTATTCAAAAAATAATATACTTTTAATATGAGTAAGATAATTAAGTTAATTAATATGATAAAATTAATTTTTTTCAATGTTTAAATTATTTTTTGGTTAATTTAATTTTTTTTTTAAATTTATTTGTTTTATTTAAATTTATTATTTATTGTAATATAAATATGTTTTTATTTTAAGTAAAAGAATTAGATTAGTTAATTAATATAATAAAATTATTTTCATTTTTACAATTTATGTATATGTATATAAATACATATTTTTACTATTTATTATAATATGAATATAGTAAAAAATGATCAAGCATTTAGAAGGTATGGGAAAAGAACAAGTCATGGCTTCTTTGGAATGGCTCAGGGTTCTAAGATGGGTTGTCTATAAACATCCACTCATTATGGTGGTCACTTGCTATTAATTTCATTGAAGTTTCCCTGGTAGAGGTCTATTGGATCAACGCTTTCAAGTTTTCTATAGGGTTATTCATATTGCCCAACATATTTACTGTAGGTGATCTCGCCTTTGGCTATCCTGGGAAAAGTTAAAAACCAAATTTCGGTTAGCCAATTTTGATCAAGAATCCTAGTAGGAGATACTTAATGTCATGTTGCCCACCATTCTCCACAAAATTTATATACATTCCAATCATCCTTTGTGGAACGACTGGAAGTGGTATGTGGAAACTCCCTTTCATAATTACACCCTTCGGCTTAACTTTGGATGGCTCACCCACCAGTTTCCCATGGTGGACAAGCTCAATTCCCATTGGAGACTGCATTCCTATGTTTATACATGGAACTTTCATTTTAGCACTGTCTGGGGGGCTTGCGTGGAGCCCAAACTAGGTCATTTTGTTTTGTATACACTATGCCAAGGCTTACCTATTGGCAGAAGGTTCATCCAACTAAGAGTTCCCCTTCCCACTTGCCCTTTTGGTGGCCATCTCGAAATGCTTGGAGGATGCTTGGAGGATGCCACATGGAGGTTGGTCGAACATGATGGATAAATTCCCTAGGCTCTCTCTAGCCATTTCACCCACTTAGACATAAAAAGAAGAAGATGATAAGGACATTGCTCAAACTACTAGATGGGAGCCTATTACAGATGACAATGACTTGCCATGCTCAAGATAGGGACCTAATGATATGGATCGTCCACCTTCTAGCCTTACTCTTGGTGCTTAAAATTATCTTTTATTATGACTTTATGACTTGTTTATAAGTGGGGCCTAGTTGTTTATGGTACTTCTATTTTTAGTTCCTAGGTTTTACCTTGTGTGACTGCGTGACATGCTCTCATGCCACATGTATATTTTTATGAATTATTTGTATATTTTTGTTAAGTTAATATATAGATATATTTGATTAAAAAAATATAATAAAAAATTAACATATCAATCTTAAATAAATTTATGTAAAAAATGTAGAGAGAAGTATTTATTCTATATTAGATAGAATAATATATTTTAACATCTTTTACATAAATTTATTCAAGATAAATATATTAATTTTAAATAATCTATATTAAAAAAATTAAATAATTTTAAAATCTATATAAATTTTAATATATGTAGAAAGATGTTTTTGGGCACATTTGAAGGCAAACTAAAATGTAAATATATGAATCTCAATACTTTATTTGGGGAGTTGTCTCTTACTAACTAATTTTCAAATATTTCAAAGGCATAAATCAAATCATGCCAGACATATTAGAGACTCAAAAGGAAAACCCTGAGGAGGGACCTATTGACATTAGAAAAATAAAAAAAGTGTGGATAAAGTATTTAAGGAGTTCAAGTAGGTTCTCTAAGAATGAGAAACTGGTTGAAAATGTTAGTTTGAAAGATGATGAAAAGAAAAAAAAATAATAGGATAACATAAAGAAAAGACTCCAAATCTTTTAGGGCCCAGCCAAGGGAAATAGGGGAACTAGGGTCTTCAGGATTTGAAAAATAATAGGGGAGTGGAGACTTGTATTGATGTTGAAGAGGATAGAGAGAAGCCATGGATGAATCAAAAGAAAGTAGAACAGGGAAGCAAACCTGATCAGAATCTAGTTGCAATAGAGAAGGAAAAGGAGATTAGGGATCCTGCATATACTCACTCAAATAAAGGGGAGATTTATCAAAATCGGAAGGATCAAAATGTGGCTTTTATAAATTTGGTTACTTCATTCAAAGGCAAGGAGAGCTCCAAAAAAATTGTGAAAGAGCTCGACCTCCAAAAATATATCATGCATTGATTTATGTGTGAGATCACAAAGTTAAAGGGAAACATTAATGGCCTTTAGTATAAAAACACAAGGATGACTCAAATCTTATCAGATAGGGAGGAAGAGAATCAGATTGAGATTCTAGCTTTCAGGGTGGCATTGTTAGAACAAGTAAATGAGAATCTTCATAAAAAATTACTTTTTTAGTTAATTTTAGCAAAGCATCAATGTACAAAGGATTATATAACATTGAAAACCTACACGCTCACCTCAAGGAGTTTTTTGAGCTCAGTGTTATAGGAAAAGGGAAGGGCAAGAAGGGGCAGAGCAATGGATTTTAGTATAACGTCGACCATGAAAATTTCTTGTTGCAGATTGATATGAACCTCAAAAAGATGAAAGCTTGCTAGGAGGATGTTTCTGGTAGCTTAGACTTAGAATAGTTATTTAGTTATTCTGTAGTTATTTTTGTGTTGATTCTTTGTTGTTTCTGGACGTGGATGGTCCTGTTTTACTTTTTTGGTTTTGGTTACAATTTTGACCTTTTTATGCTTAGACTTCTTCTAGGGGCTGGGGACCCTAGTTCAAAAAAATCTCTCCCTTTAACTTGAATAAAAAACAATATTTTGTTCAATAATCTGTTTATAATTTTAAAGTATTTTATTAATTTTTTAATAAATATTGGAACTCAAAAATAAAAAATTATATAATAAATCATTTATTTATTTGTTCTGTGAATACTTGACATGAATGATGTTTTGTTGAGATTTATATTTTTAAGTATAGAAACATGACATTTTACCAATTGTGTTGTTTTTTAAATTAAATTAATAAAAGATGTTTGAAAATTATTAAAGTATTTTATGTAAAAAAGAAATTGTAAAGGATAATTTTAAAGAAAAATATAAAATTTATTATATATATAAGTGAACTTAAAAAAATTATAAATATTTTATATAAAAATATGATGAATATTTTTTCAAAAAATTATTTATTGATGAATATAAAATTTAGAAAAATTATCAAAAAATAACTAGTAGAAATATCTTAAATACATCTATTTGAAATACATTGAGAAATATCAATTTTGAGGTTTTTATTATATGATTTTCACATACCACATTTATTGATAGATTCATTATCTTTTTTTAAAACTTTTCCTCTAACGGGTGATAAAATGCATCCATATAGCTATATCATTGTGTTAAGTTCAAAAAATTCCTTTCGGTGGAAAAAAAAGGGCTCTAAAATCTATTGAATGGCCAAGATATTATAATTTTTAAATTAACTTCTTCGAGAAAAATGAAAAAACTTTTAAATAAAAGTCAAATAGAAATCAAATTTAAGGTTGAAATTCATCTCTAACAGTCAAATAGATATCAAAATTAAAATTGAACACAAAATTAAACAACTCACTCCATTACACTATATCCCATTGTTTCCATTGTAAAATGACTAATACCATAATTAACCTAAAATTTAATATCCATTTTATTATCATGGAGAAGTTTTAAACTTAAAGTTAATCCATGTTTTACTAATATATATATATATTCTTTCTGATTAAATAAGTAGATTGAAAAATCATAATATTTTGAACATATGATAAAATTTAGAGTTGAATAATTTTTTATAAATCAAACATAATCGTATAATTTAAATTAAAGACATCTCTTATCAATCACCCAAAAAATTGTACAAAAAATAATAAAATCATTAATCAATATCGTATGTAATACATTTAAGATAAACACATCAAAATTGATATCTATCTACAAATTTAAATTATTTTTATTAATTAATCCGTATGAAATATAACCATAATGAATAGCGAAAAACAGTCGCTTAATTACATTGAAATAATTAAGATGATTGTGGAAAAAAGAAAGAGTAAAAATTGCTTCTTGTAGAGGGAAGTGCTTATTTGGCTAGCATGTTCTGATTTGATGTTCCTTGGTTTAAATTATTGCACGTGGTTTAAAGCAATTTGTAAGGTGCAAACTCTTGAAACTCTTTTTATCTTGCTACGAAATACAATTTGAAATGGCTCTACAAACAAACAAACGTTATGAGAAAATAGTTAATTGAAAAAAAAATAGTTTATAAAAATTATTTTAATGATCAATTTTTTAATATATTAATAGACATTCTACAATAGTAATTGTGGATGGTACTGGATTGTAATATAATAATTAGTATATATGTCTTAAATACATCTATTTAAAATACATTGAAAGATATTAATTTTAAGGTTTTTATCTAGTATTTTTGCATATTTGATATATTCATTATAATATTTTTTATTTTTTATTGACTAGTAACAAATGGCATACATCTAGTTATATTAATATGTTACGTTTGAAAAATTATTTTTGGGAGAAAAAAGGCTCTAAACTCCACCATATGGTCAGATATTATAATTTTTCTTTTTACTTCTCTAAACAAATGAAATACTTATAAGTGATAGTTAAATAGACATCAAATTTAAGGCTTAAATTTACCTATGGCAGTTAAATTGATAATAAATTCAAGATCAAACATGAATGTGAATAACTCGTCTATTATACTCCACCCCACCACTATTATTGTAGAACGCTTATCTACATAATTAACCTTAAATTTAATATCCATTTCAATGTTATATAGAGGATTGAACCTTAATTGACAATTTTTTTAAAAATTATATGGAAGTTTTTTATTCTTAATTAACGAAGTGGATTGAAAAATCATAATATTACAATTTACAGCTGAGTTTATTTTACAAGTCCAACACAGTAGTACAGTTAAATTGAAGATATCTCTCTCCAATAACCAAAAAAATTGAAAAAATAATAAAATCACTAATCAATATCATATATGATAATTTTAAAATAAACATGTGAAAATTGATATCTGCTCATATCTTTTTAGATGTACAAATTTAAGATATATATATTAATTAATCCTAACACTTCAAAAAAAAAAATCCGTATGAAATATAAAACATAACAAATGTTGAAATTAAGGAAAACAAGGACCATGATGTGGCTATAATACCTGCCTGTAGGAGAAAGCATCAATAACTTTTGCATTAGTCCTAGGAAAGAGAGATTCGGAGCAGGGTATGGACATCCTTGAAACCATAAGAAAAGGAGATCATTCACCAGATTTGTAGTTGCAACTATCATTTCATGGAATGCCATGGTAGGGGAGTTTAGAATCCTGGCCTCATCTCTGCCTAGTGGAAAACAACACAGACCTAACAAACAACAAAGGTTTACAACTCTTTATAGGGCTATGCTTGATAGTTTATCGGTAATATAAGTGATATTAGTATCCCTTGATTTGGCCCAAATCATAGCATAGAAACCCAATGCAATGTAAAATGCTCCCATCATGCTGAAAATGCAACAAATTAATACAAAGTGTCAAAAATAAACATTTCCCCAACATCTTTTCTCATATTATACTATCTCTGTACTTGTAAAAATGTGAAGGTTAGCTGAATCTAAAAAAATGCTAGAAGCTAGACTTTCCATTACGTAGTTTGTCACCAAGAAGCATTGCATATGCTATAGCCACAATCACTATCTCAATGGGCTTAAACATTTGCACAAATAGAGGCCCTTTCTTGTGGATACACCAAGTTTGCATGGTGTAAGTAAGACCTGTACAAATAATTTTGCATACCAGGAAAGTATCATTATATTGATTGCAAATGTATGCATTCGAGTTGTAATTATTACTGAGTATGAAATGCTTATGACATCAATGTTCCAATTTAATCTTTGAATAGCTAAATTGTGCTGAACAAGAGATGTGACAATAGATGATTTCATAGTTTGCAATGTGATGATGACAGCAATAATTGACAATTCAGTTGTATATCTCTGCAAAGTTACTAACTGAATACATAATTTTTGTAAGAAGCTATTAATAGAAAAAAATGTTGAAGAACAAATAATTTTGGATAAACTAACTTAAAATTGAAACATAGAGATATTGACAAACATGCATAGAGTGGAAAATACTTTCTAACTATGAAAACTAACTGACCTGAACAACACAATCACGAAAGGCTTGGAGTGAATCTCTTGTGAAAACTTTCATACGGACTAACTCGGTGAAAATATTTTATATTTATATTGAACATGATCTAGCTTTTATATGTTTGTTCTAGGCATCCAAACCTCAATTCTATAAATTATTATAACATTCATCTGTCTAGGTAGTTTGTTGAAAGGACAACCACTAGTCAGTGATCGCAGAGTATCAAAGCTAGGTCATCTCTTCCACACATGAGACATGGCTTGGGATTAATTGAGAGAAATTTTGAGTCTACAGAGCTAAAGTTAGAAAGGAACAAGGGCACCAAGTCCTTGTGGGAGGAGAGAGAAACAGTCTTTCCAAAAGCATTTTGAAGATCAAGTTCATTGCAGTCACTGACAATTGTAATCAATGCTTTTTCAGTTACATTATAGGTAGAAACCATAGCTTAGTGAAGAATCTGATTGAAAGGCAGCTGTGAATACAAATTTTAAAGCAATATGATGGTCTTACAACTATGCTTACTTGTGGCCCCTGTCAAGGAAGTCTAATTCAAGACATTGAGAATATTTTAGTTTGCTTTCTACCATTGAGTTGTCGATTATTCAACAAGATTCTTCAAGGATATAACAACTTGTGCTCGATAAAGTAAATTAGTAGTATCTTTTGGTTGGTAAATTATTTTTTTTCCTCCTCGAGGACGATATGACATAGAGCGCAGGGAACGGACAGAAACCAACAATGGAGGCATGTTTCCTGAAATGTAGAGACCTCTTTAGTTATAGAAATGCAAAATGGACCCCACTAGTAAATTCATGTGATAGAGAAATACATACTTTGTCTATGGACGTGGAACCTTGCGGCTATTGTTCCACGTCTTGTAAAAAAGAGTTATCTATGTACTCATTAATGTAATTTGGGCCACAAAGAAAAGGGGAAAAGGTCCATCTAATTTACCAGAGTCCATACAATAATGCAAGGTAGCATCTAGGACAGAAGTGGTTATGGGACTCCCGTGTCTACCAGAAAGATACAGGGAAAAGTTACTAAGCTTCTTGAGATATCAAAAACATAATTCTTGCATCTTTTTATCTAAGCTTCTTGAGATATCTAAAAACATAATTTTTGCACTTAAACTACACCAGGAAAATAAAAAATAGAGTTATGTAATTTAATAAGAAATAAAATATATTGAAAATAAACAGGTGCTCTGATTTGAACCTGTTTTAACATTGTAAATGATCCAAACGTTTACCAAATTCTATATAACTATAGATCATGTCCATGCACAATGTTTCGTATTTATAAGATGTCAAAAGCTTTAGCATAGTATTAAGATATTTATTCCATCATTCTAAAGTCCTGGATTTGAACAGAAATTAACCTGAAAGATCTGCAAGTAAAGCATGTGCTGGACCCTGAAGAAAAGGCATAGTATATGAGAAAAATGTCACGTGTAAAAATATATTAAATATGACATGCAAAATCTTCTGAAGTTTAAACTAACCCTTATTATACTTGTCGTCCTTAAGAGGCTGTAAAAGGATATTCCATAATTAATGTAGTAAATTCCATATAAAAACTCAAATCACTAAGGAAAAAAATTGTTATTGTAGGTTTAAATTACATCTGTCACTTCAAAAAAAATTGCTTCCCGAATTAATTTTGAATACTAGTTACCAGTTTAGGAGGGAGAAATAATAACACTTTGGGTAATGAAAGCATAGAGAACAGATTGCTATGTGTTTTTGCAATTACGATCATCTACCAACCAAATCTATGATTTAAGGCATGCATCTAGAAATATTTTTGCTACTTCAGATTACTTAAGATTCTCAGAAATGTGAGGTCAGTCGTTCCCCAAATTTATTAATATGGCAGATGTATTTTTGGCTAAAACTTCGTATGTGAGGCCGTGTGCTCAATTTGGACGCATCCATAGAATTTGGGCATCTTAATAAATTAAAACATTTGACTTTAAGTGAGTTTTATATTAATAAAATCTCAAGTTTCGTGAAGCTTAATAGTTTGGAGAAGTGAAAATTGTCCAGCATTCAAAGTCTGTAGAAGTTACCAGCAATACATTGAAAGCTCCGATAATTATACGAGTTGTTTATAAATCACTGTACATAATGAAAGAAGTTACCAGCAGGATTTCAAGAGTCGAGAGCCCCTACTAAGCTTAATTTTAATGGTTGCCATAGTTATTTCGAATACTTGGGTTGTTTTCAGGGTCAAGTTCCCTCCATTAACAAAGCGGTGTATTCCTCTGCTTGCTCTGACTTTGTTTTTTGAAAAACATCCTAAACTTTTATTAAATTTAATCAGGAAAATGATATAAGTTGAAACTTCACAAAATACTTTGTAGATCTGCAAGATTGATCATTATACCTGCAACTCATCAGCATTACACTTTGTAAATCTGCACGATTGATCATTATACCTGCAACTCATCAGCATAGGTTACATAATCAATACTTTGTAAATCATAGCTCCTCCATTATTAATGTGGCGTATTCCTCTACCTACTCTTGAGTTTTGATAACTTGTTTATAGAAGTACTGAACGTGATAAGCTCTGGATGTGCAATTTAATAAGAAGTAATGACTCAAGTGTGTGTATATATACTTACTAGTGTTTTAAGAATTCAAGGATGATATAAACTTGCCTTTCTCACTTCCTCCTCTGTTAGCCTTCCATCAGTGTTCTTGTCTACCCTGAAAATGCGTAATTTCGAATTCTTAAAACCCATCTTTTGTGCAGGATTTTACGAATTTTAATTTAATTGCATTAATGATTTGGGATATCCAATTCATGCAAATAAAATGATGCCTAATAAATGGGGACTGATTTTCATGCAAGAGAACCTAATTTAAAAACTACAATTGCATTAATGAGCTTAAGTGGTGTATTGAATTCATCCATAGATGATATCTAATAAACGAGAAATATTTTTGGAGTAGCAATTTTTATGTTACATCTAAAAGTATTTAGTATTTACAAATGAGAATCAAATCTCTAGTTGGATATTTGAAGCTAGAAATCCTACAACTCATCCAGCGTTATTTGATCTTGTTGCAGGTTTATCCTGCATGCCAGACTATCAAATACCTCTACAAAAAATTGATTTCAATCCTTCATTCCTGTACAGAACTCAATGTCCATGAGCTTTTTAATCGTAAATCCATCTACTACTAAAGGCAAGTTTATTTCCTATAAATAAGATGCCTTCTACTATAGAATCTATTGCTTTTTGGGTTTATGCTAAGGAAATTGTGTAATGATTCCATTTGAAGATATGTTCAAATTGGTAAATTACTATTTTAAAGGTCTTAGTGAGCATCATTCCTAGATTTGTTGAAGCCATCTGTCTCAGAAAAGAGCAAGACTAAAGCAGGGGCAAGAAAACCCGTCTTTTGGCTATATTAGATAGGTTTTTATCTGCATTTGTATATAACTATTACTTTAATTTTGTTGATCAAAAAAAGGAAAAGAGGAGCTCTCTCTGGATAATCTATCAGACTAGAGAAAATAACAAACTCATTTTTCAAAACTTCTATTAGTTGATATCCTTATGAATTGAAGGTTCTACTCATTACAAAATGAATTCTGGGTAAATTAGTTACATTGATAGTGGTTGACTAGAATGATTAACATGGATGGAAAATATATGATTTGACTGATATTTCCACAATACTGTACAAACAAAATTCATGTCTGTAGCTCTTTAACCAATCTGGTAAGATTTGTTTACCCAATCAAGTACGGATGGCACTACACAAACAATTAGATGTGATCTAATGGATAAATCGCTTACAATAGTTGTTTACGATAATTGTCTTAAAAAACTGGACGTGACTCAAATAAATATATTAACACCTATGTAGGCTTCATCTAAAGTGTGCATCTTATTGAAAATATTATAAAATGAAATATTTGAATAAGTACACCATAGATGGCCCTGGAGAATCTTTAAATCCACAACTTCTATGGAAGCAGAGAAAAGCCTAAACCTAAAACCACAAGATATCAGAAACAACATTAGATATGGATTTCTAGCAAATGAGAAAGAGCTATATGTTATTCACATTGTTAATTAGAAGATAGAACAATTACCTACCAAGCTTTTTCAGTTGCATTTGGAAAACACACTTAACCGATGCAAACAATAGCTAAGGAAAGACAACCATATTGAATGCGATCCGAATGCAGAAATTAACCAGAAGCAATAAATGGTATGCCAGACATTACATCTGACCTTGACGACAAATTGGATGCTAAGAAATAAGACAAGAAATAGTGTTAAGAAATATAAACAAGATTAAAATTATTCTATGCATAATTATTAGGGTTATCATTATTTATGTATATGCCTGCATTTGGATAGATTGCACAATTTAGACAAAATTTGCTTCTTCCAATATAATGACAATAAATTATATTCGAATTATTCTTTACAAAAATATACAAATGGATCATGATTCTAAGCATTAAAAAAAAGGCTAAATAAAATAAACATGCACAATGATTCTTCCAAACTGAAACAGAATACAACATGAAGAGATCTAGTTGAATACGGATTCCCCAGAAAGAAGGGGTTATAACTCTAAAATAAAATGGATTTTTTTTAATAGGCAGAAACTAATTAAAGTCATCATCTTGTCTTTTCAATAAACAACAATGCAATATTTGGTAGCAAGCAATCCCTTGTCTATGTGACGAATCGCAATCAGGTAAGAAAAACAAAGGAAATTACTAAAAAGTAAGTGTGCACGCATTAATTATGTGTTCGTTCACCCTTATGCATTGGAAAGAAACACTCAAATGTGCCTATCACACACACAGAGCACAATAGGGTGGAAACGGGGGAGAGAGAGAGATTACACTTGAAAGAGACCCTCACATATGCCTACAATAGAGAGAGATTACAAGAGCATATATGAGATATTTATTCTTAATGATACAAGCAGTAGGCCGTAGGATTTGATATGAACTAAATTTAATTTCCAAAAGAAAAATATGGTGGAAATACACATCTCATTTGTAGAGCCAGAACCGTGCTTCCTCAGTTATAAATACAGAGGGGAGTTGGCTATTTGAAATCAATATGCAGGCCCAGATAAAAAAAAGATCAATTTGAAGTTGAACATATTTATGGACAAAGGAAAATTTTCAGTTAAGAAATCAATACAGTAAGATTGTTTCCTTACATACACAGCCACTGAAGGAAAATGAGCCAAGTCTGCTAAATGATACAATGCCATGGCACAGTAAAGGCATATCTCAAATTATCAAGAAATATATACTACCCATTTTAGGACACATAAAAAGAGAAGGTAAAAAAAATATTTAAATGGATAGCTACCGCATCTAAACAAAGGAACTTCTCCCCATCTTGACCACAATAAAGATCACTGCTTGTTTGTTCAAAATAGAGGACTAATGCATATTGCGTCTGCCCTACTCAAATCTTAAGGACCCGCTAATAACCAAAATATGTAAAGTTTCATTAAACCCTCAAATAAAATTTTAGCGAAAAACAGGGTAAAAAAATCTATAAAAAAAATCTAAGAGATCAAAAGATTGAACACCATATAGCCAATAAAATGATAGATACGTAAAATATATAAAACAAATCGTAGAGATCAAAATACATAACACCATAAAGAATAAAAATGATAGATACAAAAAATGTGTACCTTCAAAGGAGATATTGATCAATAGCTTTATGTCTATTGATTACCTCCAAACTACTACAAGAACAGGGGAACGTAGAAATGGCAAACATACACAGGAAAACGAGAATATGAAATGTGAACTGAAATGCAGGGCATCCTCATGCAACCAGAAGAAAAATAGTGCAGTGAAAAATAAGCGGGAACACCTTTCGCTTCTCGCGCTTGGTCCCCTGCATTCCACTCCCAAAAGAAAAGTCTAAAATATTATTAAAATTTTGATAAAAAATAGAGGGGGAAAATTAGAGACGAAATTACAATTTGTCTCTAAATTTCGTCTCAAATCCCCCCCCCCTCCCAACTTGTAGTGAGAATGACTGCCCTGCTCAACAATCTCTCCATCCTCAACAACTGCTATGTAGTCAGAACTATGAATTGTGCTCAATCTATGAGCTATAACTATGCTTGTTCTTACCACCATCACCCGATCTAGAGCTTCCTGAACCACCACCTCTGACTGAGCATCCAATGCACTAGTTGCCTCATCCAGCAGTAAGATACTTGGACTCTGTATCATTGCCTTGGCTATGGCTATCTATTGCTTCTGCCCTCCAGACAACTACAGTCCTCTGTCACCTGTATTCTTATCATATCCATTCTCCAAACGGCTGCAACAACAATAACAATAGTAATAATACCAATAATATATTAATGAAGTTACAGTTACAGTTTTAGTGTTTGACTCGCAATAGAAATCCATGGGCATTAGCAACCTCTACAGCCTCGATCACCTCTGCCTTTGTTGCATCTTCCTTACCGAACACAATGTTATCTTGAATACTCCCCTCAAACAAAGTTGGCTCGTGCCCTACCACTCCTATAAAATGTCTCAACCTCCTCAAATTGAAGGCTTTGATTTCAACGTAGAAATCTGTCAAACCAATAACATCTAGACGAGGAGGATAAGCAAAATCCACATTTCTTAATTCAACATTACCATGAATTTTATCCGGCTTAAGTCCTTTAGTATCTTCTGGATTTATGGAACTATTTCTATCCAAGATCACGAATGAAGTCATACTCCCAGCATCTTCTATAATCCGCCCAATTCTGCCCAGCATGGCAACGCAGGTTAAGATGCAAGGCAAACTTGCATATCCTTGGTCAACAAGCTTCCCTCCATACCAAAATCCGATAGCCGACTGGGATGAAAGGCTTTTGCACAGGAGCCTCAATATTATGATTGTAGGCCTGGCTATTCATTTTTTTGCACATATATGAGAATTGGGCAAAGAATTTGGGATTATTTTCCATGATGCTGAATGCTCAGATTCATCCGCATTATAAAATTAGAGTCCTACCAGCACTACCAGCACAGCTTTGGTCTGCTAACTGTTGACGGTCATTATTGCGTGTAGTTATATCTGCCTCAGGACCTCAAGCTGTTCACCGCCGATCCACTGCAATGAAAAATCACCGCCATTCTAAAACCTGCACTGCATTGATGCACCCTGCCAGTGTGTCAGAGTGACTGAGAAGAAATTAATGGAGTGTGTTTGATAATGTGAAGGCAGCCATAACATAAGAAAAATAGGACCAATCAATTTTCTTGAAATAATATTAATTTATTAGACAGTTAGAAATCTTGTTATTTACTTTGTCAAATGTTATACTCACTATGCATATTGAGCACCGTGTAAAACATGCCCTGCTCTGTTTGGTCGAAATCGTAAGGAATAATCACGGGTTAATGTTAGGCGAAGACTAAAGTATTTCCTACGGGACTAATAAGATTGCAATTTTTTTATAAGGAATGTTGAGCACATTTATTTGGGCAGTGATGTGGTTGCCAAGAATAGAGAGGTTTGTGTTGGTTATCACTGTTCGGAGTATTTGAAGACATATTTAGTGTAAGTTCTTTGTGGTTGTAAGATAGTTTTCTGAAGATATCATAAGTATATTGTATGATGTGTTGATTATTTAGAGGAAGTAAGAGAATAAAAAAGGAGAATCTTTTTGTATTGATGTTAAGGAGTTTCTCATTCAACCTCCTTGTTAATAGTATATTTTACGTGGAGAAAACTTCAAGGATTTGAAGATACATTACAATGTGTAAAAGCGGTCAGAAGTATCACAGCACCAAACATACGTTTTGTCAGTCAGTTATTACTATCGCAAAAGAAAGTTCACACATCTTCCATAGGTCCAAACTCTTTATTGACGACCTAGAAAGTAACCTCTCATTCTTCATATGCTTCTTGCATTTAATTTGAAAATCAATCAATCTTTTAAGTGCAAATATATTAGATTCTAAATTTACTTTTGTTATAATGTGAAACACTGAGTAAAAATTTAACCGTCTAATGTGGTTCAAATCCTACAAAATATCAATCAATTGTAAATGAGATTTGCAACATATTTTAGGGCTCCTATAATGTGCCAGCTCATAAGAAAAGTCCTATCAAATTAAATTGCCAACAACTATACTATGCAGCCTAACACAATCAAATACATATCACATGATAGATAGTCATGATAAATTTTTATTATTTGTCTATTAAAAAATATATAATAACCATCATAAATTTTTCTAACCTATGACCCCATAAAACACTCACTACAATTTCAATGAACGTGTTAATATAAAATAATCATTGTTTAACAATAACTGATTGAAATAATTTAAAAAAAAAGAAAAACATTATAAACTGTTTTAATTTTCTTAACAGCACAAATCACCATTGACTGTTGACTATTGTCAAATCAAAATAATAGTCGGAGGCCATTGCAATAATACCTCACGGGCAGGTACTAATAAATGACACTGAACCAATATGATGATAAAAATATAAAGTAAATGTTGCTTAATTATATTGAAATTATTAAAGATGCTTCTTTTAAAGGGTGGTGCTTATTTGGCAAGGGCGTTCCGATTTTGATGTGAACTGTTTTAAATTATTGCACGTGGTTTAAGACAGTCTATACGGTGGAAACTCCTAAAATTCTTTTTCTAATACAAATAGACACGGCCAGGGGTTAAATTTGGCAGGCGTTTAAACGTTTTTGATGTTTTTACACGTAAAATACAGTCAGATTAAATTTTTGGCCGTATCAGTGAATGGGCAAAAAATTATTTACCCTGTCATTTTGACGTTCAATATAAAAAATTGACCGTTTTTAAATTATTAATAACAGTCTAAGATTAGGCTAAGACATCAAGTCCAAATGCATTATAGGTTGTCACTTCACGCGCCGTGACACTAGCAGCCTAGAACAACAGGTCAAATTAATATTTTAAGTCTTAATCAAATGCGCCAATGCCACATTATTCTCCAAATGTTATCCTCTTATAAGGGATTGATTGCTTTGGTTTGGGACAAACCTAAAATCAGTCGTCTCATTCCCAATTTATTCGCTTTTTATATTAAAGGGTTGTGAAGGCTTCGTAGTGTTGTGGTGAGGTGAGTTTTGGGGAGCTTGTGGGGATCACTGAGAATCACAATTGCTCGAACGGCTTCTAAACGCATACTGAAGGAATTGAAGGACCTTCAGAGAGATCCGCCCACCTCATGCAGTGCAGGTATTCTGGTTTGAATTGTTTGCTACGGATTTTGCTGTTCTGGGCTTGTGATTTTGGTTGGTACTGCTTCTGGGGTTAATGTTATTGGGCTGGATTGGGTTTGAAATTTTGGCTTCTCTGGGTCTTTGGGTGTGTCATTAGTAATGTTATTTGTGTTTGAGGTCCTGCGTCCTATTATTTATCGGGGTTTTGGGTTTGTAATTTTGCCTGTAATGTTATTTCGCTGGTTTAGGTTTAAATTTTTGGCTTATACTAGGTTTGGAGTTTTGGGTAGTAATTTGAATTGGGTTTTGGAATTTTGGCTCTCACTACCTCAGTTTTTGTGGTTAGTGGTTTTGACTATTAATGTTATTTGGCTTTGAAATTTTGGCTCGTACTAACTTTTTGGGGTTTTGAGTTTTGTAATTTTAGTGGTTATTGGGTTATTGTTTTGGCTTGTACTGGTTTTGGGGTTTTGGGTTTGTAATTTTGGGTAGTAATCTGAATTGGGTTTGAAATTTGGGCTTTCACTAGTTTGGGGTTTTGGTTTTGTGATTTTGGTTGGTACTACTTTTGAGGGATATAAATTTATGTGTGTGTGTGTGTGTGGGGGGGGGGGGGGGGGGAGGCGGGGTTGTAGTAAGTCCTCTTTTGAAATTTATGGATTTTTTTCTATTTTGAGGTTTGATGCCTTAGTGGTTTACTTTGATGTTTCCTGTGGATGGTCTGATGGGGTCACTTAATTAGATTTCAGTGTGTATAAACCATGCATACATGTCCTGGGTCCATTGCAGTAATGAGTTTTGACTTTATTGAATGTATTTTACAACAGACACAACGGTGATCTGATATGATGTTTTTGTTGATATACAGGGGGAGGATGCAAGATTCATATTTGATGCTCATACCATTCAAAGAATGGAGCTTCTGATCTTGACCACACTGCAATGGAGAATGCGTTCTGTTACACCATTTTCCTTCGTGGATTATTTTGCCTCCTATGCCAGTGAAAGCAATAATTCCCCTCCCCAAGCTCTAATAGGGAGGGCTGTTGAGCTCATTCTCAGCACTGTCAAAAGTATCCCAAATCCTTTCACATTGGTCTATTTTGTAATATAAGTGCAGCATTACTTTGTTTTGTAATGAAAGTCTCATATTGTTGTCTTTTATAACACAAATCCCATCTGGTCTCACATTGTTCTCTTTCATAACACAACTCCCATCTGGTCTATGATACATTTCAACTTACCACCAGTTGCAATCGATTTAAACATTGAAATCTTATGCAAAGGCAATCGAACAAAATTTGAAGTTTGAACTGAATAGAGGCACAATAACACTCATGGCAAAATCTAGATATAGTTTGAGAGTTGTTATAGACACACAACAATTTGGGTTAAATTTGAAGTTAAAATTGATTTCATATAATTCCCTGCAATGTGTTTGTAGAGGCAGATTTGGTGGAGTACAAACCTTCTGCCATAGCAGCAGTAGCAGTGCTGTGTGCAGCCGAGGAAGTTGTGCCTCTGAAAGCAGCTCATTACAAGAGGGTTCTATCTTCTTGCAACAATGTGGACAAAGTAAGTTTCAAGCAATGCAATAATCCTTTTAACTTGTGTTTAGACTTGGGTTTTAACCGTTATACGCCCTTTTTTATTGTATAAGGGATCACATGAACAATAAGTTTAATAAATCTCTATATAAAATTATGAAAGTCAAAAATGATAAATGAACGTGACGTGCAAGGTGACATTATCTTAAAAACCGTCACAAAAAAATTTCTTGACGGACAAGGGTGACCGTCAAATTTAACCCCTGGACACGGCTCAACAAACAAAGCTTTCCTCATTATCGAGATGACATGTTTTTTCAAAATCAGATTCCGATTTCCTAACCACAGTAGACAATAACATGTGAAGAAAGTCTATGTGGATTAGATTGGATTGTCGTGCGCATTGACAGTGAGAAACACGTACACGCGTCTTTTTTATCAAAATTGTTTATAGGGAAAGAGCTTTATTCCTTTATCATGCCATGCTTCACACAATTATCAATTTTTTTTCATAATATAATTATCGGAAAGTTTCGTTCAAAATCTTAGATAGAAAAATGACTTTTGCTTTTTTCTTTTCTTTTTTTAAAAATAAATTATGTATGTTTCTCTATTGACGTTGCTTCTTATCCCTTGAGATCTAAGTTTAGATTTGTGTTCGTATTTTACGTCATGATATATTAAATAAGGAGATTCAAAATGTCAATTAATTATATATATATATATATATATTATTTTTATTTTTTTAATTTTATAAATTGTAAAAATATGAGCTAGTCAATATATATATTATATATATCATTATTTTAATAGAATGTGAAGGGAGAAATTGTGATATTCATAATTCATATTAAACAAAATGGTTGGATTTAATTGAAAATGATTTAAATTAATTTAGAAATGATATTTGACATATGTGTTAGTGTTATGCATAATTAATGTATTAAATTAGTCATGATGTTTGTGATATTTAGAAGTAATATTTGTGAATCTCAAAGACTAAATTTGACAATCCATCCTACTTTTAATAAAATAAAATTGACAATTGTATATTCAATATTTCTTTTTAAGTATTATTGTGTTTCATAATACCAAAAAAATTATATAATGTGTTCAAAATTTCACCTTACAATCAATATAATATATTAAAAAAATTGATTACATTTTATAGTTAAAATACCAAAATATAACTAAACATCCATCAAATTTAATAGATGTTTTCAAAAGGTGTTATATATCATGATTAAATTGAACTAATAAGAATACTTGTCATATTCAAAAGTAATATTTATAATATATATTATATATTATTATTAAATTCAATTAAAAATAATGTTTATGATATTTAAAAATAATATTTGCTAGACACAATTGAACAAACAATAATGTTTTTCATATTTAATATAAAAAATTTAATAATAAGATTTCTCACTAATATTTATAAATAAATTTGTTGATTAATAATAATATTTGTAATATTTTTATAAATAATTCAATAATAAAATTTATTAAAAATAACTATAAATAAAATTATGGTTTGGCTTTATTTTATGTAGATTTTATGCTAATATTGTCAAATTTTATAAACAAATAATTTTTTGGGATAGATAAATTGAACTTGTAAAATAATTTATTATATCAACTATAAGAATTCTAAGTATCAAGAAAATTTGATAATATTTTTTTTGAAAATAATTGTAAAAAAATATTTAAATTTTTTAAATGGCTCTCATAAGATGAAGTATTCTCTATATTCATATTTTATTTTTTCATTAATATAAATTAATATTATATATATTATTAGTACATGTATCTTGTTTATGGTGTTGTAATATTGATTACAATATAATTTTCCAATCCATAGATTATTTAGAGAATAGGTGAATTTAGTTAATATCTTATGATCTCAATTACAAGAAATCAAAAAAATTGACAATTAAAATTTACATGTTATAACTATACATATTCGAGTTCTTTATAATTATGGAATTATTTCCTTGATATTTTTGTGATAAGTTTGTATGAGTGATATATAGTATATGAGTTCACTCTTAATGTTCTTCATGATTATATAATTATATTTTATTTATGATCTCAATTACAAATTTTCAAGTAAATAAAAATTTGACAATTGAAATTTACATGTTATAACTATACATATTTGGATTCAAGATAATTGTGGAATCATTTTCTTGATATTTTTGTGATAGGTTTGTATAAGTGATATATATTATATGAATTCACTCTTAATGTTCTTCATGATTATAGAATTATATCTTATATAGTTATTAAATAAGGTTATAGAGTTGAATTTTTATTGATTTAAGAGATGTGCATTATATATTTTTTGCACTACATGTTTTTTCATAATAAGAATTCATAGGAAATAGATATTAATATATGTAACCTGAGCTTTTTAATGATTTTAGAATGTTATTTTTAGATGTATCATATGCTATTGCACAGGGAGTGGATAGGTTGATTTTATAATGATGTGTGTCATATATGTTTGTTATAAAAGTGTTTGTTATTAAGGTGTAAGTACTAACAAATTTTGATAATAAAATTTAAAAACATATAATTATATGTTTGAGTTTATAGAATATTTTTTTAATCTCATAGTCCGTTCTTCCACATAATAAATATATATTTGTATGATTTTTTTCAAAACACATAAGTGGATTAGGAATGGATGGTTTATTAAAAAAGAATAGAAAAATAACTATTCAATAATTAATTTGTTGCATAATATTTGTGTTGGTAATACGAAAGCATAAGACTTGAGTGTGTGGTGTGTCTTCACAATTGGCATAGTCGATTCCATGGTAAAAATTTTGTAACTATTGTTTCACAAACTTTTGCTCAAAAGTTGATGGACTTAATTGAATATTTTGTTGTGTGAGTTAATGTCAAAAGATTTGCACTTATTTGATTCTTGATTGTGTGGATCATTGTTAGGATGTACATATGAATTATTTATTATTGTCAAATAAATATTCTTTGGAGTGTTTGATGCATAATTAAAAAATGAAAATATTGGAACCATATGTTATAGAGTACAATGTGGAAGCATCATTCATGCTCAAATATGAAAAGTGTATAAAATTTTAATTTATTTTAATGCAATTGGTGAATCCAAATTTTGTATTTTACAATCCCATCTATTTCTAATGCTTAATTTTTTTCTTAATCCATGCACATCATATCCCATTTGCATTAGTGATAAAGAGTCCATAATGTTGAATTGGAATAAAAACAATTTAAACATAAAATGCCAAAATACATGGAAACAATTGAACCATATATTATAGAGTACAATGTAGAAACATCGTTCATGCTTGATTGTAAGTAGAAGTATATAAAAGCTTCATTTCTTGTAATGCAACTGATGTATCCAAATTTTATATTGCATAATTTTGTATTTTTTAATTGTATTAAATATTTTTCTCAATCCAATCCATGATCATCATATCATTTTTGCATCGATAAATTGAAACCAATAATATTAAATTAGAATACAAACAATTTCAACATAAAATACCGAAATACGAAAACATTAAATAATAGTAGAACAATTTAATTTCTTGAATATCAAGCAAATGTTGACTAATAGAATTGAAATAACTAAAAATGATTGTTGACTTTATAAATGAAAACAACATTAGAGTCCATCTCAAATTCATTTTTATTGATGACCAGGAAAAACGACAATTCGTATTACAGCCCATTTCAAATTCATGTTTATTAATGACCAGGAGAAACGACAACTCGTGGTACAGCAGAGTGCTTATTCTTAATGAATTTAAACCTATAGGATGATCCGGGCATTTTATGACTAATCAAACTTTGTTTTGAAATTTGGTTTACTAGACAAGATTCAAGAGATGGATAAATGGATCTGTTTAGCATTGGGGTAGATCAGCAGGAGGCGGTGGCAATTTGTCTAAAGGTCCCGGTCCATCCTCTGTAATAAATACCATATCAAAACCAAGTTCTGAATGATTTTCAAAATGGCAATGCATCAACCAAGCTCCTGTAATGTTACAACAGAAACAAACAAGTCGTGATTTAGTTGTGAAGATGTAAAAGAAGTTTTAAATTCAAGAAAATAAGAACAAGTAAAAACTAGCTAATTACCTGGATTTTCAGCTCTAAATCTAATGGCTGCCCACCCACCGGTAGGAACTCCGACAGTGTTCAACAGCTGAGGATCTACCAAATTGAAGTTTGCAGGATCCGTTTGGGAGTTATAGTTACCGAACCCTTGCCCCACGACATAAAAATCCTGGCCGTGAAGATGTATAGGATGGTTCTGTAATGTAATAATGTTGGTGTTCTGAAACACTATTTGTACAGTGCTATTAAATTTCAAAACTTTTACTCTCGTCCCCCGCGTGGTTTGCCAAAGACTGCGTGGCACAGTTCCAGTGTAATTAAATACCACTGGAGGATTGTCTGGAAAGTCTCTAGTGAAAACTCCATCTATACCAAAAAAATAAGCCTGCAAAATAGCGATCTCTGGGAGTACGTATGATATATTATTAAAGAATCCAACTGGCCTTGAGCCGCCAATTCCTGCGCAGGAATTGTTTGGGCAACTTAGTAGCGCTAAGCCCTCTGTCATGAACATTTCTACGTCAACATTCTGTGGGACTGAGGGCCGGAGGCTTCTCAGGTCGGTACTGAATTTGAACGCCGTTGGTGTATCGTTAAATGCTGGTAAATTTGGCAAAAGTGGGACAGAGGCGCTGCTGCCTTTGTATTGTAAGATGGCAGTAGTTGTGATATTTATATATCCAGTACCAATAGGCTGGCTGTTGTATGCCCGTGCGCCAATGTAATAGAGCCCCGACTTTTGAGAAGTTGTTAGAAGAACATCCATGGTGTTACCCGGCTGTATGAGTAGTACATCGGTTTGATACGGCTTGGTATACACTGCATCCTGTGCCACAACTGTCATATTGTGGTTTGCTATTTTGATGAAGAATGGATGATTCAGAGCACAGTTTACAATCCTCAGCAAGTAAGTCTTTGCCGCCTCAACCAAAATCCGTGTAGTATCTGCATCCACAACTTATTAATTAATGATTTCTCATATTATTTTCCGTTTTGTTGTTTTCATGATAGTTTATTAGGGGACAAACCATTTGCAGAGCATGGAAAGAAGTCTCCCGGTTGGCTGTTAATTGAGTAAGCGTCCGACTCATTTGGTACTGCTCCTCTTCGCATGGCCTCCGCTATCACATCTTCCACATTCGCATTCCACCACTCACCTGCAAAACCAAAAAAAATAAATTAAATTGGCAATAGCGACTTTGTACGAATATGAACGAGACCCTACCAGGTTAAAACTTCAAAGTATCTTAACTAGATGAAATTATGCTTACAGGTATAAGTTATAATGATTATGAAGATGTTGGATCAGGATAATAGCGTAAAATAATATTAATAAAAATCGTAATTTTAAAATTTAAGTTTATTAAATTATTATATGTTAGATTTGACACACACATATATAATTTAAATATATATATTTTGACAATATTTAAATATAGAGTAGGTCACATCATTATTATTTTAGAATTTGTTTTCAATTTTAATTTAATAATACAATTAAATTAAGGTTTATTTTATGACAAGTCATAAAAAAATATGGAGAAGATAAGTGAGTGATTAAATAATTTTTTAAATTTATATATAGATTATTATATGTAGATTTGACTTTGAATATATATATATATATATATATATATATATATATATATATATATATATATATATTGATAATATTTAAATATATATATTTTGACAATATTTAAATATAGAGTAGTTCACATCATTATTATTTTAGAATTTGTTTTCAATTTTAATTTAATAATACAATTAAATTAAGGTTTATTTTATGACAAGTCATCAAAAAATATCGAGAAGATAGGTGAGTGATTAAATAATTTTTTTAATTTATATATAGATTAAATTGAAGCCTTTTATGAGTAATTTTAATTATACATTAATTTGTGTAAGAATAATTTTAAAATATATGATTGGTTTTAGTTGGGTTGTTTTGACATTAGTAATAATTATGAGACAAAGATAAATTATTAGTCACTATATTGATCAAAAAATTTACTAATGTATAAGGAAGTTATAAGTGAGAAATCCAAAATTATAAATTACATTTATCATTCCTAGTCCCTACTAACAAATCCTTAAAATAGATGTGTATTAAAATACGTTCTTTGAAAAATACAAACATTTTTCAATGATAAACCAATCTTACAATGCCAACAAAATTGTTAAAATTCAATTGAAAAAATCTCTCACCAATAAAAATTGTACAAAAATCAATAGAATCTTTAATTAAAATAGACCCATTCAATAAATAAAATTATATAACAAACACAAAATGAACACCTTGATATCAAATATATATATCTTTTCATTATTACTAATGAATTTAATCATAAAATATAAAATAAAAAAATCAAACATTCTAAACAATCATATAGTCAACCAAATATTCTAATATGTTTTTTTCCTTTAATTAAACTGTCTCTATTTTCTCTTATCAATAATATTTTAAAAATAATGTTTGAAAGTCAACATGAAAGCTCATGGGACTTGTGAGAAGCAATCAATTAATATTTATCACAATAGTTATTTATAAAATAGTTTAAAATTTTATTTTTTGGTTAATTTATTTAGAATGAGATTATTATAAAAAAAATCAATTAAATTTAAAATAATTTTGTGACAGGTTCTATGTTCCTATCACTACATTCAATCCTTAATCTATAATAAATTAAAAAATGTTAGTTAATTATTTTTTGATTAATTTATTTGGAAAGAAGTCCTCATCAAGAAGTCAACTAAACTTAAAACAATTTGATTACAGAATCTAAGTTCCTACCACTACACCCAACCCTCAAGTTTATAATATTGAAAAATGTTAATTACTTTATTTTCTATAATTTTTCTTCCATTTCACATATATTAAATATATACCCCCACCTACCTTCACATCAAAAAATGAATTAAAAGACACTCTTTCTATTTTTTAATATAAAAATAAACAAACATTCCACTAAAACCTTCCTGTTATGTCTATAAATAGAAACTATAATTGAATATACTACTGAATCAACTATTGGAAAAAGAAATTATATTGAAGACAACAAATTAAGATAAAGAAGTCTCTATCTTCTCTTATCAACAATATTGTTAAAATAATGTTTGAAAGTCTATAAAAAACTCTATTATAAATGTTAATTTAAAAAATTTTAATTAATTTTTATAACAATAATTATATATTAAAAACAATATAAAAAATATTTTTAATTAATTTATTTTAAAAGAAACAATTATCAAAAAAAATCAATTTTTATAATTCAAACTTTGAACAATTTATTACTAAATTCTAAATTCCTACTATTACACCCACCCTTCAAACTCATAATATAAAAAAAAGAGAATTACATTATTTTTTATAATTTTTATTCCATTTTCAACATTTCAAATGAATACCCAACAACCTCCACTTCAGAAGACGAGTTAAATGACAACCAAACATTAAAAAAATTATTATGGAGACAACCAAACATTCCACGAAAAACTTGACTGTCATCTCTATGAAGAGAAACTGTAATTGATATTACTACCAGACCAACTGTTGGAAAAAAGAGATTGAGTTGAAGACAGCTACCTAAAATGATGGGAATCTCAGCAGCGGGTTTGGGAAAAGGATAGGCCCTTCCTCTGCGGGGTTTAATGATTAATGCTCCGTGCACAGTCGCTCTAAGATATGTGATATGTGCGTGCCACCACAGCGTCCCTTCCTGTCCTGTGATAGTAAAATTGTAGGTGAATGAGTTTCCTGGAGTGATGGGACACTGCGTTGTGTATGCTGGTCCGTCAGCCCAGCACGACCTCAACTGTCTTACTCCATGCCTGCAAAACCATTAATCCTACAACCTCATATATAATGTCTCTATAATTCATAACAATATTTATGGGTTCAATTGCATAGAATTTGAGTTTTTAAGATCTATAGAGTTTCCCTACTAAACCTATAAGTGTTTTAACTCTATCCCTTTCGATGGGTTTGGAAGCCAGATCTGAAACATTGCGGAATTTACGTTCCATGTAACCGAACTCAATAGACTTACAAATTGACACGCTGTAACAAACACTTAAGACACAATTTTATATAATTTTATTAACGAAAGCATAAGATTAAATTGAGAAGCAATATGATTTGGGCACGAGCCTTGACGTACCAGTGTAGAGTAAGATTGTATGGGCTTTCGTTCTTCACGTCGATAACAAGATTATCGCCGTCGCTAACGGATAGAGTCGGGCCAGGATATTGTCCATTGACGAGAACAATCGTCTGTTGATTACAGATTCTAGTCACGTTCTTAGTTCCAACCTGTAAAAGCCAGTAAACATAAGGAAGCTCATTGTCAGCTGTAATGGCTTCAGGATTATATAATATTGCTTAAGATTTTAAAGAAACTTACAGTGAATGTACGTCGGACAAGTGCTGCAGAAGCTGCCGATGGCGCTATGAAAATTACACAAAGGAGCGAGACAAGTTTTAGAACACTTGAATACCCTGCCATGATTGATTTTTGTTGAGCGATTAGATAGCCTCCAACTTATTTATACACGGGAAAGTCCGATATGTTTTATCTTACCGAGTCAGATCACTATTTTTTTTCCAAAGACAGATTGTGATTGCCTAACCACTGACGAAAAATCCGTGTCTAGAAAGCCGACCGCGTTGAATTGGTTACGCGTACTCTCATTAACATTGTTTATAGTCAAGAACATCATTTCTTTCAGTTTACTCTATTATTTTATTACATAACATTTAGTGCTTCTGAGCTTTCTTTCCTACAAGACAGCCTGTTTATGTAATAATATCAAAACACGTTAAGAACAGCGCCGGCTGGAAAGTTTGACAAATTCCAAAACGCCACATTTGTGTCTCTCTTCTCTCCTCTTTCTTCGTATATAATACTTTCACAGCTTGCGTAACGTTACAGAAATACAACCGTATTGACTTACGCTTTGATTTGAAATGGATAACTTATCTCTTAACATTTAAATGTAATTTATTGTATGAGCGCAGCCTGTCCCACGTTTGTTTTATTAAAATTTTAAGTTTTTGACTTAGAAAAATTCTGTTACAATACTTTTGACAGACTTGCATGTTATGATAGTTTTCAGCACGTGCAGCAGCAGCAGAATAATAATAATTATTATTATTATAAAGAAATTGAGGCATCTCTTTCAATATTAGAGTTGATTGTTTTAATATAAAGTGAGTCTTTTATAATTTCTAGTAGTGTGATGTTGATCTTCACTTCACATTATGAAGTAAAATAAGCGTCAACTTTATTATCAAAACTATTTTTACATTATAGTAAGATAAAGTGACTTATACTTCAGGCCCTGCTAAAACATGGTATTATAAGAATCATTTGAGTAAATATTTTTTCTTCTCTAACCAATAAGAACTTTTGATGAGACATAATACTTTAGTAATTCTAAAATTTAGTGCCAAAAAAAGAAAGAATATAACCTTACATATTCTATTTATATTAATATAATAATTACAATCATTTTACAAATGACAAATGTAATAGCATTTAATTTTTCCTATTAATAACATTTATAATTTTTTTAAACAAATTTCCCTATGGATAACACATTAACATCTATTAATATCAATATAATAATATAAACTCATTTGAAAAGTGACAAGTCTAATAAAATTAGTTTGATCATTAAGATACCAATAACAAGGGTAATGTTGTCCAATACAAAACTTAAAACTACCAAAAATATTAAATTTAATTATGTTTTGCACTAATTTTTCTAATATTAATATAAATAGATTTCGTAGCAATCAAAAAGAAAGACACACACACACAAACAAAAAAGAATCAATAATGTCTAAAACTTAAATGACAAATTTAGATATAAAATTACACAATATCTTTTCAATCTATACACTTCACAGTAATAAATAATATTAAAAACTTCACAACTTAGTTGGCAATGCCAACTTTTTTTTCTCAAATTGAAACAAGCATGTACAATATTTTATAAGCAATAAATAAAACAAACTCACTAGCACATGTCACTTTTTCATGAAAAAAAGTGGATACCAAACTACTATCACAATAGATACATTTACACAATAAACACATTATCTAGTAAACTATACTCTATTATTATTTAATGTTATTTCCCTCTCTTAATATATATATATATATATATATATATATATATATATATATATATATATATATATATAGTATTTAATTTATTTTAAAAAAATTGTATTAAATATTAATGAGATCTTATAATTTTGTATTTGGAAAATATTTATAATAATTTTGATTAAATATTACAAATAAATATTATCAAAATTGAACCATATAATTTGGATAAAACAGTTAACATATATTTCTTTTATACCATCTTGTTGTATTAAGTTTAGATTATAAATTTACATTCACATTCACCCATAAACAAATTTCAATATATAAAAGTATGTACTAGCCTCTACATGACCTTTATGATATATGTATATATTTAAACATTAGAATTTTAAGTTAATTATATTAAATACAATATGATTTTAATAAATAAATAATTTTAGATCTTCAAGAATATGTTGTTATTTATAGATTTAATAGATTTTAACTTCAATCGAAGGATCTGTATCAATGAATCTATTTTAATTGGACTAAGGAGTGTGTGATCTATTTATGTTTGAAGGGTTTCTTTGTAGTTCAGTTTTTCTCCATTAATTTTTTTCAAAGAGTTTTTGATGAAGGCCCATAGTTTTGGGGTAGAGTTGGGCTCTTTATGACCCCTTAGTTTTTATGTTTTTATCTTGCTACTATGGTAGTGTCCAAAATGTTAGTTTGGGTTTAGCTCCCAAATCTTCCACTTCCCTTTTGGCACCCTTCAGTGTGTGAAGTTATTGGAAATTCTTTGATAAGATTCATCAAGATGGATTTTGAGAGATTCAATCAAGGAATTTTCACCTACGCTTGCACTTGTGTGGAAGTGGATCTTAACAAAGGTTTTCTAGATAAAATGTAGTTAAAGCATGACCATTCACTTTGGATCCAAGCTTTGGACTATGAAAACACTACTTTTAGATGCCATTATTTCCATCAAATTAGCCATCTCCAAGGAACATTCCCTCAAATAAGTAGACCAAAAAAAAGGATTAGCCTATTAAATCTAAAAGCTAGCATTATATGAGAATCCTCTTTCGAAAGACAATGTCAAGAAAAAATTTACAGATGGACCAACAAAGAATTATGGAAGGAAGCTATCGAAGAGACATCTATGGAAGATATTGTTTTAGGTGGAAGAATCAAAATATCATATAAATCTAATTCTTTTGATTTGAATAAGGATCAAACCCTAGTTGAATCCCAATTATAGCTGGTTAATTTTACTATTCCTTTCGTACCTCATACAGAGTTATGGATTGAAGTTAAAAAGAATAATGGTAAAAAGGGATGCTTTGAGATTGTTGGATTTGGAACTCTGAAATGTATTTGATATGGGTTTCTCTCTTGTTCATGTTTTTTAGACCCTCGAGGCTAGTTTAGCTTGAGGTGGCTTAGCTTTTGGAGTGTGACTTTTTCATGCATTATTTTTAGATGACTATCATTGAAAAAGGTACATATTTCAATTAAAAAATTCATGTGCTATAATGAAGCATCATGCTCTATCCATCCCAACTAATTTATGGGTGATTTCTACAATAGATCTTACACCTCTTGTAGATCATGTCTCCCTCTCGATCTTTTTTGTCCTTGAGATGTAATGGGCTACATGCAACAAAGGGGTTCAGATCACATTTGTTCTATAAACTGATGAATTCAATTACGGCTCTCTCCCTACCCAAGAAACTTTGACTTCTAAACTATTGGATAAACCTCTTTAATTGCACCTATTTTTCCAATACTTCCTTCTAAGCCTTTTCTTCCTACTTTGTTGTTTTTTTATTTTTTCTTCTTCATGCACTTGTTGTCTCTTTGTCCTATCTTGAGGGTGCTCTAGTATAATTAAATAATGCCCTCAAATGGCTTGCCTCAACCTTTGTGGAAAAGTATCTCATGTAGTGCCAAATGACCATTTTGTGATGCAACAAGTGATTTCTATTGCATTTATTGAGTTAGGATATGAGTTTCTATTAAATAAAATTGTTACAATAGTCATGGTTTCATTTGTAGGTTAACAAATTTTGGCCCAGGCTCTCAGATATCCATAAGTAGGTTTTAAATTTTTTAGATTTTTGGGGACCCATTCTCTCTAAAGATATTTATATTTATCGATGCAGTCAAAGATTCTTCATACTGAAGTGTGAATCAATTGGGGATATGTGCTCATCCTCCAAGTTGGGCCCTAGTTTTGGACATGTCAAACTTGTTTCTAAAACCCTGATTTCCATATTTTGACCCCTTTTTATGTTCCATTATTCTATTTCAATGTTGGTGAGATATTTGAACCTTCCTTTAGTTTTTTTTGGCTCTTTGAGTTTGCAAGCTATTGCAACAATTTAGAGAAATTTCACTTCTAATCCCATGAAATAGCTCACTAAAAAATTACAACTTTTGGTTAGTTGTGTGTTGAAATCGATTTATCAATGGGTTTTCCAAATAATATTTAGCTTACCATAGAAAGTTGGGTTTAGAAAAATAAAATAAACTATGAACAAGTGGCC
Source organism: Torreya grandis (assembly GCA_037957365.1). NCBI lineage: Eukaryota > Viridiplantae > Streptophyta > Pinopsida > Cupressales > Taxaceae > Torreya > Torreya grandis. Next base: position 509,814 of record JARHVA010007460.1, read on the forward strand.
TTTAAGTGTCGCTTTTTTTTTTTTAATTACAAAAATTTACCTATCAAATGCCTTAAAAGGAAGATTGATAAGACTTTTGGTTCTTCCATATATTTTTATAGTAAAAGGAATAGAAGTGTCCAAAAACACTAAATCCACATGATGGTTTGGGGTTGGGGTTCACTCCAATTGGGTAGGTCTAGTTTTGTAAGATTTAGATGCTAAAATTGAAGGTACCACTTCGAGTAATAAAATGATCTTTTTTATCCTTATTTCATAGTATTCTTGTCATCTGGATTTTTTTGTAAGATGAAACATTTGATTCCTTTTTTTTATTTCTAAAGCATAAGCATTGAATCCTCCCTTAAGTAAAATATCTTTAATTCCCTTTTTTCTGCCTCAAGGTGATGAGCTTTTCCTAAACATAATAATTGTTGGTTTGCATTTAACTTTTGGGTTTTATAACCCCTTTGAAATGTTTCTTGGGGGGAGTTGTTTTGGAGTTCATTGATCATGAGTGTAAGGTTGAAGTAGAAAAGGACTATAAGAAGGATCTGTCTTTGTTTTATATAACAGTTACATAAAAAATGGGATTGGGTTGATCTCCTTCATCTGATACCTAAGGATGCTTATCAATGAATTAATTTATAAATTAATACAAATTATAATTTGGTTTTCTTTTACCTTTATATTATTATATGAGAAATATATATTTTTATTTTTTTCTAAACAAAAGGTGCAACATAATTTTTTATTATATACATATAAATAAATAAATAAATATAATATAATTATTTTAAACTTATAAAATTAAATATTATATTTAAAAAATGTATATTTATATTTAATTGTCAAAAAAATTATAAAATTTTATTGTTGCAAAACAAAAAATAAAAAAAGAAAGAACAAAGTTAGAAGTATGGAGGAGAGAAAATGCTTGCAATTTAAAAGGGAATGGTAATTGTAAAGAAAAACATTATTTATGATAATACTTGATATTGGCAAGTATGAGTGATTGTGTTGAACATGTATCACATGATATGTTTAATATACTTTGAGTTAAGGGTTGAATTTTTAGAATTCAATATTAGTAGAACATTTATGATATAATTGTTTCGTAGTTTTAAAATTGATTTATTATATTTTTAAAAACAATTATAATAATTTTAATGTATATATTTTCATATTTTTAACTTTTATTTTATAATGAATATTATTAAAAAAAATAAAATAAAGATTATTTTATTTTATTTTTATTGTCTAGACTCGAACGAGGTGACTTATTCTATGGAAAAGTTTAATATTTATAAAACCTACAAATATATATTTCATCCTTAAATTGTTTCTAGTAGTCATTGTGTGATGGTAAATTGAAGGGGATCATTTGTCAGTTTCTTTTTACATGCATGTCACCCAGGTTGGTCACTGCGCAACATGGTAGAAACGACAGTCATTATTGCATGAGCTCCAGACGAGATGAGCTAGGGTTATTGTGGAGGACTGTGTAGGGTTGAAGGAGAAAGACCTCGTGAGTTAGGTCAGCCATTCACGACGTTGTTCGTCCCAGGCAGAGATCTTGGGCCTTCCTGATCATATTTTTACCTTACAGTTTTAGTTGTTCTTGTCTTATGTAGATATTTTTTAGGGGATTTATTTGAGAATGATCTGGTTTTTAAATGATCTAGGGTCTGACTCTTATTGAATCTACGCTTGGCGGTCGGATTTCGTCCATTGCTTGGATTCTCTCTACCTTAATGATAAAAAGTTTGGAATTTGTCTCCATCGTCTTTTGTTCATGGACTTTTTCTCTCCTATTCTTCATCAATTTTTGGGTCATGACTCTTTCTCAAACATTGTGAATTCTGCTTCACTCACCACCAATCCACCATTATTGCATTCTTTTTGTGCGCTGGGTTTTTGGTTGCATAAGTAGAAATTTTAACTGACTTTGCAGTCTCGGATCCCGAGGGCTGCCTCTACAGTCTCGGATCCCGCGGGCTGCCTGAGCAGTCCCAATTGCCAACGAGAACTTTAAGTTGACAAATTCGCCTTCATAATTTAAGCACATACCATGAAAAGGAAGAGAAGAAGAGATAGTAATACATTCAAGCCAGTGAACAGTAAGTCCGAGTACAATCAAAGAACAGGTCGCAGTTGCAGCGTAGAACGAATAGAGTGATACAATGTCAAAAATGCCAGCGACAAGGGATAAAGGAAAAATAGAGGTGATCAACTTGAATGCATCACCAAAAAAGGACATAATTGATATAGTGATGCAATTTTGGTGTGTTGGCCCCTGTGAATGTAATTTTAAATAATAGAATGTGATTTATGGTTCAACCAGGTCCAATTTCATTAAAAATTGAATGAAATATTAAATTGTCTCAATGGTGGAGGAAATTAGGGCCACCTTGGACCCCTTATATGTAATTGTAACTATATGATGTGATTTGGGGCTAAATTAGCTTATATTTCAGGACATATGTAACAAATGAGTGAATTGGTGCAAATAGTGATGTAATTTGAGTGAAATTAAGCCTCGTGAATCTAATTTTTATTATAAACGATGTAATTTGGGGCTCTTGATCTTAATATCATAACAAAATAAACAAATTAATCTATTGGTTCAATTTAAAGACAATCATGGGTAATTTGAAATCCTTCAACCTAATTGTGACTATAAAATGTGATTAGGGCCTTAATTGGCTCTAATTTCATTAGATAATGAAGTAAAGAATCATTTGGTTCAATGATAGATGCAAGTTTGACATCTATATGATGTGGTTTGAGGATATATAAAATCCAATGTCATTATGTAACGAATGAAATACATGATTGGTTCAATTTTTGGAGCTAATTGGGGTCAATACAAGTCCCTTAAACCTAATTATGAATATACAATGTGATTTAAGGATAAATTGGCTTTGATTTCATCATAAATCAATATAATTAGTCAAATAGTGCAATCAATGACATCATTCTAGAAAAAAGGAAAAACATTCAAACATTGTTTGAATCATATATGATGTGATTTTGAGTGAAATTGACCCTAATGTCATCATATAATGAGTTAAATATTTGTTTCATTTAATCAAAGAGGAAATTAAGATAAATTTTGGCCCTTTCAACTTAACTACAAGAGTAGGATGTGATTTGGGGATAAATTAGCTTCAATTGTGTCATGAATTGATATAATTAGTTAATCAATGTAATTACAAACATGGTTTGGACTAGTGTTGTGAACCTAAATTATGGGTTATGGTTTAGGGTCTAGGGTTAAAATTAGTCGATGCAAGTTATATGAAATTAAATCTTGTGAACCTAATTTTGACTATATATGGTGTAATTTGGGGGTTCATTGACCCCAATATCATAATAGAATAAAGAAAATAGTCCATTAATTAAATCAAAAAGGAAATTTGTCCAATTAGAGCTGAGTCTCAACCTAACTACAAGAGGAGGACATGATTTGGGGCTAAATTTGTCATGAATCTATCTAATTAGTCAATTGGTGCAATTAGGGACATGATTTCAGCCAAATTAAGTCCCATGAACCTAAAGTATGGCTCAGTCGATTATCTAAGATGCAACATATGGCTTAATCAACCCTTTGATTGTATCAAAAATAAAAATACATAGGTAATTAGGGCTAATATGAACATATTAAACCTAAATTCAAGCATATAATGTGATTTGGGGCTATACATAACTCATATTTTCTCACATATCAAGCCTAGTAGTCAACAGTTATAATCAGTGATGGAAGTTGGATGGAATTTACCCACTGTATCTTGTTTCCACTATATAGGCGTTTGAACTATTTAGGACTTAGACATGTAAATCCTAGGCATTTAAAGGGGTTATATATAAAAGGTAAATTTAGACAAATAGATATATCATACTAATTTACCCAAGATGTACTCATAATGATCAAATTTCCTTATCTAGAGTGAAACAAGTATTGTTAGATATCAAGAAGGATATAATAAGCTTGGAGATCAATCATGAGTCCTTCATTCTAGAAATCAAGTTAAAAGCTACCTTTGGATATTTGTGTAGTTAAAACGATAGTAACACACTATGCTAGTGCCCAAGGTACTATGCTAGTGTCCTTCTATGGAGAAACTACCTGAGACTTCCAAGGATGTTATGAGAAGTTTTAGGGACCTGTAGGTGATTTTTTAGCTTTTGATCATTTGTTTGTGTCATTGTTTTGATGAATATTTTAAAAAACCTAATGAACACCTATACACATGAAATAAAAATAAGATCAAATGCAAAAAGAAAAGAAAAACTAGGTTTTGGGATGTTACGATTACATGGGATAAAACACCTACTCTCATGATCGTTACTTACATTAACCCCAATGATATGGGTCTTATATCACATGTAGTTGTCCCTTAGGGAACATGCATAATCAACACACACAGTATGCTATAATGACTTTTGATTAGGCCCTTCTTTAATCAAGCATGTAGATCTAGGTTTGATTATTGAGTAATATGCAGTGTGATGAGATATATTATTGATTGAGTTTATGTAATTATGTGTCAAAATAGTAAGTTTTATATGTAAAATTCCTTGTGAGGATATTTATATATAAATAAATTTGATTTGAATGTAAGACCCTTGTTTGCTAGTCAACACGACATAAAATAAGGATAAGATCATAAGAGAAGGCTCAATGAAGGGTTAGGACCCAAAACACATTAAAAAAGTGATTGATGGAAACTAATGTTGAATTGGATATTACTGCATTGCACTAGTGTCCATGACGATGCTTGTGTCCTAGGAACACAAAACTATGGGGCTTATGTGACTAGGATGGGATGACATAGGACCATTGAGGGTGTAGAAAACAAGGAAAACAAGTCATAAGAAAGATCAAAAGACCCAAAATAGCCACATTAATAAGACTCACATTCATCACTAAGACCTTCCCATGAAAGAGTAACAAAATACATAGTACTTGTGGTTGCTTGACCAAATTAGGGTGTGTACATTTTCCCTTAGCTTTTATTCTAGTAATAAAATGAAATGTATGTGCTAGAGTAAAAGGAAAAATAAAATGTGTACATGTACTTACCTATGTGATCAATTCATGTGGAGGATGGATGAGCTATAAGACTTAGTCACTTCTTGGATAGAGAAGTGGATAGGAGCTATAATGTTGTTTGTGAAGAGGAAATCCACAATGTAGATGCCCCTATATTGAATCTAAATGATAAACTAAATTATGAAGAAGAAAACCCTATTTTCTTCCCACCATAATATGTGAATTGGGTTATGAGAGGTATCTAAAAGTGTGGAAAAACAAGCCCTACTTGCCCTTACTCTGATATTTGACCTTTATATTGTAGGTGATCTATAAATGTGGAGAAATGAGCCCTATTTTCCCCCACTCTAGTATGTGAACCGAGTCTAAAAAGTAATCTTCTTAGAGGTCAAGATTATCATTCAATACTCATAATCTAGGTCTTGTGACAATCTATGTATCAACCACTGTAGTCAGCTCTATAACCCAACATGGTGAAATCATGGGGACATCCTAGTGATTATCTGAGTGTAATCTAGTAATCTACACATAGAGAATGGTATAATGTTCCATTCCATATATATAACCTAGTGGAATCCTATGAGATATATAACATATGCATTACATCATGCCCCCAAACCTGATATCTAAATAATGTAATTATTTTCCCTGTGTATAAAATTGTATCCATATAGGGATGATGCACTATATGCGTGCCCTCATAGACAAAATCTAAGCCTAGAACTATATCGAATCCCTATGTAAAATTTGAGAATGTGAACTGATATCTGATAAGATCATGTATATTTTATTTAACTTGTGTGTTTGAACATCTAAACAAATCTATGTATCTGAATATCTAAGTCAATATAAACTAATATAAATCAAAATGTCTATTTAAACCAATCTATGTATCTAAATCAATATGTGTATCTGAATGTCTAAGTCTAGAAATTTGGGTGTTTGAATCAGTGCAAATGTGTAAGTATGCCCCCCTTTTATTGAGAGAGTTGAGAGTGTGATAAGGGTGTCAAACTAAAAGTGATTTCGGTAAGCATGTTAGTGATAGTTACCATTGTAAATATGAACATAACATTGATTATCTAGACATTTGTAATAAAATTATTTTTGGAAATGAGGTATAATATAGGCTTGTGGTCTATAATGAGTTTATTAAGGAATCATAAGTTTTATCACTTTGTGGAGTCAATTTTATTTGAATAGTAGTGTAACTAGAATGGTGTCAGTGATATCATGATCAAGTATTATGCTTAAGATAAAGATAAAAAATTGAAGCTACTATTCTTGAGTTATCATTCTTGGAAAAATCTAATATTATTTGGCAAAATCTATGTGTAAGGTCAACCATTGGTAGTGGCATTTTTAAAACATGGCTCAAATAGCTTGGTTGATGGGTTTGAGAATCATTTGAATGAATTGAGTTGAGAGAAATTATTGCTTTGAGCCTAGAAACATGCCAATGAATTGAGGAATGAATGTGACCCAATATGAGGAGGTGGAGGCACTCATCTAGGTTGGGCAGGAGGTTTCCCATTTAAGGAACCTGTCATTTTTCTTGTTTTTTTTAAATATTTATTACCTTTTTCATCATTTTTAATGAAAATTTGGTAGTGCAAGGCCCTATTTAGGAGGACCAAACTGGTGTCCCTAGGATTGTGTTAGTGTCTTGGGATGCCATGCTACTATCTTGGGTATAATTCTACTATCCAACACTACCATCCTAATTATATCACTATTATCCATCACTATTATCCTATGTGAAATGATAGTGTCTACTAGTGCTAATTTTGCCAATTTTACTTCTATTTTATGTTAAATGACTGCTAATGCATGTTTATTTGTCATTCATAGATGCAAATGCCAAATTTGGATATATTTAGCATGTGGATGTGCATATGAGGTAGTTTTGGAGTGGCTAGATGATGAGAGGACAATGATCTATAGAGATGGTTTCGGCCATGTGGCATCACTTGCTTTAATGCCCTAGGAATACCACATGATGATGGCATTATGTAAGAGGTGGATTTCCAATACTTGTACATTTTGGTTTCCCACTAGGGAGATCACTATGATGTTGGAAGATGTCTATAAGATATTGAGATTACCCATTATTGGTCAATACACAATGTTATAAGAGGCTACTAGAGATAGAGCTATAGAGCAAGATGTGAGGTACTTTATAGTGATGCTTGTGGGGACCCATTAGATAGGGAGTTATAGTGATGTTTTGTTGTATTTCACTGGTATAGCTAATGTTCTGTGGTTTTAAAAGTTTTTGGTAGTGATAATGGCTTCCTTCATTATTGTGGATGGGAGTCGGGTATCTATCTCATATATGATGCATGGTATAGGGTAGGACATAGAGGAGCACATAATCATATACTCATGGGGTCACACTATGCTAGCCCACTTATATCTAGATTTGTACCATTTTACTTAGGAGTTGCCCATGAGTGGCATTGGGTCTTTGACATTATTTCATTATTAGGATTATGAGCATATTACAATGGCTAAACTAAATGTGTTTCTATAGATGGATTTCACCCACCCAAAGATTTTTGTAGAGATATGGACTAGTATGGCTCATGTACAATCAAGGAACACAATGCATTATTGATAGGTGTTGGATTAGTTGATAGTTAGATACATTATTTGGATACCCTTAAGGTGATTTTTGGGGTGGCCTAAGGATGTTGTTGACTTCAGATAAGTTCGAGTGAGCTACTAGTTGCATGACTATTGGGTCAATGTATTTGAAAGATTTTAGTATGAGAAATTGACAGCATAGTTTGATGTTATCTAGGATGTGCCACTTACACCATGGGTGTGGTTGACAAGTTCTCAGGCATTAGTGAGGTGAGGTAGTAGGGAAAGACCCAAAACTACTAATTTAGTTCTGATTTTGATGATGGAGCAAGATATAGTGATAAATATACTTGATGTAGATGATGTGGGAGTGATCGATGATTACATATTATTATGGAGGCAACATAGATGGAAACCATTACTTTCAATAGATGGGGATAGCATGAATGATGTATTAGATCTATATCCCATTAAGGTAATTGAGGGTATGTTATCATTATGGATTTGTATATTTTGTTTAGTTGAGTGTTTGACTTATCGATGAAATATCTAATACACTATGTTAGTATGTGTAGGTCTAGGATATGATGAGTATTGAGAGATAATTATTGAGTCTATGTTATGAGAGATGATATAACATATCCATGATTTTTTCGTGGATGATGGGCTAGTGGAGAGGGTCATAAAAGTTGTATGCATTCATGTACATCTTTTTGATCAAGCGGCCATTTCCATTATGTCATATAGATGAGAAGCTACTGATAGAGATAAGGCATGTTATGAGATGTAGAGGTGACTTATTCCTCCACCAAATATTATTGGTGGGGTAGGTGGTAGGATGGTGGATGACTATATTCATCTACAACCAAATTATGTAGAGTTAATGGTCAAGGTGGTAGACTACGTGATAGAGAAGAGACACACGTATCGATCTAGATCTATAGGGGATGAAAGGGCATTTAGTTCTAGTGTTAATGTATTTTAGAGTGAAAATGAAGAGGTTGGTCTTTATGCATTTTAATTTTTTGCATTTTTTACTTGAGTAAGTGTTTTGGTTGTATTTAATGCTTATGTTTTGATATAGATATGTATTAATTCATCTAAGGAATTGTAATTAATTTCTCATATGTATATGGATGCTAGAGTAGATATTTATATTGGATTAAGAATGCTAGTTATTAGTTATTAGTTATTATATAAGTATCATAGTATAAATGAGTGTGGATCATGTAATTGTGGCATGCACTATCTAAATCCGAATGGCATAGTAATAAAGTGACCATACTACTCATGTTGTGTAGGCATATATTTTGAATCTAGAACTAATACTGATCATTATGCATTGATGGTATTTATATGTGTATAGTCTATAGGAAATAACTTAATTGGATTCTATCTTGAAACTATGCTATGATCTCTGTGATTATTACCAAATATGTTAATCGATGGTTGAACTTAAACTATGCTCTAATCTCTATGATTGTTACCAAATATATTAATCAATGGTCAAATTAAAAATGTTATTTGATCTATATGATTATTATAAAATGTCTTAATCGATGGTTAAACTAAATCTTTGCTCTGATCTCTTTGATTATTTCCAAATATATTAATCATGGGTCGATGTAAAACTAGTGGTAGGGTTGGTTTCCATTTTTTTACCATGATACTATAAGTAGGTTGATCTAAATGGCTTAGCTACCATATCTACATAATCTATATTGCATGAGATGTCACTTAAGTAGGTGTCCTATAAACCACATGGCTCATATGATGATTAGCCAATGGTTCCTTAAAAGGAACATCCTAGGATATCTCACTCAAAAGAGTATTATCCAGGAGATTTTGGAGAAGGAGATCACAATGCCCCTATGTGAATGTTATAATTCCTCTATTAACACATTGGTCAATACAATCTCTAAGTACATAATAGTAATTGCCCTAATGTCCATTTATTTTATAATAGTTATAATATAGTTTGTTTCTTCTTCTCTACAAACGATGTGCTGGATGATGCTGAGTGGGAAGAAGGTTGATCATTTATATATCTAGTAATGAAAATAATATATCATGAGGCCTATCTCTAACTCAAAATTATATTACCCCACTGTGGGTATCATGTACTCTATCCACTATAGAAGATGTTGTTTAAAGTGGATCTTTTCATATATTGAGTATCTCAATTGGTTATTTTTGTTCCACCTTTTCCTTACTCATAAGTGGATTAGGTTCTTGTACCATATTAGATGACTTTGGATTTCAGAGAGCTAAACCCAATTCTAACTCTGAATCTATCTCAACTGGTCCCAACTTCTTCTCTAATGCCATAAATATGTTACATAGATATCTAAATGTTTTGGATGTCTCATATATTAATTTATCCTTATGAGGGAAGATGAGACCTCTAGAAAATATGTATTTCAACTCTAAATCTGTTGACTGATAGATCAATTATTTAATGCATGATTTGAATTATAGATAGTAATCACTCATTATTTTTGATTTACCCTAGTGTAGTGAAGGAAACGCCTCATATGTGACTTGAGCCCTATTATTTTGTATGTAGTGTATGAGAAAGACTTCTTATAAATCATTATATGTATGTAGTGACCCACTGGGGAGTGAATGATGAAACTAGTTTAATGACTCACCCTCTAGAGTCTATAGAAATAAATGTTGGAGAATCAAGCTGCTAGTAACATGTGTCTTATCTTTCCTATAAGCTTTAAGGTGCAAATATGGGTCTCCATGTACATTTAACTTTTGTAATATAGGTATCTAAAACTAATTTGGTAACTTTTTATTAAATATTCTATGTGGGATAAGATTGGTATGAGTATCATTATCATCATCCCAAGAGTAGTATGTTTTAGATTCTAGGGTGAGTAGGTGTAATTTTATTTTTATAAAGCACCCAAGACATGCTTAAAATATATTACCTCTTATGAGGGTATATTAACATCATGAGGAAGTTCATTTAATTCTTTAATATTATTATTAATTTTAGCCATTGGTACACTACATCGAGGATGTTTGGTTTTTCTCACTATAACCTTTGGAGGGGTGATAGCTTGAACCTAGTGAGAGGGAAATGGGATATCACCCTCATGGAGGATAGGATGAGAATTGAGTTCTTATATAGTAAGGGGGCTTAAGGGAGATTCACTAGTATCTCTTATTTTATTAATTTGTGAATAGTATCACTTGTAAATGAACTAAAAGATACTTTATTATCATGTGAATGTAAATTTTGTAAATTATGGACATAAGTATAAGTTAATTTGTGTTCATCCAAAGGAATATTATCATTTTAAATATAATTTAATAATCAATTTGTTTGAATATGAGATATGGGTAAAGTAGGGAGAGAAATAGAAGGATTAGACTCAATGTATTCTTCACCAAAATCATAGTAATCATCGTTACTCTATGTTTCATCAAAATCAGAGTTAAAATTACTTGTAGAGGCAAGAGTAGAAGAATTATCATTCACATAATCACACAAACACACACACACACACACACACACACACACACACACACACACACACACACACACACACACACACACACACACACACACACACACACACACTCACACACACACACACACACACACACACACACACACACACACACACACAGAGAGAGAGAGAGAGAGAGAGAGAGAGAGAGAGAGAGAGAGAGAGAGAGAGAGAGAGAGAGAGAGAGAGAGAGAGAGAGAGAGAGAGAGAGAGAGAGAGAGAGAGAGAGAGAGAGAGAGAGAGAGAGAGAGAGAGAGAGAGAGAGAGAGAGAGAGAGAGAGAGAGAGAGAGAGAGAGAGAGAGAGAGAGAGAGAGAGAGAGAGAGTATTTTAATTTTTTATTATTATGCAATATATCATCATGTGTATGTGTAATGTAATGCATCTATTCACTAGCTATGATTTGAATACATATATAATGATTATTTTCAATATTAAAGTCAAGGTTTGAAGAAGTAGTAATCTTATTTTCATTTGGCACATTATGACATGTAAGAAAATAGTTAGATATATTTGAATTATCTACATTTAGCATAGAATCATTGTGTTGAGCTTGAAATGTAAAATAAGGTGATAAAATAATGTCATCCACTTTAGTTTATGAATTGGTAAAAGGTGCAATATCATTTGTACATGATTTTTAAAATATAATTGAGAAGGGTAAAGAAGATGAATTTGTCTTTTCTATATTTCTTGAATCATGCAAAAGTAGATTTGGTTTATTTCACATATTATTTTGAATAAGGATGTAGTAAAAGTGGTCAAAAAATTAGGATCACATTGGAACAAAGCACTACCAATAAGAGGTTATTTTGGTTTGATTTTGAGAATTAAGGGAAGAGAGGAAGGAAAGAGAAGAAGATGCATCTAGTCTATCTTCATCAATAGTTTGACTATCATACTCATAGTAACTATCATATCCATCATTAAAATAATAATCATCATCATTATAAATAAAATCGTTATCATGTGCTAATGTGTAATCTTGAAAATTTGTCCATTTATTATTATAATTATGAGAAAAGGCTAAAAATTCATAAAATGGGCGAGGGGCAAGAGGCTTCTTGGATGTTATTTTAAACTTGCCAAAAAATAGAATGTAAATAATGAACAATAAGTGAACAATAGTTATAATGTAATGTAAGATAGGTATATTTGAAAATATGTTAAATATTTAGCCCAATGTATGGAATAATCAAAATTTTATTTTAAACCCTAAGTGATAACATGGATGTATAGGGACCTATTATGCTGATCTAGGGATTTTGAGGGTTTTGTATAAAAAATATGAAGTGTATAAAATTTATGAAACCATATTAGATGATTTGGATCAGTTAGGTTGTCAAAAAAACAAAATTTTATAAAATGTTATTTATTAGACAAGAATGACGAAGGTAAATCCTAGGATGGAACTAGGGTTTTAATCAATATTCAAAATAAGTCAGGTTCACCAAATGTTTTAATTGTTTAGGACATAGACATGTAAATCCTAGGTTGTTAAAGGATCTGGATATAGATGCTAATTTTAGACAAATATTTCAAATAGATGTATCAAACTAGTATACCTAAGATGTAATGACTATGAGAAAATTAACTTATCTTGTGTGAAATAGCCATAGCCAGATGTCAAGAAGGATGGAAGAGGGTTGGAAATCAGTCAAGAGTCCTTGATTCTAGAATTGGGGTTGAAAACTACCTTCATATAATAGGATGATTATAAGGATATTAGGAAATTGTGCTAGTTTCCAAGGTATCACACTGGTATCTTTCTATGCAGAAACTACTTGAGACTTCTAGGGATGCTTTGGGAGGGTTTTAGGGACCTGTAGGTAAGTTTTGAGCATCTGATAATTTATTTGTGTTACTATTTTGTTGAATATTTTATAAAACCTATTGAACACATGTACACATGAAATAACAACAAGATTAAATGTAAAAGGAAGAGAAAAATTGGAATGTGGGATGTTACGATCATATAGGATAGAACCCCTACTATTCTAAAAACTACCTACATTAACCCCAATCATAGGGGCCTTAAATCACATGTAGTTCTCCCTAAGGGAATGTACATAATCAATGCACACAATATGCTATAATAACTTTCACTTAGTCCATTCTTTGATCAAACATATAGATTTAGGTGTGATTTTTGAGTAATATGTAGAGTGTTGAGCAATACTATTATTAGATTTTATGTAATAATGTGCTAAAATAGTAATCGATAGATGTGAAATACCTTTTGAGACTCTTTATATAGAAGGAACTTTGATTTGAATGTAAGACCCTTATTTTTTAGCTAAAAGATGTAAGAAAAGATAAAATCATAAGAGAAGTATCAAGGAAGGGTCAAGACCTAAAATAAGCTAAGAAGTGACCCTTGGACACTAGTGTTGAAGTAGACACTAGTGAAGTATGCTAGTGTCCATAATGACCGTACTAGTGTCCTTAAAACACAAAACTAGGTGAAGACTATGAAAAATAGGCTAGGGGGCTGCTGTGACTATAATGGGATGACATAAGACCACTAGGGGTGCATCAAAATGGAAAACAAATCATAATAATGATCAAAATACCCAAAAGGACCATGTGAACAAGACTCACATTCATCACTAAGACCTTCCTATGAAAGATAAACAAAAGACATAGTAATTATGGTTGTTTGACCAAATTAGGGTGTGTATAATAAGATGTAATTTGGGGATCAATTGACCCCACTATCATAATACCCTAAAGCAAATAATCCACCTATTAAATCAAAAAGGAAATTGGGGCCAATTTGAGCCCCTTTAACCTAACTACAAGAGCATGACGTGATTTGTGGCTAAACTAGCTATGATTATGTTATGAATTGATCTAATTAGTCCATTGGTGTAATTAGAGATGTGACTTAGGCCATATTGAGCCCCATGAACCTAAATTATGGCTTAGGGTCACTAATAGTTGATGTAATTTTGATGAAATTGAATCATATGAAGCTAAGTTTTACTATATAGGATGTAATTTGGGGGTCAATTGACCTTGATAACACCACAAAATAAAAAATATATTCTACCAATTAAATCATGAGGGAAATTGGGGCCAATTCAAGCCCCTTGAACTTACGTATACAAGAGCAAGAGGTGATTTTAGGCTAACTTAGTCATAAATTGATATAATTAGTAAATTAGTGTAATTAGATATATGATTTGGGTCAGATTGATCTCAGTTAACCTAAATTATGGCTCAAATTATTGTATAAGATGCAACATATGGTTAAATTGACCCTAGAATTATATCACAAGTACAAATATAAATGTAATTGTAAAGGATTACATGACATAATAATATTGAATAGTCTAGATTACATCACATAATCAGATAAAATAATAATATAACATAGGATTGCATCACACAATATAATAATATTTCATAAATATATGATATTGATGCAGGAGCATCAATACACCATTTTACATTTGTAAATAAACTAAGACTTGATCATGAAGGCAAAATTTAATGTAAAGTTCTAATGAGGTCATATGAAGTTTAGGGAATTATAATTAGGTTATATAATGGTGTTTAAATAGTTAAGGGATCTTAACTTGGAGCCATATGCAAGATTTCAAGTTTTCCTCTAAAACCTCTTATTTGAAAATTCAAATTTGGAAAGGGGAATTGGAAGCATATTGACAGTCATAAACCTCATGTAAATAGTTAATATATTTTTTAAACATGATATACAACCTATATAAGATATTATACCTCATCATATTATCCAAGGATAAGTCTCACATTGGAAAGAGGAAAAGAAGGCAAGTTGTTGAGCTTGAGAAGATAGAGGAGAAGATAAAGGAGATATTCTTGGACCCTTCTAAGTCAAGACAAGTCCATTTATTCAAGATAGAGCTCAAAAATTTAGCTTACAAGGAGGAAAAGGCTATAAATGTAAAGGTTTTAGAAGTCATTAGTAAGTTGAAATCACTCTCAAGATGAAATCTTAAGAAATATATGTAAAGTAGTCATTTGAAAGAAGTATTGTAGATATTTTTTGATAAGTAGAGATGTTTTATTGTAATAAATATTTATTTTTGATGAATAATTCAATGAATAAAGTGATTATTTAATATCCAAATATGTCTATTACCCTCTTGTAAGTATGGTTCACTGAGTATTTTGACATGGTTTGAAGTTGAAAATATGCATGCATGATTGTGATCATGAATGATAGAATAGGTTCATGGGTTGTTTAATATTATAAGTATGTTTATATAGATAATTAATAATGGAATTAGTATTATTAATATGGAAATTAGTATAAAGAAGCAGAAGGTCTTTCTAGATCTTTGAATTGTGTATTAGTGAGATTATGAAAAAAAAGACTAAGTAGGAAAATATTCTCAAGGAAATAGGTATCCTATATGGAATGAATATCATTCATATTCATTAATAAATGATTAAAATTTTATATTTTATTTTATAACTCCATTTTGAGAATAATCAATTTTAAGACTAACTATAATTAGGAAACATGGGTATATTCGCAAGAAGGTCTATTTTGATGTATGAGAACATGTTTTGTGACAAGTAAAAGACTCTAAACCCTTGATAAGGTATATAATAGATATATTTAATATGTTTTAATTTTTTTTATGAATTATCAATGTTATTAATGGGTTTAGGTCCTAATATATTCTTCTTGACTAACACAAAATAGTAAATCTGAGTAAATTGACACATAATGTCCTTTATGGACATGCAAACTTATGTATGGAAATAATTTGAAGTTTAAAATAGTTATGAATGCGAGTGAGTAAGATTATAAATTTTTTATAAAATAAAACAATGCATTTATATTCATAAACAAATGTTTAAGATCACTTATGCTTTGTGTATTTCATAAAACCCTATGAATAGGGTTGCAACGATAAAAATGATCATAAATTTTGATTTATATGATGTAAATTCTTGAAATTTTGAAATAATATGTATAAGAGTGTAAAATATATGTTAAAAGTGATATAGTGTCTTTATGGTTAGTATAGAGGCATTTATGAATGACTATGTTACTAGAAAGCATGATTTTTTTGAGTTTAAGATAGTGAATGGAAGAATTGAAGTGAGTATTAGGTATTTTGAAAGTTTTTGCACATTTTTAAGGCTGATACATCTTGAATTTACCTACATAAACTTTTATTATTTGTTTATAAGATATGGAAATAACCAATTTGGAATTTTACCTATTAAAGGAGAGCAATTATGACTAATTAGGCCTTGGTTGTATTATATTTTTCAAGAAATGAGGTTTTTCATAGAAAAGAATTTTTATTATAAAGAAATTATATTTTCAAATAGATTAATGTGTATATAAATATGTTTAAATTTGGTCTAAAACTCAGTATGAAAAAAAATATGCTTGAAAATCAGGTTTGGGAGGGGTAGAAGACCTATTAAGTCTTATTAGACAATTTGACTAAGCAAGGAGGTTTGAAATGGAGAAGTGAGTTTAAAGGGTTGAATCACCTTTGATACAACTAATTTCATCTATCAGAGGCATTAATAAGTTGTAATAAATTAATTTTTTTGTTTAAACCAATTTGTTGTCATTAGGTCAATTGAGTCTATAGGGAATCTGAGTGTTTTATAGCATTAGAAAACCAATACAAAGATTGGTTTTACTAATGGAATATAGGTAAATATAATTAAAAAGAGTCTATTTCATATTATTAGTTATCATTAGTCAAGAATGAAATCTTATATTATTTTAAATTTTATACAGATCTAGCTATAAGAGAAAATATGACCTAGGGTCATCAATTTTGGAATTAGAGCTAGTAAAATATTTTTTATTGATATTTTTTACTGTTAATGAGATGTTGTAATTGAAAAATATTACAAATAATTTAGTCAGGTAGTTTGAAATATAAGTAATTTCTTAAGTAGAAGGTATAAATGCAAGAAGGATTGAAAGAGAGTGAAGAAGAAAGAGGTTACTCAAGAAAAAGATCCAAGATGAGGTAACTTGGACAATTTTTAAAAGACCAACATGAAAGATACTTGGGTGAGGAAATAAAGATGGAGAAAGGTGAAATATACTTGATTGAGAGAATATAGATGGTGAAGATAATGATTTAGGAGTTTCCTAAAGCAAAAGACCAGTTGAGAAAGTAGAGAGAAAGAGAGTTGAGAAGGAAACAACAAGAGGAAGACATCCAAAGAGAGATGAATAAGATAAAGAAAAAAATAGCCCTGATGAAATTCATGATAGAGAATATGAAAATCCCATGAAATGGGTTGATAATGAGAAAGAAGATACAATGGCCTATAAGAACACTTATTGAAATAAAAAGGAGACAAAAGTTGATTGCCATAATAAGGGAAGAGAGAATAAAGCTAAAACCCTATAAGGTCATGGAGGAATTAACAAATGAAGAAGAAATGACAAAGAAAGATCTCATAGTGGAGAAAAAAAGTGAATAATAAGTAGTAATTAAATATTTTTTGACCTCTCTCAAAGGAAAGGAAGAGGTGGAGTTAACCAAAGAAGAAGCCAAGTAGGCAACCTTGAATCAATGTTTTAAATCTAACTTTTGCTTTGATGTTGCAAATACAAGTTTTTAAAATCATTTGATAGAGGAAGGAGAAATGAATGACTAATTTATTTATGAGAGTCAAGAACAATTAAAATTTTAGTTAAATACCTTAGAGAAGTTGATATTATGATCAAATGAATAAGTATTTGGTAAACCAAAGTAGGTCAAAGATAACCAAAAAGACATTTAAGAAGCAACTAAGGAGACAATAAAGTTTCAATTTTTTGTAACTAATTATGTTTTTAGCTATGGGTGAACAAGTATGCTAGAAAGAGAGAGGTGGAAGACATAAATAAGGAGATATTTTAAGATATCAATATAATAAGGTTGAAATTAATATCCTCATTCAAGAGGATAAACATTCAAATAAAAAGTCTGCAGGGAAGATGAAGAGGCAAAAAGGTATAATTTTGATAGAAAAGACATAAAGAAAGAAAAGACACAAATACGGTAGTAGAGAAAATGAAAACTTGATGAAATATTGAACAAATAAGACAATATTTTTTTTAATTGGGCACAAAGTTCATGAGAAGGAACTAATGAAATATTTTGAACCCAAGTGTTTGATGCAGGAGTATTAACACACCATTGTACATTTTATAAGTAAGCTTATGTAAAGACAATAAGCCTTGATCATGAAGGAAAAATGTAATGTAAATGTATAAAGAGTTCCTATGAAGCTTATGTAATTTTAATTAGGTTATATAATGGTTTTTAAATAGTTAAGAGATCTTAACTTAGAGCCATAGGCAAGATTTCAAGTTTCCCTCCAAAACCTTTTATTTGAAAATTCAAATTTGGAAAGGGGAATTGGAAGCATATTGACAAGTAATAAATATAATGCAAAGTGGTAATAAAGTTAATATATATTTTTAAACATTATTTAAAACCTCTATAATATGATACACCTCATCATCTTATCCAAGGATAAGTCTCATGTTGGAAAGAAGAAAAGAAGGCAAGTCGCTGAGCTTGAGAAGATAGAGGAAAAGATAAAGGAGATATACTTGGACATTTCAAAGTCAATAAATGTTTGTTTATTCAAGATATATATATAAAATTTATATTATAAGGAGTAAAATTCTATAAATCTAAAGGTTTTAGAAGTTATTGGAAAGTTGAAGTCACTCTCAAAATGAAATCTTGAGAAATTTATGTAAATTAGTCATTTGAAATAAGCATTTTAGATATTGGGAATTTTTGTTGATAATTAGATACATTTTTTACTATAATAAGGATGTATTTATGTATTTTTAAGAATAATTAAATGAATAAAGTGATTATTTAATATCCAAATATGTATATTCTCCTATTGTAAGCATCGTTCATTGAGTATTTGACACGGTCTAAAGTTGAAAATATGCATGAATGATTATGATCGTGAACTATAGAATAGGTTCATAGGATATTTAATGTTATAAGGATGTTTATATATATATATATATATATATATATATATATATATATATATAAAATTAATAATGGAATAAATATTATTCATATGAAAATTGGTAAAAATAAGTAGAAGTAAGGTCTTTCTAGATCTGTGAACTATGTATTGGTGAGATTATGGAAAAATAAAAATAAGTAGGAAAATCTTATCAAGGAAATAGGTATCCTATATGGAATAAATATAATTAATATCAATTTATATGTTATTAAAAGTATTTTTTTATTTGACCGCTCCATTATGAGAAGAATCATTTTTAAGACTGGCTGTAATTAAGAAACAGGGGTATATCTACAAGGAGGTCTGTTTTGATGTATGAGAACATGTTTTGTCACAACTAAAGTAATATAAACCATTTATCAGGTATATAAAAGATATATTTAATATATTTAATATTTTTTTATGAGGTATCATGGTTATTAAAGTGTTTAGGGTCTAATATATTCTTCTCGGCTAGCATAAAACAATAAATATGAGTAAATTGACACACAATGTTCTTTATGGACGTGAAAAATTATGTATGGAAAGAATTTGAAGTTTAATATTTATGAATGTGATTTAATAATATTATAAAATTTTTAGAAAATAAATAAATTTATTTGTCTTCTTGAATAAATGTTTAAGAGCTCTCGGGATTTGTGTATTTAATAAAACCCCACGAATAGGGTTATAGTGATAAAAAGGCTCATAAATTTTGATTTAGCATATGAAACTTTGTGGAATTTTGTATAAAGATGGAGAAACATGTATATAAGCTATTAAAAGTGATTTTTAATCTTTATGATCCATACAAAGGCATTTTTTAATGATTGTGTTACTAGAAAGCCCATTTTTTTGAGTTTAAGAAATTGAATGGAAGAATTGAAGGAGTATTAAGGATTTTGAAAGTTTTGGCACCTTTTGAATGTTGATACATCTTGAATTTACCTATATAAACTTTTCTTATATGTTTATAGGATATAGAAAGAACTAATTTATAATTTTACCTATTAAAGGAGAGCAATTAGGCTTTGATTGTACTATATTTTGTAAGAAATGAGGATATTTATAGAAAAGAATTGGTCTCACTAGGAAAGTATGTTTTCAAATATCCCAATTTGTATCTAAATTTTTTAACTTTGGTCTATAAATCTATTTGAAGAAATATTGATCCAAAACTCATAAGTTTTTATTGACAAATATTTCTAGAATATGAAAATAACACAGTAACACTAATTTCTCTGAGAAGAGATGTTTTATTACTCAAGATTATAAATACAACAATATGCTTATCTCTAGGAAGAGATGTCTAATTTTAATTTTGGGTTAAATCTTAATTTATAGACATTTTAAAGGTACGAGGAGGATGTGGAAGGTCACCAATCTCGAGAGAGATTAAGTTGTTTGACTTCCATAATTTACAACAATACATAATTTAAGGAATTACTATTTTTAGACTGCACTACTAAAATTTAAATTTGGGGCACTTTCATTGCGTTTTTAAGGGCCAAACCCACTGAGTAGATATTTGTGACATCTCACCATATTATCCTCATTCTTAGCTTTCCATCAATTGAAACAGGGAGTCAATCAGAGATATGGTGCAAAAGTTATGGCTCCTAAAAGTTTCATCATCAATTGGGGTAGAACCATCACCTAAATTGTAGCCTAATTGTTTCCTAGATCATTCCTCCCTCCTTGATAAGAATTGGTCCCCATTACATCAATAATACTTATCAGGTGTGGTAGTTATGTCTTAATTTGATTCTCTGTGAGCCACTCACCTTGGTGGCTAAGTTGGCCCCTTTGACCACCTGATAAACTAAAATAGAACATCCTCTTATTGTCTTCATCCAGGTGTCCATAATCTAATCCTCCTCCACTAGAGCAAAACTCTATGGATCAAGGTCATCAATGTCTAGTTGTGCTACTACGATTGAAGTGTCTAATAGAGGTGGATGATATGGTTTGAGGATCTTGACATTGAATATTGGATGCAGACCAAGGTAGGATGGTAGGTTTAACTTAAAAGTATTTTCTCTAACTTTTTTGGTGATGGTGTACGGACCATATCTTAGAGGCCAAATTTTTATATGTGGGCTTGCAAGTCATTCTTTTTGAAGTCACAACCAAACCTTGTCACCCATAGCAAAATGGTGTTCAATCCTATGTTTGTCATGACATTGCTTATACTTCTAATTTATCTTCTCCAAGATGTCATGAACCTGCTACTAGATGTGTTGCATTTGTTCAATAAACTTTTTTGCTTTTATTTCCTCAGATCTCCCATGAGGTGTGTATTCCATGGTGGAGAATGGAATGGCTATATCAATTAGTGCCATGGGTTGGAACCCGAAGCATACTTAGAATGGACTGTGCTTGGTCGAGCTATGTAGGGCCTGATTGTATCCATATTATATGAAAAGATGCCCCTCATCCCATGTGCATAGATGATTGGAGTGATACATCCAAATCATGTGAACAATCAAGCAATTCACCAATTTTATTTGACTATTAGTCTATGGATGGAAGGCTGTGGACTTCATCAACTTAGTATCCATCATCTTCCACAGAGTGGACCAAAAGATGTTAGGAACCTACTATCTCTATCTAAGACAATGGTCTTGGGGAGACCAAAATGGAGCCATACATGACTAAAATATAGTTGACTAGTTTCTTTAGCAGATATATTTTTATTACAAGCAATCATGATAGCCATTTTTGAAAAATGATCAACTACAACAAAAATATAGTCCTTGCCATATTTTGAAGTGGGAAAAACTAAGAGAAAATCCATTGAGACATATTCCCAAGGCCTGGTTGGTTTTGACAATGGCATGCACAATCCTTGCTTCTTATTTGTTGGCTTGGATATCATACATGGGGTGTAAGATTTGAGGTACCTTTCCACATCATTCCACATATGGGGCTAGTACAAATGTTTTTGAATAACTACCAATGTCTTCTCTACACCAAAGTGTCTAGATATCCTACTAAAATGTGCTTCCCATATCATCTTCTGTTGCTCTACAGTTGGAACAGAAATGTGCCCCATGTTATAGTGGACATTATATTACAAATAGAAATTAGAAACATGTTTACCTTCTTAAAGCACCTGATATGTATCAAAAAAGGTAGGATCTGTTTCATACAGAGCATACCAAGTGGCAGTCTCATGTCTGCATAGGTCAAGAACTGTTATGAGTGCTATAATTGGTGGGTAGCTTAGATAATCTATGGCTGTATTGGAGCTCCCCTTTTTGTGTTTGATTATCAGATGGAATTCTTAAAGACATGTGGCCCACTTTTTGTGCCTCTCATTTTATAGTTTTCTCTAGGTCTGAATGAATTCCAATGGTTTGTGGTCAATATAGATGACCATCTCTTTCCCCAAGATGTAGTGTTTCTATTTTTTGTAGGCTTGCACAATGGCACAAAGATATTTATCATATGTTGGGTATTTCTTGACTGTATTAGTAAAATTTTCACCATGATATGTAATATGATGGCCATGTTTCATGATGATAGCTCCCATGGCATATTCAGACACATTTATCATCAACTTGAAAGATTGATGCAAATCTAGCAAAGTAATAATAGGGGCTGAGAAAATTTTATTCTTCAAATTCTCAAATTCCCTTTATTATATTTTACTCCACTTAAATGTAGATTTATCTCCTCCTTTAGTCACTTGGGTTAGTGGCCAAGCAACATGTGAGAATCTAAGAACAAAATTGTGATAGAAATTTGTGAGGGTCCTTGGTGTAAGCCATTCTTGAATAACCTAAATCTTCTTTGGATTGACATGAACCCCTTCCTTATTCACAATGTACCCCAAGTAGTGAATTATTTTCATCTTGAATATGCATTTATCAAGATTTGCATACAACTTATGCTCTTGAAGAGTTTGAAGCACCTTATGAGCATGTTGTAGATGTTCCTCCCATGTTCTACTGTAGATGAGTATGTCATCTAGGTAGACAACCATGAATGAGTTCATGAAGGGTCACAGGATGTCATCCATCATCCTCATGAAGGTTGCAGGTGCATTAGTCAAGCCAAAAGGCATAACCAACCATTCAAAGAGCCCCTCCTTAGATTTGAATGCAGTCTTCTAGACATCAGTAGGATTGATGGAAATTTGGTGATATCCAAATTTGAGATCAATTTTGGTGAATAAATTCACACCATAGAGTTGGTCTATCAAGTCACCAATCCTAAGAAGGGGGTAGTGA
Organism: Torreya grandis; assembly: GCA_037957365.1. Lineage (NCBI taxonomy): Eukaryota > Viridiplantae > Streptophyta > Pinopsida > Cupressales > Taxaceae > Torreya > Torreya grandis. The sequence continues at coordinate 533,191 of JARHVA010007460.1, forward strand.
TTCTTCATAGTGATTTTATTCAGGGCTTGATAGTCAATACAAAGCCTCCATGTTCTATATTTCTTTGGTGCCAGGACAATCAGGGTACCATAGGGTGAAGAGCTTGGTCTAATGTGACCCTTTTGAATCAATTCTTGAATCTACCTTTTTATCTCATCATTCTCCAAAATTGATCTACAATACATAGGATTGTTAGGCAAAGGTGATCTTGGGATCAAATCAATAGAATGTTTTACCTAGAAGTGAAGTGGAAATCCCATGGGTGACTAAAATAAGTCATCATATTCTCCCATGATTTGTCCCATCTATTTCTCTTGTTGTATTGATTGTGTAGTCAGGACTACCACATTAACCTTCTTGGATTTATGTGGTTTGACCACCATGAGAATTAATTACTTTGACTTCTCCACCAATCTCTTACATTTCTTGGCACTAATCATGGATACAGATGTGGGAGGTGGTACCTTTGGTACCCTATAACATCATGCTCCAAGAGTGAGGGTGATTCTTTAAGTTTAGATGTCATGTTGATCATACATGAATGGCTGACCAAGGAGTACATGATAAACATCTAGATTGACCACATCACACACGACTTCATTTTGGAAAGGTTTTATTGCATATGAAAGAAGACACTAATGGGTGACATGGAGGTCTCTCTTTGGGCTCAACCATCCAATATTGTATGGCTTTGGGTGAGGCTTCATGGATAGATTTAAACTTTTCACAACTTTAGTAGAGATTAAATTATTGACTCCCACTTTCAATAATAAATTGTAGAGGCTTACATTTTACCCATAATTTGGAGTAAAATAAACTTTCCTTATCATCTAGCCTTTCTTCACGGGTCTGTGATGAAGTAATGATGGTATCAATCTCAACATATACAATCTTTTCTTTGTCATCTTTGATTATAGGGTATGCATGAGATAGAGCAATAGATGTCAAGTATTGTGACTTAGAAAGTAGTGATTTGATGGATCGACATTATTTTTTAGAGTGAGTTCCAATTTTGTTGTAATCACACCATTTTGTATCTTTCCCCTTTTGGGGTTTATTATCTTGAAACTCCTTTTGCTTCCAATTTTAGCCTTGTGTTTGACCTTCCTTGTCACTTTTCCATTTCAAAGGCTGAATCTTCATATTCTTTCATCCGTGCTTCTACTCAACCTTCATTAAAAACTTGTATGCCTCATCGAGGGTTTCCAAATTGAAGAGTTCCATTTTGCCCCATATGTACCATTGTAGTCCACCACAATATTTGAGAGTCTTATGTTTCTCACTTTCTTAGATGCCCAATATCATAAATAGAGAATAAATTTTTTTAGTGTAATCTTAAACAAATTGGTTCTTATCTTGGTGAAGTTGTTGCCACTATATGTATAGATCATCATATGCTCCAATTGGATAATATTCTTCCTTTACCACTTCCATGAAATCATCCCATGTAGGTTCCACCTCAAGGCTAATGTCATCTATACTAAACCTCTTTTTGTACACTTCCCACAAATTTTTCACAGTCAATGATGCTTTCAAAAGAGAAAAAGTGATCTTTTCTCCATCAGTGAATTTATTTATAGAAAATTAAGAAGATAATTAATCCAACCAATTTTATACTACATCAAAATTGATTTTGCCTTCAAATGTAGGGATATCAAAATTTATCTAAACCTTGAACGGTGTTGGGGCACTGAAAGGACATTCCATGGATGAAGAGCCAAAATTTCCCATCAAGATTTGTTAGAGAATTTAGGTTAATTATTATAGCATCTATGTTTATTACCGTTGGATGGCTTCATTCACCATTTCCTTGAAGGGATCAAATGTCTCAGTGTCATCCACCATTTGGGGTCATTTAGAGTGAATAGGTGGATAGTTTGTAAGCTATGTTGTTTTCCACCCAAGCTTCTTATAGCCTGACCTCATCCTTAGGATCATACACTCTCAAGACAAACTGCTCTGAAACCACTAATCTAAAAATCAAAAGTTTTAAATGATAGATATTTCAAGAACATGAAAATAACATCGTAATAATGATTTATCTGAAAAGAGATGTTTTATTACTCAAGATTGCAAATACAACCATATGCTTATCTCTAGGAAGAGATCTTTGATTTATATTTTGGGTTACATCTTCATTTATACACATTTTTAAGGTATAAGGAGGACGTGGAAGGTCACCAATCTCAAGGGAGATTAAGTGGTTTTAATTCTGTGATTTACAATAATACAAAATTTGAAGAATTACTATTTTTAGAAACTTACTATTTTTAGATCGCACTACTAAAATTAAAATTTAGGGAACTTCCATTGGGTTTTTAGGGGTCAAAACCCACTAATAAAAACTCTATGCCATCTCACCATATTCTCTTTATTCTTATATTTCCAATAGTTCAAATTAGGAGTCAATTGGATCTATGGTGCAAAAGTTATGGCTCCCAAAAGTTCCATCATCAATTGGGGTAGAACCGTCACCTGAATTGTTACTCGAATCAAATATATGATTTAAAATTAGACTTGGGAGGGATATAAGACCTAATAGGTATTATTAGATAATTTAAATAAGAAAAGAGGTTTTATAAGAGAGAAGTGAGTTTAAAAGGTTGAATCACCTTTGATACAACTAATTTCATCTTTTATAGGCATTAAGAAGTTGCATTAAAGTAATTTTTTTTAATTTAAACCTATTTGTGGTCATTAGGTCAATTGAGCATATAGGAAATTTGAGTGTTTTAGAGTATTAGAAAACTAGTACAAAGATTGGTTTTCATGATGGAATATAGGGAAATATAATTAAAAAAAGAGTCTATTTCATATTTTGAGTTGTCATTAGTCAAGATTGAAATCATATATATATATATATTTTAGTTTATGTAGAGCCAGGTACGAGAGAAAAGATAACCTAGAGTCATTAGATATACAACTATATATATATATACATACATATATATATATATATATATATATACATACATATATATACATACATACATATATATATATATATACATATACATATATATATATACATATACACATACATATATATATATACACACATACATATATATATATATACATATATACATATATATATGTATGTATATATGTATGTATGTATATATATATATATATATGTATATATATATATGTATATATATATATATGTATATATATATATGTATATGTATATGTATATGTATATATATATATATATATATATATATATATATATATATATATATAACACTTAAATTCTATAAACACAACAAAAAAAAATCTTTGTCCAACATTAATTTTAAGTGTGTTTCAAGAATAATGTCCCCACTTATAATCTCTGCATCATTATGCTTTTTACACAATGAAGGAAAAATAAATCAAATTATTCTTTGGAACCCCACCATAAAAAAGAATCAAATTAATATTTGTCTAGTAATGGGTGATGGTTATCATTCAAGGAAGAGATAGTAATTAAAGCACAAAACACGAAAGAACTTAAAGTGTTGAGAGAAAAATAAAATGTAAGAATTCCAATAGTTTGCTCAATACAAGGTTCAAACACTATCCCTAATGAATCAAATGTAATAGATAATGATGAAATTCAAAATGATAAATTATATAACAATGATTAATTTTTATGTATTAGTTTATATTTTATTTCAATTCCACATTCAAAGTATGATTTTTTTTTTAAATTTTATTGATTATAAGTCTATGTATTATGATTCACCCCCTAATAATGATTAAAATTTCATGGAAACACATAATGATGAATGTAACAATTAATATAATTCCATGGAAATACTAAATAATAAAAGTAACAATGAAGAAACTAATAGTGAGCATAATAATTTTGAAATATCCTCTCAAAAATTTCCACCATTAAAATAACCTACAAGGATTGTGTGTAGAAAATTCAAATACTTAATTGAAGTTGATGAAAATATTTTTAAACAATGCATAACAAAATGTCTGACCACCATTCAAGAAGTCTAGTTGAAAAAAATTAGGATAATTTCTTTGATAAATTAAATTTTGATTTTTCAAAAATGTCAATTGTTTGTTTCATTAATGAAAATGATTTAGATGAGACCTAAAATGTGTTTTGCCCTAACACACACACACACACCACATTTTTTAAATTCAAATAGGGACCCATTGTTAATCTAATATCATTATTCGAGGTCCTAAGAAACAAAAGTCTATAACATGGAATCTAAAAATTGCAAACTTAAGGAATTTATCTGATGCTAAAAGGAATACATTTGCCTATTTTTTTAATCTATTTATTACTTGAATTGATTGACAAGATTTAATTTGATGTTTTCATAGTGTTTCAAAGTTATGGAAGAATCAAAGCTATGTATACTTTGTACCATATGATTTAATTTTTGCCTTCAATTTTCCTTGAACTCATGCTTATAAGTACATTTTATTTATGATTTAATGGCTAACTAAGTTGATGTGTTATGATTTTAATGGGTTATTTGTCTATGTGTGTCTTTAGATATTTAATACTTAGGTGTTTCTTGGACCCTCTTGGAGTTCATTTTCTCTTACCACACAACATCAATTTACTAACCTGGAGCCTAAGTAAAAATACAAGTCACCCAGAGTTGATGTGAACATAGTGATTCACATGGACCATCCTAGGTAAGTAGATCTCTAGGATCTTTCCAAGTGTCATCATCCTACTAACCCAAAGGTGACGTCAACATATCCCTTTGTAAAGAAATTTTTAGACAAGTGGAGTAGTGAGATCCATCCATGTGTCATCATATCACTAACTTAGTGGTGATGTCAACATAGTTATTTGTATGGGCCATCTCGAGCAAAAACAGTAGTGAAATCTATCCACATATCATCATTCCACTAACTTATGGCTAAAGGGACAAAACACAACATGCCATTATTTGAAATCAAGCAGAGTAGTTATATGCAGACATGTGTCCTTCACAACGACATAAAAAATAATAAAGACACCCATACTAAGCCAAAAAGAATTCAAAATAGACATATGTCATATTACGATGACTAGGCATCTATAATAGGAATAATGAACCACATGACAAGAAAAGTCATGATAATCAGCATTATGAAATTAAAATCAAAAGAATAAAAAAATAATGGAGTGAAAGCTATCGCTGAAATTAATTTGCATAAATTGGCAAATTAATAGATTCAATTCTCATAGATAACACATCAAAATAAATATAGTTCAAATTTACACATTCAATCTAATTACATTGCCTTATATTTATCAACTATATATTGTGAATTCTAAGTTCAAGTGTAAAATACAAATTTATGACTCCATTGCAGTTAAGACTTTGTAGATTTTTGACAACACAAATATTTTTAGACTTGAGTTGTCATGGGTTCCTCATCTCACATTCCAATTCCTTCTACATATTCAATTACAATTCTAACTAAATACATAGATACATTATTCAATTTGGTAGATTTAAATCATTTTTTCAATCATTAATTTGCTATTTGGGATGAGGTCGATGCAGTTGAGCCATACAAGGATGAAGACTAGATTTTAATTTTCACATGAAGGTACAAATATGACTTGATAAAAATAAAAGAAGTCTGACCCTATAACACAACTACCAAACTATATGTAATTCCTTGCATTGATCTATTATTTTACTTATTTTCTAACGGCAAGGTTTCTGGGGAAATATTACATTTTAGGCTAAAAAATACCCTAATAATGTATACAAGTGGAATGGTTTTGAAATATATTATAGACTCCCTATGCTTAAAATGAATTATATGCAATATATGGTTAAATCATGGTTCCTTGCCAATAATATCGGTATCAAGTTATAAGAATGGGATGGAAACCCAAGTAGCTTTGCAGTTTAGGGCCCTACCTCAACTATTCCCATTACTATCTTCATACCAAGGGTGAGAATTACCGTGGCCTTGTTGAACATAATTTATAGCTTCTCAACCATTACTTACATTAATGAATTATGGATATGTTTTATGGAAATTATTACGACCTCCAAGAAAATTTTAGCCTTGGGGGAGATTATCAACTCTAACATGATTCTATGAATCACAAACCTAGGGAGCTTACCAAATGGTAATTTTTATATGATGCCTTATGTAGTATATGCCATGACTAAAAATGTGCATTCCTCATATGAAAAACCCTAGAAACCATCTATTAAATACCCAAATAATTGAATTTGAGATGAATTCAATTTGATCCACATGCACAGGTTTACAGAACATATGAAAAGTTTGATTGAGACCTTTTACCCTATGGTATATTAGGTAATATATGAAAATAAAATTCTTATGTTATTTGGCCCTATAAAAAATACCATTAGAAATATGAGTGACTAGTTGTTATATCTTGAGATCACTATAATCAGGATTGAAGGTACTAGGGCATAATATTTATACGTACCCTATATTGTGCCTAATAAATTAGATGAGAAATAAACTATTGATCAATTAGATGATAACATAGATATTGAACTAATAAGGGATAAACAATCATCTATCTATCCAACCCCTTTCAACATTGGTAGAATGCAATATATGAGGTGGGAACACCTCCAATCCATTGGAAGATTGAGGACACATTATGGATTAAACTAGGCACCATTCAAATATTGGGACCCAAAGACAATTGTTAGAGAACATATCAATAAATATGATAGGAAGGTGAGAATAAATTATGGGCACAAATATTCTTGTCATGACATTGTCTTCATGAATGCATAGGATGACATTGAGTTTTTTATAAAAATGCACATGGTAAAGATTGCAATGATTATATCATAGAGGATCCAATATGATCCTTCTATCATTAAGGAGGATGCTGAGAGAATTTCCAAGGAACAATGGGTTTATAGACCTATTCATGGACCTCCTACACATGAAGAATAAGAAATGTAAGAATAAGCAAGTCCATCTGGGCTAGTAGATAATGAAGAAAAAATTGGAACTATTCCAAGTTTGCCTACATATACAGTTGTTCTTGATTCAACTCAACACATAACTAAATAGGAGAAAACTGCAAGTTTGAGCACATCATCTAGACTTTTGTCCATGTTTCCTCTACTGCCATTGACCACAATATAATAGGTAAGTTTTCTTGCTTTCTTGTCACATGTTTTTATTTTTTATCCCCTGGGTCACCACCTATTATGACAACAATAAAATCATTGGTAATTCTTCAATCCACTAGATATACATCTTCACCACCCATCATTCCTCTATTGGTCACCACTCATCCCATTCCCTCATCATTTTCTCCCACTACAACCCCTTCATCTTTGATTCCAACTTGTATAGGGACAACCTCTATTGCTATAAAACTAATAATTACATATAAAAGGAAGGCCAAGAATCCTATTTCACCTCAGAAGGTATAAGTCGAGGAGAAACAAGCATAAGTTTCCAAGGAAAGGGAAGAAAGAACAAAGGGTAAACTATAGCCAAATTCAATTGAGATTTATGGTAGTGAGTAAGAGGAAAAAATATGGGGAGATGAAGAAGAATGGGTGTCTAATACTGAAACTGAAGAAAAAAAATCTTTTGATGAAATAATTGAGATAAATGATTTTGATGAATGGTTGAGTGAAGAATGCACTCAATCTAAAGGAACTAAAAATTTATTTGAATATGAAGAGGTTGAATAAGGAGATGCTAACATGGTGGCTATAAAATTGTTATCAGATGAGGGAAGGGTTTTAAAAGAATATGTAGAGTCAAAAATATAGACTTTAGTATAATATATGTCATCAACTACACCTTCAATCTCTCCACCTCATGTTACTACAGTGACAACCATATCATTTGGTGCCCCAACTATCTATCCTTAGGTTGCAAGTTCAACCATTTTTCATTTTATGGTAAATTCCTCAATTCATGTTGCTACAAATATTAAGACAAGTAATATTCATTCTTTTGCATTCATTTGCCGAAATGAATAAGCCTCATGTAATTACAATGTCAATTGTGTCTACCATAGTACAAATTACTACTATGGGTCCTATTAATATTATTACTACTATTGGGGTTACTTATACATCAATTAATAATTACTTGTAAAATTTAATTATCACCCTGACAACTTATTTATTTTTTAGTGGAAACAATCATCCATTCCCTAAGTCATCAAATAGGTAAATTTCAAAACAAAGTGTCCATTATATTTTTACCATGCTTGCCACCCCTCCAAGCTCATCTACATAGCTAAAAATTTCCTTTGGTCAAGTTGCTCAAATTGATTCACCTACAGTTTGAATACACATAATAAAAAGGAAGAATAAATACATAATTGATACACTAGTCCAAAAGGAGGTTATTGGATGGAGGAAAGCTATACATCCTTTCTCTATTGTAGGTATATCTTCCCTCACATCCATGCTTCCTCTAGGTAAATCCCATTTCTCTATTCAAGAAGAACAATTAGAGCAATAGGTTGCACTGAACATTCTTTTATGTAATAAGTTGCTACAAAAATAAGAAGAATAAACACAAGATCTAGTGATTGTGAGTAACCCATAGTTAAATTTAATTTTCATAAACAAATAGCTTTATAAAGGTGAAAAATAATATTGTGATTGCATAAGGTTGAGTTATAATAAAGAGAAGATATATTATCTCTAACAAAGACAATAAAAGTAAATCCATTAGACCTAGATCAATATAAAGAAGATACTTATAGTTTTATGGATGTTGTTGGAGTTATAAAATAAATATTCAAAAAATTTGATTAGACTATTCATAAAATGTCATAGAGGAATGCCATTTAGGATCCCAAATAAATCATAGATAATGTGCAAGGGGCAAGTAGAAAGCTCTATGACACTATTCATATAATAAGGTCTTCAAAAGCCATATTTTACTCTAAGTGGGTAGATATCATTAATTTTTCCAATAAAATAAAGGGAATTGATGGAAAACCTCACACCATAAGGCAAGAAACTATAAATAAGGATTATAACCATTTAAATTTAATAAGAGTATTTGAGGTTGCATGTGCCCAATGTTTTGTTACCGCTAGGAGTGATATCTTGATTGAGCAGCATCAGGAGATGCAAACTCTTATGCAAAAAATTTTCAATTAGGACAAAGAATTTTTATATATTATATAAGATATGAAATTCACTTAGATAATCACTCTTTATGGGAAATTGGTCCCTAAACCAATTGTTAAAAAACTCCTATGAGCGACAACTAACAACCTTTAAACTGAGATCAAGGTCATGGTCTATAGGACTAATTATTAGACACACAATGATTGAGGTGGGGTGGTGAATAAATATCTTAAAACTTTATTTTAAATATACTTTAACATTCCTTGAATCATCAAAGCAATACAAAGATATAGTAATGTATAAAGAGTTATTCACATGAGCATAACACAAGAAACATATATATGAGTGATAAACCCTCAAGGGGAAGAAAACCCACTAATATTTTCAAATGGAATAAAGTAATATAGTATAAACATCAATATTTAGTGAAGAAACAACTTAACATGGAGCACTAACCCCAACTAGCCAATCACCCACTTGATTAGTCTTTAATAAGCTCCCACTTGCAAGGAGGCACTGAACCCCTAAATGACTCAGCACTAACTTATCCACATAATTAATTTGATCACCCTTAGATCACCTTATTTTTTAACCAACTGATGATGACCACCTCTTTATCTGTTTACACTCTTATCCCTCTCAAACTTCTTTCTAGGCCTCTTCGCTCAACTAGCCCTTTTCTCGACTTCATTAGGTCATCTTACATTAATTTTCATACACAATAACCCTATAATATATTCATGCTAGTTTATCTTCACCATTTTTATGTTATATAATAATTACTTCAGATCCTCAAATTTATATATCATTTGTTTCAACTCCCTCATTATATATCTAGTCAATTAGGCCTATTAGACCTTGTTCTTATACTAGGTTCTTCCTCAAACACCTCTTGGTAGGCCATAAACACATTACCACTCATATTTTAAATATAATATGACTTATTAAATTCTAAAAACATTAATCAAACATTACAATAATTCGATCATAGCATATAGGACCAAAATGACTTTTGGGCCTTAATGAGACCTAATTCAATTAGGCCTTAATTAACACACATTACCCTTTGAACTCATTATAACAATTTTCAGACTCCTCACATGGAAGGAACATATCATATTTCACTATAATATACACATTATAATCTCATCTAGGATTCATAACACTTTTTTATCTCCATTCACCACTTGAAGCACACCATTAACACTATTCACAATTAGGCTTGTGCATAGCTAGAAAGTATGTCTTGAACAAATGAAGCATAAACACAATTTTTACAAATGAACATAGAAAAAAATAACATATATAGAAGATAAATGTACTTATGGTAATTATAATGTGCATTATATCTCACAAGTCATTGAAAAATGACTCAAACCCTTCTCTATAAATAGCTTACTTAGAACTGTTAGCTAGCCTATTACATAGTCATGGAAACTTGAAATTTTGACACCTAAAGGAACATAATCAAAGAATTATAATGCATGAAAATGATCTTAAAAAAATATTAGAACAACCTTCAAAAAAATATCATAATCTCTAATAGAAATATTGGTCTTATAGACCAATCTCATGACGTTACCTTACATAGATGTCACTAAGATAGACAAGTCAACTTGAGAGTAATGGTTTTGCTATATATAAGGATATCCAAAAATTATATCCAATATTAACATGTATTAAATGTATTAATAAATATTTAAATGCACTTTTATTCATCCCTTATCCATGATAACACATCCCTAATCACCTTCTCACTTTTGTAAGGGTTTCTCATTGTTTATACCATTAGGACTGTTAATGACTGGTTAACTTGTATGATCATTTTATCACACCTAAGGGATATAACCTAATAAAAAACTACCATGGAAATCTAAAAAAATTATCAATCTTTGTCCTCAATCCATTTATAAATTTTGACTTGGTCAACTTTAACTACTACAACAAATCTTTACAAAATAAGGCCTTTCCTATAGGCTTTACTCACTCACCTAACAAACCAATCACACCTAGAGGTTACTGGGAGAGTTAAATATAAATTTCAATCAATTAACTAGAAAAATTAATCCATTCTAAGCTATTTTATCAACATATTTCACATTGGGTCATTGTTAGGGTTTTAGAGAGGGTTAACACTATTTCTAGTGTTAACGATTTGTTCATAACAGATTGTCCCTCATTTCCAAAAATAATGCCTAAAGATATTAGCTAAGACCCTTACCCATCTTTCCTCAATTTATTAGCTTGCCATATAGATTTTACACATGCCAATGAACATTTGAAAGTCCTTGGGTTGAAAAGTCTTCATTTTGTGCACTTGAGAGACCTCAAAACCATATTTCATGCCTTTTCTTGTAAAATTTGACCTCAAACTTGGTAAAAACACATAAAAAAATATATCAAACCATTGAAAATACTCACATGCTCATTCCTATCTTGAAATATGAATCTCAAACCTCATTTGGCCACCATCTCTCTCTTTACTTTATAAACTTTGACCTGCAAACCACATTAGGCCTAAAAGCTAAAATTCAAGATTTTATACATGAACTTTCCACCTCATTATTAGACTCAAGAAAAAAATATCATTATCAAACAGTACTTTACATCCCTCATATGCCTTGATAACACCTCATGACACCTCATTAGGTCAAGCAGGGTCTATAACTAGTCTAGTTACAGACTTGGACTTAAGGTCTCACCCTTGTAGTCTCATCTTGAAACTCTCCTAAATGATCCAATGCCTCATATTCATGATCAAGAAACCTTATACAACTTATTATTCCTCTTTACATCCATCTCACCAGTTTACCATGCTCACACCTTCTCATAAGGTCTCTTCATGCTATAACTAGTTCCATGACTAGGCTCGTCAAGCACTTGAAGCTTGACAACTAATATTGAACCATTATTTGATTCTTCTACACCTTTATCACATGTCATAAATCCTTCTCAAATAATTTCATACCTCTCAAATATACTATCAAATAATAACATTATTCGGTGACCTCATGAACACCTTTATTAAAAAACTTTAACATCAATGACATCATTAATTCCAAACCTTAACAATAGGAACAATGCTCAATAATATCCCACTTTGTCATTGATGTAAAAACATACTATAAATTGACCATTATTATCCATTCATTATGGTCTTTATCTACCTTTGACATAAATGATAAAGTGATGTTTGTAACTTCTTAGATCACACTCCTTGCAACCAAAATACTCAATACACATAATTATGAGTTTATGAGACATAATACAAACATTATACACCTATCTCCATGCATACCTTCTTGGAATAACTCACATATTTTTGGAGCTAATGACCCTGATTAGCTCCCCATTAGTACTTTGGCTTCTTCAATGATTGCTAGGGGTAGAAATTACACCCAATTCTTGTCTTAGTTGTTCAAAAGTTACCTTTGGAAGTGGTTTGGTCAAGATGTCTTCAATTTGATCCTATATAGAAACAAACTCAAGTCTGACACTTTGTTCACTTACCTTCTCTCTTAAAAATGATATCTAATGGGAATATGTTTGGTCCTTGAGTGCATGATAGGGTTTTTTGAGATTCTTATAACACTTGTATTGTCATAATAGATAAGGTTAGGATCATCATAATCCACCTTGTAGTATTTTAGGGTCTGTCTCATCCATATGACCTGAGTGCAACATGAAGCTACTACAACATACTCATCCTCACAAGTGGATTATGTTACTGATGGTTTCTTCTTTCTTACCAATGAAACTAGACACCCACATAATAAGAAAGCTCCTCCAATGGTACTCTTCCTATCATCTATACTTCTTGCCCAATCTGCACCTCTGTAGGCTATCAATTTGAACTCCTTTCTTATTGGATACCATAATCCATAGTCCATAGTCCCCTTGAGATACCTAAGTATCCTTTTTAATACTTGTTGATGAATCTCCTTTGGATCTACTTAAAACCTTCCTATAATACCTACTACTTGCATGATGTCAGGTCTAAAAGATGTGGTGTATAACAAACTTCCAATCATTGACCTATATGAATCCTAATTAACCTTTGAGGACATATCTTCCTTTATCAATTTACACTATATGATTATGGGTATACTAACTAATTTGAAAATATCCACCTCAAAATTATTCAACATCTCTCTTATATACTTGGATTGTGAGATGAATATACCTTTTTTATATCGAGTGATTTGAAACCTAGGAAAGAATGATAGTTATCCTAACACATCTCAAATGCTTTATTCATGAAATCTATAAAGGCCTTAGTCATATTCTCATTGTTTCCACCAAATATAATGTCATCAACATAGATAACTACTATCAAGTAATGGTCATCTTCTATATTGATGTATAGATTACTATTTACAACTCCTCTTTTGAATCCTTTATCCAATACATACCTGTCTAACATAGCATACCAAGTTGTAAGAGATTGATTTAAACCATAGAGAGAATTTTTAAATATACAAACATAGTATTTACCATTTGATAGTGAGAACCCCTCAGCTTTCTCAATGTACACTTACTCTTCCAAATTCCCATTCAAAAAAGTAGATTTGACATCCATCTGGTATACCTTAAATCCTTTGAATCTTGCATATGCTAAAAATAATCTAATGGCCTCCAATATTTCTACTACTACAAAGGTCTCCTCAAAGTCTACCCCTTTACTTGTGAAAATCCATTGCATACCAGTCTAGCCTTATTCCTAGTGACTACTCTATATTTATTCAACTTTTTTCTAAACACCCATTTTGTGCCTATGGCATTCTTGTCTTTAGGCCTAGGAACTAGTTCCCAAGTCTCATTCTTCTCTATTTTGTCTAACTCCTCATATCACCTATCCAAAATTTATCTTTTCTTGCTTCTATAAGACTCATAGGTTCAATCTTGGATAATAGATCAACATTCTCCTGATTTAGATTACTTACCAATCTTCTTCTTGTTTGCGTACCTACATCCATGTTGCTAATGATTTGAGTTTCACAGTGATCTCTTTGAATTTGTCTTCAGGGTCCTTTTGAGCCCTAACTCTCTTTAACTTCTTATTCTTCCTCATCAACTTATATATTCTCCTCTTCATTCTTGAATTCCATATTCTCTAAAGTGTCCTTTGATAATGAGTGTGATTTCCTTGTCTCATCAGTCTTCACATTGGTGATTTCCACTATCTTTTGTAGCCTTTTTTTATAACATGTATAGGTTGAGCTCATTGATGAGCACCCTATAAATATACCTTCATCATATCTAGAATCAAATATTCACAATTCTTCATCATCTCTTTTGATGAAACATTTCCTCTCGAACACTCTAAAGTGCTCCACATTGGTAAGTCTGTGCTTTCATAGTTCATAAAGAGTCGTGTTTCCATTAGTCCTTATCTATCCTCTATTCAAAATGTAGATTGTAGTGATTACTTCCTCTCTCCAACATCCATCAAATAGTATAGACTCATTTAAAATAGTTATATCCATTTATGGATTTATCCTATTTTTCCTTTCTACTACTCCATTTTTCTAAGGTATCTTAGCTATTGAGAATTGTCTCCTTATTCCATGAACCTTATAGAAATCATTAATCTAATTAGAATAAAACTCTCCTCCTCTATCAGATATTAGGCACTTGATCTTCCTATTATTCTCATTCTTTTCAAGATCCTTGAATGCCTTTAACTTGTCAAGAGCTTTTGACTTTTATTTCAAGAATGCAACCAAAACAATTATTGTGTAATCATCTATGAGTAACATCAAGTAGATATCTCCTTAAATGATTTGAATTATTGTAGGACCACAAAGATCAATGTGTATTAACTCCAAGGGTATTTTAGTAGAGTACTACTTAGACTTGAATCTTCTTCTAGTCTTCTTACCATATTAACATGCCTTACAAAGTAGGTTTCTAGGTTTGGTGATCTTAGGCATGTTATTTATAGACTTATTAGTGATAATATTGACTAGATTTTCAAATTTTATATAACATAACCTTTTATGCCATGGACAAATTTCATCTATCTTTTTCATGAAGCATCTCTCCTTCTTGATCTCATTCAAGACATATAGATTGTTCTCAGTTCTCTTAGCATTGGAAATTATCCTTCCTAATTTGTCTCTCATTTTATCACACCCTCTATAATGAAAAGTTAGTGTGTGTCCTTGATTGAAAATTTGACTTACACTAATAAGGTTATGTTTCAAACGGTCCACATACAACACATTTTGTGTCTTGGTCTTCCCATTGTCCAAACTCAAGACACCCTTGCCAACTATATTGGTAGTTGTGTTGTCTCAAAACCTCATTATTCCTACATCATTATTTTTCAATGAGATAAACTTATTTCTATCTCCTATCATGTGAATTCAAAAACCACTATCTATATACCATTTCATTCCTTCATCATGAGTGTGAAAGCCAATATAAGCTAGCATAGAATCCTTTTTGGTATTTTGTTCCCCCTTGGCAAATATTCCATCTTGACTATTGAGATCAGTATGATCCATCATAATTTACTTTGGATTATATAACAATGTTTGATCTTCTCATGTATTCTAGGAGATTCATATGCCTTATTAAATCTCAAGGGCCTTTTAACTCTATTAGAGAATAATCTTACAATGTGTCCTATATTGTGATACATGTAATAAACAACATTTATATACTTACCTCTTGATTGATTACTTCTTTTCCCATGGTCTGATGATGACTTATCCTTTATTGCATTGGGCTACCTAATTGGTCTTTTCATGTTGGTATTGTTGACTTGTTCTGACTTCTTATGATCTCTCTCAAAATTTATCATTTTATCTATGAGATGCTCATGCTCAACCTTCAAGGAATATATCTCGATCTTTAACTAGTCATACTCAACTTCCTTAGACTTAAACCTTGTCTTGACACCTTCTAACTGACTATCAAGATCATTGATAGTCTTATTTTTATGATTCAAATCATCAAGGGCTCTTATGATCTCAACTTCAAGGTCTACTTCAGATTGTCATTCTTCACTGTCATATTAGTCTTTTTCATCATACATGTTGTCTTCTTCCTACTGATAACAAGACATCTTGTGTTTCTTAAGATCACCTTCAATATGTTAGACTTGTCTTAAAATGACCAATCTCTAACACCAATTATTGGAAACATAATGATTGAGAGGGGGAGTTGAATTAGTCTCTTAAATATTTATTTTGCATGTACTTTAACATTCCTTGAATCATCAAAACAACACAAAGATATACTAATGTATAAAGAGTTATTCACATGAGCATAAAACAAGAAACACTTATATGAATGGGAAACCATCAAGGGGAAGAAAACCAATTTATATTTTCAAATGGAATACATTATTATAAGACAAAAATCAAAATTTAGTGAAGTACCAACTTCACATGGAGCACCAACCCCAACTAGCCAAGCACCCACTTGACTAGGCTTTAGCAAGCACCCATGTGCAAGGAAGCACTACCCCCTAGATGAATCAGCACCAAAATGGCCACCTGATTTATTTCATCACCCTCATATCACCCTATTTATAAACAAATTTATGATTACCACCTATTTAACTCTTCAAACTCTTATCCCTCTCAAATTGCTTTCTAGACCTCTTCGCTCAATTAGCCCTCTTCTTGACTTTATTAGCTCATCTGACCTTGATTTTCATACACATTAACCATTTAAGATATTCATGATAGTTTATCTACACCATTTTTATGTTATAAAATACCCCCTTCATCTCTTCAAATTTATATACTATGTTCTTCAACTCCCTCATTATCTAACTAGTCAATTAGGCCTATTAGAGCTTGTTCTTATACTAAGTTCTTCCTCAAACACCTCTTGGTCAGGCATATACAATTTCCAACTTAGATTTTTAATATAATATGACTTAGTAAATTATAAAAACATTAGTAAAAAATTTCAATAGGTTGGTCATAGCATATAGGACCCAAACATCTCTTAGGCATTAAGGAGACTTAATTTAATTAGGCCTTCATTAGCACACACTACCATTTGAACTCCTTAGAACACTTTTAAAAATATTCACATGGAAGTAACATATAATATGTAACTAAAATATACCACTTATAATCTCATATAGGATTCATAACACTTTTTGTCTCCATTCACCACTTTAATCACACCATTAACACTATTCATAATTGGGCATGTGCATACCTAGAAAGTTTGTCTTGAATAACTGAAGCATGAACACAATTCTGCCAATCAACCATGGCAAAAAATCACATATAAAAATATAAATTAAATTAGGTTCATTATTATGTTTGTTATATCTCAATAATTATGGAAAAAGGACTCAAACCCTTCTTTACAAATAACTCACTTAGAACTGTCAACTAGCCTCAAAACATGGTCATGAAAACTTGAAGTTTTAACACTTGAAGAAACACACTAAAGGAATCATAATGAATTAAAATGATACTAAAAAATTATTTGAACAACATGAAACAAAAATATCATAATTTATAATTTCATTATTCATATTGTAGACCAATCTCATGACTTTACTTTACAAAGATCTCACTAAGCTAGACAAGTCAACTTGAGAGCAATTTTTTTATATATACAATGATATACATAACTTATATCCAAAAAAAATATGTATTATAGGTCTTTAAAAAAATTTAAATTCACTTTTATTAATACTTAATCCATGATAACACATCCCTAATCACCTTCTTACTTCTACCTAAGTTTCTCATTGTTTGCACCATTAAGCCTGTTAACAACTAGTCAACTTGTATGACCAGTTTAACACACCTAAAAGCTATAAAATACTTATAAAAATTAATGTACATAAAATAAAAATCTAAATATTTTTCCTCCATTAATTTATCAATTTTAACTTGGTTAAGTTTGAATACTACAACAAATCTTTTAGAAATAAGGCCTTTCTTGTAGGGTCTACTCACTCACCTGACAAAAAAATCACATCTGAAGGTGCCTGGGAGAGTTGATTACAACTTCCAGTCACTTAAATATCCAAACCAATTTATTATAATCTATTTTTATTAACATCTTACACATTGGGTCATTTTTAGGGTTTTAGAGAGTGTTAATACTATTTTTGGTGTTAACAATTATTCACAAAGGACTACCCCTAATTTAAGAAACTAATGCCTATAGATCTTATCTAGGACCCTTCCTAATCTCTCCTCAACAAATCAAGTTTCCATTCAAAGGTACACATTCTAATGAACACTTCAAAGTCCTTCTTGAGTTGAGAACTCTTTATTATGTGTACTCGAGAGACCTCAAACCCACTTTTATGCCTTTTATTACAAAATTTGACCTCAAACTTGGTCAACACACCTAATACAATATATCACACCATTTATAGTGATAACATACTCATTCTTATCTTGAAATCTGAATCTCATACCTCATTTGGCCACCATCTCTCTCTCTTTGTTGGCTTAGACTTTGACTTGCAAACTACATTAGGCCTAAAGCTGACCTTCAATCTTATTTCCATGCACTCTCCACCTCATTCTCAACTCAATAAATATCTCTCAGGATCAAACACTACTTTAAATCCTTCATAGGCCTTGACAACACCTCATTAGGTCAAGTAAGGTATAGAGCTAGTCTATTTACAGACTTGGACTAAATGTCTTACCACTATAGGCTCACCTTAAAACTATCTTGAGTGTTCCAATGCCTCATATTCATTCTCAAATAACCTTATACAAATTATTATGCCTCTATTCATCCATTTCACCAACTTACCATGCTCACACCTTCTCACAAGGTCTTTTCATGCTATGACTAGTGCCATGACTAGGCTTCTCAAGCACTTAAAGCTTGATAATTGATCTTGAACCATATTTGATGCATATACACATTGATAACATGCCATACATGCTTATAAAATAATATCATACCTCTAAAAGATGCTATAAAACAATAACATTCTTCAACCAACTCATGAACAACTTTCTTAAGAACCTTTAGCATTAGTGACAACATCATTGCCAAACCTCAACAACAGGAATAATGCTAAAAACTAATGACAAAATAACATAACTAGAATTTTTTTCTAGGGACAAAATCATTGGAACCAAGACACTTGATGTAGGGGTTAAGGATGCATTGGTTACACATTAGAAGTTAATATACAAGCTCCCATAGATATTCAAGATATATTTGATTGATAATGAAACTATAGATATAGACTTCTAGGATAACCATGTATTATATTTGTAGATGGAATCAACCAAGAAATTAATTTTAGTAACAAGGAAAACACAACCACCTCTTCTAGGTATTTAGGATCCAAAGTACACACTTGTACAAACACAATCAAGCACATGTATGTACCACTTCCAATTTTAATTAATTCAACTACATTGGTGATAACTTCAGGCATATCTATAGTGCCAATGCCTTTTACAGTTCTAACTCAATTTATAATGATATTTACATCCACTTTAGCTTCTATCAATATTATTCCATAGTTTTCTTCTTCCAGTAGTACTACATTAATACCCTTTAATTATACATTTTTTATTTCATGTTTAGCTAGGTTGGAACGTTAGTTCCTAATTTATTATACATGTATATATTGTATTTTAGTTGAATAACTCTATTTATGTGAAATCATCATTGTACATGAAATTTTTTCATGTAAGTTGACATTTAGTTCAATTTTTGGACATGTATATTTAGACTTCACTTAGGGGATTAGGCCTTACCCATCCCAAGATTATATATAATTGTATCTTTCCATTCCCAAAGGGAAACGAATTTTGGATATTAAAATTAAGAAGAAAATTTGAGGAAAGTTTTACAATTGATTTTGATGTGGAAATCTTGATTCTTATCCAAATCTATGGATTGTGTAGAGACTGATACCATTTTGGTATCTCTTTTTTTTGGTTGTGCATAGTTTGTCTTTTCAAGACAAATATTCTTATTATGTTATTTATGATTTGAATTGATTTTTTTATGTTAATCATAATCCCTCCTTGTAGATGTGAGAATGCAATCTTATAAACATGGAAACCTTTGATTAGACATGCTTAAGTTTATTAAATTTCCTTTTCCCTTGGACTTCTAACTATGCTTGATTATTTTTTTCCTCTTAACATCTTTCTAAATATTGGTTTCTAATTACTTGTCCAATATTTAGTTCAAGTTCTACTTTACAAAGGTTTTTTTTTCTTGATCCACATGTCTCCTTTTCTACCTTACATTTCCCTTTTTTAGTGTATTTTTATCCTAACCACCTTATGTCTAATCCATCATCAATCCAACCATATCAATAATATTTAGATTCATCCATAGTTGACCCATCCCTATTAAACAAACTACTTCACTTGCTTCTATTTCATCAACTAGTTGTTTACAGAAACCAATACTCCACAACTCATTCCTTGAAGTGTATCTTCATTCATATATCCTAAAACATAAGAGGATACTTCATAAGGTTTATGGGGTGTGCATAAAAAACAAGTTAATAGGAACTTGATTTGTCACTAGAAGGAGGGCTTGAGCCTCTGCCTCTATTTATTTGAATGGAATCACTTGAGTTGTACTTAAAGAACTCAAAATATTAAAAATGTCTACCTAAGACACTAATTTGATATACCCACCTTTGTAAATCCATATAAGATTTAGGTCTAATAAGGGAGTTAAGAAAGGACCCTAGGTTGAATCATTTTCTTCAAGTAGACAACCCAATCTTCCATTGTTCCCAATGGCACAAGATCTAAGCTAGATAATTGGTTATGCTATCAACATCATTGGGTCCATGTATGATTTACTAATAAACCTTGAGAAGTGTATTACTATCTCCTTTGGTAGGTAAGACTACTAAATAACACATAAAGGTTGTCAAGACCACCTGGGAATATTGAATGTAACCCATAAAGACATGGCGTGCATACATTTTCCCTTCACATTATAATATGTCATCTATGATTAGTTTCTTAATATCTCAAAAGGTTTTATTACATCTTGGGATTAATGTCAAAACACCTTTTTGTCATAGTTTGGATAAGTCACTAGTACTAGAGTTACTTACCAACACTTTGCAAACATTAGAAAATAACCAAATTAGCCAATCTAAACCTTTAATACTAAGTTCCAAAATATGTATACCATTTTGCAAATACCTAAAACCATGCTAAGACTTCGGTACTCAAAATGTACAAAAATTCCATGTAAAATATGACTATTGTGTTTCTATGAGGAATTGTCAATGTTAATGTGTTACCTTTAGATTATGATGAAACTATCAACATGGATAAAAAATTGAAATCGTAGACACAATACTTGGTCCCACTTAGTCTTGGTCTTAGTTTTATAAATTTTATCCTAATATTGAATGCAAATCATAATATTATGGCCCAAAACTGAAACTAGTTGTAATCTCATATGCCTTTAACTCAAGCTCCATCCAATCAACAACTTATCTTCCTAAATAATTCTATGCCTATCTAGAAAAATCAAAATAGTCCTAGATACTGGTTAATATTGATACTACATAGGGTACTAATTCTTAATCCATAAAAATAAAATTAGAATCTATTCATAGGATAGTACATAGATTAAGCAATGAGTTTTAGAACATGTATAAAGACATGGGTAACATTAAAGTATAGAATACTATTCATAGATTTGGATTCCAAAGGTATAAAATGCCATTAAATAGGACTAGAAACAATCTATAACAACAATAACCTAATAAGGAATAGGAAATAAATATCATGGAAGCAACCCTTCGTAACTACTACTGAGTTCACAACACAATGCAACATGATGAGATATATTGCATATAGTTCTGCACTAATTTGAGATATTTTATAAGGATATGAACATGTAGGAAGGTTTTTTCAATTAAACATAACCATCATCCTCTATTGATTTAGGACATTATTTTACAACAATGGTATTTGAGACCTTTGATCTCTCATTCCTAGTAGAGTATGAGAATGAACTAGAGGATAATATATATGAGATCCATACAATCTAGTAATTTAAGAGGAAAAAATAAAATATGAGGAGCAAATATCTTGTTAATAATTAAACACCTCTAATAATTAATGTTGCTACTCCATTAGATTTAAATACCAACAATAATTCACCTCTATTTAGAAGGGATTATGAGTTACAAAGTATGGAATTACAAGGTAGAGTTGGGTAAAATATTGTTCAGGACATGAAGAAGATCAAGGCCATTATCACCTTGCATGAATTGGCTCAAATCACTAAAAAAAGGGATTTATTGATCAAAGAACTCATTGGGAGATCCTATACATTTGATAAGTCCAAATTTATGCATGAAAACATGATGGTATTTAAGGACAGATCTGAAGTACTACCATTTCTCCTAATTTTCTAAATGTTTAAAAATAATGTACACAATTGTTTGGTTGACTTGGGTGCCTTGGATAGTGTTATGTTAAAATATAAGTCCAAGAAGGTGGGTTTAACCCTAGATAAGTCAATAATAATGGTATTATAATTGAACAAGTCTTTTGTACACTACATTGGAAAATTGACAAATATGCACATCTAGTTGGTATCAGAGCCATAGGCACAATAATATATAGATATTCTGGTAATTGACATTCTAGAAGCTTATGAATTACTATTGAGCCCAGATTGGTCCAAGATACAAAATGGATACATGGACACCAATTTTTCACACATGTGGTTGCCTTGGAAAGGAGTAGCCAATTAGATTTAGGTGGACATATAACCAAAGGTGAAGTACCTTATTATTGAGTACAACACAAATAATGATAAGTTTCAATTTTTATATATGCATGTGCTATTATACACATTCACTACCAATTAAGAACTTTATTAACAAGAATTTGAAGGTCCTTCTCAGGTACAAACTTTCCATTTTAACAGACCTAGATCAAACATGGTTCTAGTGTTAACATATCCCTAATAGACCTAGATGGTAAACAATACCTAACTGCCTATAGGTTGTAATTTATTTGCACAAAAAATATAGTTGAGTATGAAGGTCTAAAATCTCTACTAAAGCATAATGTTAAGTAGCCACATATCTTTGGTGATTCTAAGTTGGTTGTTAACAAGATTAGAAAGAAGTCTCAATGTAATATCACCTACATAAATAGGTATAAATATTAAGTGTGGGACCTCATTGAGTTCTTTGAAGGATTCAACATCAGATCCATCTCAAGAGAACAAAATTATATGATAGAGTCACCAATAACTTTAGTTGCCAATTTGGTACCACTCTAGGAATCCAAAATGTAGAAATTCTCAATGGAGCTAGTTCCTTGTCCCTCCATTATAAATGACATGGACAAATTCCATGTCTTTGAGGATGATTAATAGATTTTCAAATTCATGATTATTTATAATACCTTTGAATACTAGTTGATAGATGAGAAATATGTGGATCCCATGATATTGAAGACCTAAAAGAAGATGGTATCCTATCATTAAAGGAAAATCACATCCCTCTGGAAATGGTTTCCTAAGAATGAAATTTTGATGTAGAATGACAAGATAAAAATCATAAATAGTCTAAAGCAAATAAGTTTGATTTCATCAAAGATAATCTAGGCATTGACCAACAACCTCAATATGTGAACATCGATTTGAGCTACACTAAAAGTAAGAAAATAAATTTGAAGAATATGGTGATAGAATATAAGGATGTGATTGCATAGACATATGAGGACCTAAAGATAGTTTACTCTAGAGTCATTACTGATACCATTTCATTCAAGTTAGACTATAAGCCTTTCAAGTAGAGATAGAGGCTAGTTAATCCAATTCTAGAACCTCTCATTTCGATAGAGGTACAAAAACTACTAGATACCATGATTGTGTTTCTAATTGGACATTTTACTTGGGTATCCAATATGGTACCAATCAATAATAAGATTGGTTAAATTAGAATTTATTTTAACTTTAGGAACCTAAATCAAACATCAAAAAATAATAATTATCCATGACCCTCCTTAGATGAGGTAATTTAGATGGTTAGTGAATCTGAGATGATGTCCTTTGTAGATGGATTCTAGGGCTACAACCAAGTACTAGTGGAAGCACAAGACATAATGAAGACTACCTTTACTACCAAGTGTAGAAATTATATATATAAGAATGCCTTTCAACTATATTAATGTATAAGTAACCTTTCAGAGAGTGATGGACTTCACTTTTTAGGAACTTTTTGGCAAATGCATCATCATCTACATGGATGACTTGACAGTGTATTTGAAACATAAAGTGGACCATGCAGACCATACTTAAAGAATATTTGATAGATCTCAAAGATATGAAGTCTCTCTTAATTTAAATAATAACATATTTAGAGTTACTAAAGGGATACTATTAGGCCACACTATCAAGAAGGATGGGATATCCATTGATTCAAAATAGGTTCATGCCATTTCTAAGTTGACACCTCTAAATAAAAATAAAGAATTGAAGTATTTATTTTGTAAGATAAAATTTGTAATGAAATTCATTTATAGTTTTGTAGAGATTGTCAAGCCATTTAATGACATGATAAAATAAAATACTAAGATAGAATGGACAAAATAGGCTAAGAGATATTTTTAAGACATTAAGACGTAC
This sequence comes from Torreya grandis, assembly GCA_037957365.1. Lineage (NCBI taxonomy): Eukaryota > Viridiplantae > Streptophyta > Pinopsida > Cupressales > Taxaceae > Torreya > Torreya grandis. Next base: position 557,862 of record JARHVA010007460.1, read on the forward strand.
ATTTCTCAAGATCTAGTTATGATCAACCTAGACTTCAATAAATATTTCTATATTTATTCATTAACTATAGAACATATTATAGCTATTATACTTACACAAAATGTGGATGACAATGAACATCCCATTGCCTTCAACAGAACCAATCTAAAGGATTTAGAGTTGAAATACTCTATGATAAGCAAACACATATATGCATTGATCAAAGATGTGAAGAAATTCAAGTATTATATTATGAGGAACAAGGCATTCTTAATTGTTTTAGACCTATATATAAAGATCACACTTGGCCATAATGAACTGGGTGAAAAAAGAGTTAAATTTATAACCAAACTTTAAGAGTTTGATCTTGAAATTAGGCTATCCAATATGTTGAGAGGCCAAGGAATAATTGAGATAATTAACAATATTAACCTACACATCAGTATTGAACAAATTATTGAGACTCAGGTAACTGGTGGTGAGTGGTACACACAAATCATCTATTATTTTCTCATAGGTAAATATCCACATGAATTAAGTAGAGAGCAGAGATGAGCACTTAGGCTAATATCAAATCATTATATGATCAAGAAGGGAGTCATCTATAGAAATAAGTATGAGGGAATCTAATTGATATGTGTTTTAAGAGAATATATGAACATTTTAGATTGTCTCCATAATAATATTAGCAATGGACATCCCTCAAGGAACACAAAAACTCATAAAATTTTGAGGATTGGATACTACTAACCCATGATGTTAAAATGCATAAATAACCATGTCAGGACTTATATGGACTACCAAGTATTTGGGAAAAGATAAGATATGACTACCACACCTTTTCAACCAATCATTGAAGGATGTTCATTTTAAAAATGGGGCTTTGATTTTATTTAGATCATAAACCCAAACTCTTCATCAAGACATAAGGTTTTCCTAACAGCTTTAGACCACTACACTAGATGGACAAAATTTACAGTAATAAATAATTCTATAGAAATCGATGTTATCAAGTTTTTGGAAGAGAACATACCAAACAAGTTTGGTACCCTAATTTATTTGGTTTGTGTCAATTGCCTAGCTTTCTAGTTTATTGAAATTATTGACTGGGTTTATAATAATAAAATCACCATCAAGTTCTCTTTGAACTACTACCTACAAGGGAATGGAGTGGCTAAATCAACTAATAAGAATATGATGGATGCCATCAAGAAATCAACCCAAGATAAACCAAGAGAATTTCATTTGTTATTGAAGTATTCGTTATGGGAAGATCAAAATAAACATAAATAAGATCTTAAAGCTTCACCTTTTCTGTTAGTATATGTGCAACAATCAGTCTTCCTCATTACTCTAAAAAACCTAACACATTTTAAATTTATTCAAAAATACATGAGATAATAAATAATATAGTTTAGATAACTTTATATAGTTTAGATGGAAGATGCAAGAATTGAAACAATGTAAAAATTTACTAAACATCAAGCTATTGTCAAAAGATGGTTTAACAAGAGATCCAAGATCAAATCCTTCATAATTTTGGACGTAGTGATTATGTGGGATAAAGTACATTAGAATAAAGGATAACATGATAATTTAACTCCTTTATGGATTGGACCATATTAGAGATCATAGATCCTACGTAATAATGCCTTTGGGTTGAAAGACCTCTAAGGTATTGACCTAACCATTTTGGTTAATATATAATTTTTAAAACATTATTTCATGGTTGCTCCAAATGGGGATACATTTGAGTGAACTATAAGTGGAGATATAGACTAGGAGTAGATTACATCTTCCTACTTTCTAGATTAGTCTTCTTGATTTATAAATTAGATTTATTAATTTATAGGATTAATCTTTCTTATTTTTTTCATTTTAATTTGAGTAGATTAATTGTTTTTATTTCTAGAGTAGTTTTCTAAATTACAAAATAGACCACTTGATTTCCCATGATCAAGTTGCAAAAGATATATAAAAAGTAAGGGTATAATTTAGAAGGATGCATAATTTAATTTCAAAAGGATTTATTATGATAGTACTAGAGCTTCTAGGATTAAGGTGTGTTCTGTTTGAATTAGGTTATGCTTAGACTGAATGAGTTTATTGGACCTCTAGGATTTAGTCTAATATAGTCATACAAATTTTAGAAAGTCTTTCCATTTTTAAAGATCAACTACAATATTACATGCTAAAAATAGGTATGGGGGATAATAAACATATAAATGGATACACACTAACATAGATGTATTGATCAAAACTAATTTTTTATACATACACCTGACTAATGATGATTACTAACCCTTATTCTATCTATGTTTTAAAATTAAAAAAGAAAATATATTATCATAAAAAATGATATAAATTGGTGATCTAGGTAGTCTCTATTGAGGTTATGGACTATTGGTTATAAGTAAAACAAGTATTTAAGTGAAATCATTTGTATCATTATCAGGGTAATGGATGTTGTAGACACCAAAATCGTGTCTACTCCTTGGTCAACTCCCCCTTGGTCCCCTTGGGCCACTTCTAAACATTCCTAACCCACACACTTATTAATTTAAAATAAATTACCTATTTAAAATTAATAACACCCCCCCTTGACACATCACCCATGACACCTCACCCCACCTTGGATACCTCTCCTTGAATACCACCATCACCCCATGACCCTTCTTAATGACCCAAGACCTATTTCAACCCTCCCACTAACCTCTCACACCTATTTAATCTGCCTTGGACCATTTTCCAATGATAGCTAAACTCGACAGACGGAGGAACGGGCAAAAGGCTTAAAATAGCCTTTTTTCCATTCTTCTAGCTACCGACATTGGTTACCAGTCGGTCGAACACCGACGGGATCGCCGACGTCGGTTGCTTAAGACAGGCCCGAAGGTGAATTCTTGACCCCTCCCTGAATTTTGCCCAGATCAATAACAGACTTGAATGCTCTCTGAATTCAACCTCTCTCTCTCTCTCTTTTTCTTAGACATCATTAGGTATCAGTATTCTCTCAACGCTCTCCTGGTTATAGAGAATCTGCTCAAGTGACTTTAAATCAAATTGGAACATTGCACAGGGATCTTGACATCAACAGCAACATGTACAAGCATTCAACACCTTGGTTCTTCATCTCACCAGAGCTAAGTATCTCTTCTGCCCTTTCATTTTAGCAGTTTAGAAAGCATCAGTAATTAATTCTCTTTTTACTATTTCTAAGTACTGTAGACCAGACCAAACCTGACTTTCTTTTCGGAGATGCTAAGAGGCCTCCCCCATATCCTTACTCCTTTTGACAACCTGTCCTCTACCCCTTGTCCCTCCTAAGACTCTATTGACTTCCCTGTAAACTTGCATGGACCTCCAGACCCAGACAGACCTTCCAGACCTGTCTGTCAACTGCAACCCTGTCCAGAACCCATCCAAGGCCATTGCCCTGACCGACATCGACCATTTCCACTACCGACGTCGGCAGTATAAGCAATGTTGGCAACTTGATAAACTGATGCCAACATAACTACCGACATCGACGACTGTGGTAGACCGATAGTAGAATACAAGTATGCATTGTCTTTATTTCTTTTGTTCAGTCTTTCACCATTTATCTTTCTAGCAACATTCTTTTATCAACTAGTGGACTGTCATCCCTCTAGGAAGACTTTACACTTCTAGGCATGAACTTTGCTTAGCAGTCCACCATACATCTATCTAACATTTTTCTGTTTAAGTCTCTTTCTTCTACATGTGTCATCCTCCACAGCCAAAGAGGAGCTCCTTCAATCGTCTGGATACGGTGTGCAAACTTCATCCGGGTATCATCTAAGCCCTGACCATTCTCTTTAGTTTCTTTCACCTTTTAAATGTGAAAAAGCAAAAAATAGTTAGAAACATTCTGGCACGCCCGATGGGACCCTAAGGTTTTCCTTGGGTTCATTTCTTCTAAAACAAACTTTCATATAGGTGCATTAGGAAAATTTCTCTTCTTGCATCCTTCCTCTCCTCTCTGTCTCTTTCAAAACAAAACCATAAGCACAAGTTAAAAAGAACATTTCCTTTTTCTTCTTGTCACCTTCCCTTTTTGCATCTTAGAGTAGTGAAGTTCATACTCTTAACCTTTTCTCAACTTGTTTGCATCTAAACAAAATGTTTCAATTTGGGCTTAAAATCTATTGCATTTCATTTCTGCCTGAATGCATACTTAGCTCTCACATCTAGTAATTAAAACCGCATTATGAATAAATCATAGTGCACTTATGTTACACGACTAGACCACATTCACAAATCAAACATCTAAACATACTTGAGACAAGGCCCGACTAGGATTTCATCACCTAGCGGATACCTTACCCTTCTTGGTAATCCTACTTGGACTTCACTACCAAGGGGAGAACCCACTCTGTTCTCTGGCAGAGTATCAACTCTAGGGGAAGTATATACTGGCTAAGCAACCCAACTTGTTTCTGGGCTCGTGAAGTGAGGGGAGCTTGCTCCTTAGCACCAAGCCATGTACGGAACCTAATACATATCTTGAGCACCAAAACTAACCCGAAACCAACCTTAGACTACTTCTTTTAGGACCCATTCTAAAGGCCCAACTTCCCAAACACATTCTTCTAAGGCATAAGCCAATAGGACTCTAACAACTTATTCTTAGGAGTTAATGTTTAGGCGCTGCTTGTCTTCATCTATTTTTCTGTCTCTATCTGGTTTTTTGAGCTGGTGAGGTCGCATTCTGAGCTCCCAAAACATTCTATTGACGTCAATCACTGTCAAAATCTTTCTTTTCAAAACAACAAGCTAAAAACTTGACCTTTTTGCTGTTTAAAACACCAATTCTGGTTTTCTGAGGCTAAAACATACAATCTTCAAAATCTAACCCCCCTTTTACCTTGGATGGTTTTGACACGTAGTCAAACCAAAACTCTTGTTGACCATGCAAGGCAACAACCACTCCCGCCTTCACCTTCTATAACAAGTCCTCTAATCGAGTATCATTCAGAGACTAAACGAACTCCTACCCAACCAACCCCGACTCAGCCCCCTATTATTCCTAAAGGGGACCAAGACTTTGAAAGGTTCTTTGACCTCAATGTCAAGGCCCTTCAGCACTATCTCATGAGAAGTCGAATTCGAGACTCTTTAGGCAACCCAATTTATGGGATGCTAACCTCCTTAGTTGAGACAGTAGCCATATCAACAGCATCTATAATTCAACCCATAAACACCCAGGCCGTCGCCCCAACTAATAACCCAAACATGACTAATCTTCAAAGTGTGGCTTCTCCTATTTTTGGACTTACTTCCATTGGGGTTTCGGTACCCCATCAACCGAAAACTATTCAACAAAGTTCTACACCATTCCAAAACCTAGTTGTCTCCATCCCACCTACTCTTGCACCCATCAACACAAGGGTGGCTACTCATCCTTTGGCCAATGTTGCCACCATCTAACCACCTCTAGTGACATCAAGCCAAGTTGTACCTTCTAGCTTCATGACACAACCACCCCTGGCTTCGACATCAATCCCCATGATGAGCTACCAATATGTTGCGCCTATACAAGCGCAACCAACTACTTCATACGCCCCTCTTAACACCTTCCAAGTGCCCTACAATCTAGGGGGTGCCCCATCAGAAAATCCACCAACAGATCTAATCAAGATGTTGATGGACAAAATGTCTAATCTTGAGACATCCATTTTGGGTTTTAGAAATGTTCTCTCATATGAAAAAAATTGTAATGAACCCATTCATCCCTCAGTCCCAATCTGACCATATCCCAGTCAGTGGGAACTTCCCAAGTTTACTCGCTTTCAGAGTGAGGAAGACCCACAGCAACATCTATGAGCGTTTAAACACGCTTGTTACCTTATATCACATGATGATGCATTATTGCTATGCGCATTTCCCATGTTGCTTTCTGGTGCTGCCCTCGATTGGTATAGTTCTATTACCAGTCACTCTCTTTTCACATTCACCCAACTAGCTCAACTTTTCCTTGACCACTTTTTGATCAACATCACCAAAAAGGTCTCCATCACGGACCTATACTCTATTAGACAATTTGATGATGAATCAATAGCCAATTTTGTTGCCCGATGGAGAGGCTTAATCAACTAACTCTCCTTTTATTTACCTCAACCCGAGCTCATTGAGCTCTTTTCACAAGCGTGTGTCAAACACATTTCATCTACTTTGTGGGTCCAAACATTCTACACATTTGACGAAGCTTTCACCATGGCCAGGAAGCTTGAACTCCATGCTATCGAAGAAAACAAAGTCAAACTGCATAGTAGAAACACTAATGCCAAATCAAATGACCATTCTTTGTCCAAACCTTCTTCTTCATATTCCAAGTCTAAGGGATCGGCAAATGCTGTGGTCCTTAGGCCATCATCTTCGACAACAACTAACCAATCTCAACCCTCCACATCACAAAGCATCACTAAACAATTCTAACAATGGTACATATAGCATCAATATACTCCAATTGGAGAATCATACGCATCCATGTTAGATAAACTTGTCAAGCAGGGGGGCCTCAATCTCCCTCAAATTTGACCACCTCAATTTGACCCCTCAAAAGCTATCCCTATATGGTACAATTAAAATGACTTTTGTCATTATCACCGTGTCAAAAGCCATGACACAAACAATTGCAAAACCTTCAAAAACATTGTCCAAGATATGTTAGACAAGGGTGATCTTGTTTTGGATAACCCAAACACACCGCCTAACCAAAACATAGACATCTTCAGACAACCATTCCCTAACCATCCCCCTAGCCAAAACAACATACAGACCATGGCCGATGACTCCCAAGAGCATAGTATACGCGCAGTCAACATGGTCTCTCCTCTTATGCCTGACCAACCTCTCTCATAGTCTGAAGAGGTTAGTCAACCTATTTGTCCACCATAGGTAGAAGAGCCTTCTTCACCTATTCCTCCACCACGGGTAGAAGAACCTTCTTCTCCTATTTGTCCTCTACCAATAGAGGATATTCCTCCATCTAGCCCTCTTTCACATGAAGGAGAGTCAACTTTGAACTCTCCCATATTGGAGGATGTTTTGGTGACTCCAATGCCGGTAGCCTCGCCTTCATCCTTCTCATCATCAATGGGGGATCATACCTTCCCCACTCCTTGACCACACACTAAAGCCATCACCATCCCTACACTCTGCCCTCTCAAAGAGCCACAATCTCCAATCTCTTCTCCACCGAAAGAGGAACTCACCACCTCACCTACTTCAATCGAAGAAGATCCAGTGAGGGTAGACTTGAACCTTACTCCATGCAATAGTATGCCTCACACTCAACTAAAGAAGGCTACTAAACCACATCGGAGAACTTTTCTCCCACCATCACCATTGCCCTCTATTTTGGGCCCACACCCCTCTACCTTAATAGGAGTGCTCCCTACTCTAATACCTAACAAAAATAAATCACCTCCATTACTACCAACACCTAAAAAAAACATACCTCCTTCAAAACATCCAATGCCTCCTACCATGAAAGTGTCATCTACGCATCTGGCCACACCGCCAAACAAAAGGATGGTACGAAACACTCCCTCAACAACATCTAAATAGAAGTTGTCAACTTTTACTACAACACAACGTGTAGACCCATTAGTAGGTTCTTATACCTTACTGTTATGCCAATTGTTACAATCCTCTAACATCACTCTTCCACCTATTAAGCCATACCAACCTCTATGACCAAAACCATCTTGGTTCGATGAAACTAAAATTTGCCTATATCATCACACACCTAGGCATGACACTGATCGTTACTATGCTCTTAAGGTTGTCATCAATCAACACTTGAAAAAGGGCACTCTTCTCATTAAGGACCCCTTTGATAAACCTCCAACACCGTCTCATGTCTCCTAACCCTTTTCACCGTCACACATCAACTCTCAGATCAAAACCATCTTGGTTCGATGACACTAAATTTTGTGCGTATCATCGCACACCTGGACATGACATTGAGCGTTGCTACACTCTTAAATCTGTCATTCATCAACACCTCAAAAAGGACACCCTTTTAATTAAGGATCCTCTTGAACACCTTTTCAACAAATCACCGACACCATCATATACCTCTCAAACCTCATCACCTAAATCGGGATCTCAACGTAAGACTGTGGTTCCTCTACCCCTTTCAACCCCATTATTTGAAATCAACACCATCAATGTGGCCACCAGGTCACAAACCATGAAGGATAAAGGGAAAGAGAAGGTTTCTCTCCCTCAAACATATCCTTTCATCAACCCCCCTCAACCATCAAAACCCAAGGTTTCAATCTTGGGCACATCTCGACCAAATTTTTTGACACCAATTCATGACCCCATGGTGAAACAACTTCACCAAACCCCTGTGAAGACATCTTTGTATAACCTCATTCAAAGCTCTCCACAACATCGACAAGCCTTAATCAACACTTTACAAGTAGTGGAGGTCCAACCTAAAGACCCCCAACCACTAGCTTCTTTCATCAAAACATTACCAACCATTGCCTCCGTCATCGTCCATAATTTTGAGATTCTATACTCCAACCTGAAAGATCAGAATCTCACCCTCTATAACTAAGCCTATCAGGCAAATGCTTCACAAGATTCATCCTCGCATTGAACTCCTTGATAAAAAGGAGTTTCATCATCTTCTCTTCATCTCATTTATCCAACTCATTAATTATCGGCAATGGGTGCCAAATATTGTCCCTGTCACCAAAGCGACTAGGGGAATTCAACTTTATACCAACTATCATGACCTCAACCGATCGACATCGACCAAACATTGACTAATCAAGCATCAACCAAACATCAACCAATCAACGACCAAACATTGACCAACCAATCATCGACCAAACCTCGACCATCTAAGCATCGACCAAATATCAACCAACTTCTTAATCATCTTTAACATGTGACCAATCTGGAAAGAATCAAATGAGGTGAGTTTGCCCCTAATTGGCTCGGACCTTATATCATAATGCACAAGTATGGATCAGGGACTTATCATCTATCTTCTCTTGAAGGCTGGCTAGAACCTGAGCCCCTTAATGCCTTGCATTTGTGACCATTCTATTGTTAGTCAAGTACTCATTCACTTGACATTAAACTTGAGCTCGTCCCTTGAGCAATCCCTATCACTTTAATCTTCATTCCTTTCAACCCTGTCCCCCTAAACAAACACTGTGTAACCCTTTTATAAAGTATGAATGCTTTGTCCTAATAAAAGGGAGCCCTTAAACTTCTATAGTCTTGTCCATGACTAAAAATTATGTCAAAAAATAAATTGGGATGCCCAAATATCAATAGGTCATAAAACTCTACATGCAGGCTGCTCCCTCAAAGGACAACTGCATCATCATTGCTGTAATTAAATAGACTACTCCCTCGAAGGATAGCTTTTCAAAGCCCTCAAAAATATATAAAGTAAAATATAGACCACTCCCTCGAAGGATGGCTATGCCTAAAAATATTGCTACAAACAACACTCTCTTAAAAGCTTTCTGCATTGATCAGCTTCACATATGACCACAAAACAAAACAACATCCCTACGTAGACTTCCTGCATTGATCAGTCTACCAAAAATAAATGTATCATGGACTTGACTTATAGTCATTCTTAGGGTCTCTTATAAGAAGGGGCAAAGTTATCCTTGCTAAAAAGGGGTACCCTATCCTAACATATCATCAAACCTATCACCCCAACATACTCAAGGGATTTCAAGCTCACTCAATGTCAAGTGATTTGATTACTTCTCTAACACAACCAATGGTCAAAGACGTAATGCATGAATGGGGCTTTTTGTTTGTAAAACTCTTATCTATGCTATCATTTTGGTCCTTGTCAATGAAAGAGCAATGTGCCTTTCACTTCTTACATCTTTGTCACATACAATTCAATCAAATCATTTTCTAAACTATACCCAACCAAACCAAAACATTTTCAGACCACCAACATGACATAGACCATTCACACTAGTTTCTATGGAAACCAATACACATGGAAACTATCGACCACTCAATTTATGTCAAGCATAAATCATTACTTGCTGAAGCATAAATAAACTCATTTCATTTTTAACATACATCCATCACCCATATGGAAACTTGCTAGGAATGAAAAATTGCTCACCAATGTTACAGAATACACCATCACATAATATGGAAAAGACTGTAACATCATCATACCCTCATCATTTATAACCTGACCAAACCAACCTATCAACCAGCCTAAACTACATTGGTCTGAGGCCCTTCAAACAAGGGCTAGTAGGCAACACTCAGATGACATGAAGTCTTCTGGGGTTAGCTCAGCCACATCCGTTTGTTCATCTACATGATGGACAAACCATTTAACCATGACTTAACCTCATCCATAACCGACCCTCTTCCTCCCTTTCAGGGAGAACTACATTGGCCTGAGGCCCTTAAAACAGGGGCTATGTAGGCAGCACTCAATTGACATGGGGTCTTCTGAGGTTAGCTCAGCCATTCCTTCGTCACATGCCAATCACATAACAACCAATCACATATTCCCACAACCATTAACATTATCATCAACCAATCATATCAGTTTCTATGAAAAACAATACACATGGAAACTAACAACCAAGACACAAACCAATGTTACAACATACATCATTACACCATAATGAAAAAGTTGTAACATAATCATCAAACATCATCATCACATAATCATTCACATCATAATCATAAAAATCATTACATTAAGCATACATCATTAAAACATATGAAAAATGATAAAACATTAAACATCCATCACATCTAATGAAAAATGATAAAACATTAAACATCCATCACATCTATAACACATCAAGTAATCTAGTCAAAATCTCATCATATATATATCATCAAAGTTTACAATCATACATTTGTATCTCTCTCTCTCAAAAAGTATGTACATCTCACATCAATGGCTCGCAGGCTGGTATATACATAATGCCTCAAAAATGGCCTCAAGCCTATGGCTGTGGTGGTGGTGGCGGTGGCCATGAAGACACTGTATCATCTCCACCCTCTGATCACCACTGTCTGTGAGAACCTGAGGTAGTCACATGTGACATCGATCTCTAACGGCTCTGCTTAGCTCTCATCTTTGAGTATCACTGTATTTGAGAAAACTACATAATAACACCCTCATAATAAGTGATCTCTTCCAAATCAGTCTTGTACCTAGATATTGATACAGTCTACAGTGGACCCATCAATCCTGATGTTGTGCCTTGAATTGAACCCTATGGCTGTGGCTGAACCAGCTGCTGAGATGTTGACTGTGCCAGCTCCTATGTTGGCTACTGTGGTGGTGGCTGAATATGGCCCTGCCCTCTAAAAACCTATCCCACCAAAACTTGTGCCTGGGCTACAGCCAACTACCCCTGCAAAATGGTGATCTGCCCTATCAACACAACCACCTAGCCTGTCAAACCTGCCACCTATCCCTGTAATCCTGTGACCTGGCTCTCCAAAATGGTCACCCTTCCTCGTGCTACATCCCTCTCCTAGATGGTAGCATCCCTCTCCTATCTCATAGTGTCCCTATCCCTGATAATTACTTGCAGATCAGGTTGTGGTCTTGCCTGCATCCCTATGTATTACCCTGCCCACCAAGCTGAGTAGGCCTCTGTGCAACCTAGATCAACCACCCTAGGGCCTACAGGTATCTCCTCAAAATTGGGCCCCTCTGTCTCCTCTGGCAGTGGGAGTGGAGCCTCAATGTCATCTCACCTATATTATAGGAAGGCGGGTGGCACATCCTATAGCAGCCCATACTAGCACCACACTCTCTCCACTGGCACCCTCTTGAGCTCGCTGGCTCGTCTACTTTTGACCCATCTCAAGCTTTGCACCCCAACCAGCTGCTCTACCTAGTCTATAAAGGTTGGGTACACCAGGTATGGTCTCCAAATAATGTTTGCTGGGATCAGGCCCTCTAGTATCCCTCTGTAGTAGTCAATGTCTCTGACTACTCCATCTATGCAAATCTGTGCCATGACCTTGTGCCATCACTTGAACCCGACCCCAAAGTTGGCCTGGATCACCAATGGAAGGCCAAGAGGTCGGGTGACCACAATGTGCTTGTATGCCCAACAATGTAAGAGGTGGCCTATGCACAAGCTATACCGTCACTGCTGACTGATACCCCAGAGCTCTTTATACAACTGGGCCAAAAAGATGGGCACCCAGGCAAACACTGTCTATGTCTCAATCATCTCTGTCAAAACTCTAGTCATAACGACTGGAAACCTGCCTCCCTTTGCATTAGGCAATGCATAGACTGTGATGCTAATCATATAAAGGATGGCCAATCGATGCGCATCCTCATCTGCAGCATATAACGGCTCGTAGGCAAAACTAGCTGAGTGGTAGCTCGTCTCAACCATGTGCTCTCTAAATAGCGTAACCATATGGATATCGTGCACCTCTCTTGAGCATGCATATACATCTGCTCCATGTAATGGCAATCATAAAATCCAGTACACATCCTCAACAGTGATGGTCATCTCCCCTATGGGCAAATGGAAGGTGTTGGTGGAGTGATCCCACCGCTCAATCAATGCCACCATAAGGCTCACGTCTCTTGCCACTCAGCAGTATTGCCACAGCCCACCTAACCCCACTACAGTAATCTGGGCCCACTCCTCCCTCATAATGTCTCACTGCATCCATGTCAACAATGGTGGGAGATGATCCTGCAACATCAGCGTCTACCTCACTTGCATCCAACCAATGCACACAAACCCATGTTAATAAACAACTGACCATCGTGATTCTTCTTCCCTTTTTGGGATAACTACATCGGCTTGAGGCCCTTAAATACTGGGGCTATGTAGGTAGCACTCAGTTGACATGAGGTCTCTTGAGGTTAGCTCAGCCATTCACCCATTCATCTACCTAATTGACCATCTTAATATACCTATATGCCTATCTCGACACTCGGGAAGCTCTCAACATGACTTTGGCCCTTTGACTTATCAATTTTAAAAACCTTGTCAGCCTTTTTCAACCACTAATATTGGTTAGCATGCCAACAACAACACTTATCTAACCGATGTCGGTCACTTAGTAACCGATGTTGGCAGCTAAGTGACTGACAATGGTCGCTGGTCGGCTGACATTGGTGAACCCGATGGCGTCGGTGACTGGTTCAGCCTTAGGGCTGAACGGGGTGAGCCCTAAAATTAGGGCTTCCCCATTTCTATCCTAAATCCCCCCAAAACCCTCCTAAACCAACCTAACATGACCCAGCTAGCCTACCCATCCTTCTAACCTAAATTTCTAGTTCCAAACACTGAAAATCCAAAAAAACAAATCAAATTCAAAAACAAACCAAAAAATTCAAATCACTCATCCTTACCTCATCCCGTCACTACCGCCATGGTGGTATGATAGGTGCCACGAGTGGTGGTCCTCTCGCAGGGCCTCCTCTGCCCTCTGCCATCTCTTCTGCCTTGGTTTCTCCATGAACTCTTACTAGCTCACAACTACCTGTTCAACCTCCAATCCCTATCCACCTAACTCACTCTCTCCACCAATCACACTCTAGCACCTCACGCTACTGCACCAATCACCTAGAGGTCACTTTCACTCTTATCAATTCAGAGCTCACTTTTTCACTTTGTCAAATAACACAAATGACTTATAGTGGGCCGCCAATCTAGTTTTGTTAGATTATGCAGGAGGCCGATGTCAGTAGAAGCGTGCCCTAGGCTACCGTCATTAGACAATTTTCACCGACGTCGGCCTCTTTTTACCACTGACATCATTTTTATAACCGACATTGGCTGCCTTAAAACATCATTCTTTGACCCACATCATACCCTATTCAATAGAAGTCATCTTAGACTCCTCCTGGGGCACTCGAGATCACTTATATCTCAGCCTGACTCAACCAATGACCTTGGAGATCGTGACTATCTCCTCAGACCATGACCACTTTTGAGACAACTATACCTTGGTTGTTTTGATTGCATGTCTGCTACCTCATGAATAAATAGTAAAATTATTCGCACATCACCTTATGACCCTCACACATATTGTTGGATCATGAGTAAGTTGATCCCCAATATTTGTGACATTTTCATGTTTTCCAAGAGCACTTCCTGAGCCCGAGATACTTGGAACACGATGACCATTGGAGCTACAACTTGGATCATTTAACCCAATCAGCTATGACTAAATGCTGGGGACCTGTTATTTCAATTTTAGCACTCCTCAACCTTGACCTGTGATAATTTGACCTATTCTATCACATGAAGTGGTATACATGCAATCTCAACTTTTGTAGCGTTCACACTCAAACTTCACCATATCCATCCACTCTCTATCAAATTGGCACCCGATATCAGGTTACCTTCCCTTGACTCCTGATTTGAGGGGGAATACCTCATCCCTTATCTAGGACACCCAACTCTTGTTTTTGTCTTGCAGTTCACCAGAACAACCAACAAGACAAAAATGACCTTATCCCATACCTGGGGCAACCTACTCCTATTTTTGTCTTGCAGTTCGTCAAGAAAAACCAACAAGACAAAAAGGGGCAAATGTAGACACCAAAATCATGTCTACTCCTTGGTCGACTCCCCCTTGGTCCCCTTGGGCCACTTCTAAACATTCCTAACCCACACACTTATTAATTTAAAATAAATTACCTATTTTAAATTAATAACACCCCCCCTTGACACATCACCCATGACACCTCACCCCACCTTGGATACCTCTCCTTGAATACCACCATCACCCCATGACCCTTCTTAATGACCTAAGACCTATTTTAACCCTCCCACTAACCTCTCACACCTATTTAATCCACCTTGGACTATTTTCCAATGGCAACTGAACTCAGTAGATGGAGGAATGGGCAAAAGGCTTAAAATAGCCTTTTTTCCATTCTTCTAGCTACCGACATTAGTTACCAATCGGTCGACACCGGTGGGATCACCGGCATCGATTGCTTAAGATAGGACTAAAGGGGAATTCTTGACCCCTCCCTGAATTCTACTCAGATCAATAACAGACTTGAATGCTCTCTAAATTTGACCTCTCTCTCTCTCTCTCCCTCTCTCTCTCTCTCTCTTTTTCTTAGACATCATCAGGTATCAGCATTCTCTCAACGCTTTCCTGGTTATAGAGACTCTGCTCAAGTGACTTCAGATCAGATTAGAACATTGCATAGGGATCTCGACATTAGCAGTAATAGGTATAAGCATCCAACACCTTGGTTCTTCATCTCACCAGAGCTAAGTATCTCTTATGCCCTTTCATTTCAGTAGTTTAGAAAGCATCAGTAATTAGTTCTCTTTTTACTATTTCTAAGTACTGTAGACCAGACCAAACTTGAATTTCTTTCTGGAGAGGCTGAGAGGCCTCCCCCATATCCTTACTCCTTTTGACAACCTATCCTCTACCCCTTATCCCTCCTAAGACTCTATTGACTTCCCTGCAAACTTGCACAAACCTCCAAACCCAGACAGACCTTCTAGACCCCTCTGTCAACTGCAACCCTGTCCAGAACCCATCCAAGGCCATTACCCCAACCGACATCGACCATTTCCACTACAGATGTCGGTAGCATAACTGACATTGGCAACTTGAAAAATTGATGCCGGCATAACTATCGACATCGGTGACTATGGCAGATCAACAATAGAATATAAGTACGCATTGTCTCTATTTCTTTTGTTTAGTCTTTCACCATTTATCTTTCTAGCAACATTCTTTTATCAACTAGTGGACTGTCATCTTGGCAGCCCACCATACATCTATCTAACATTTTTTTGTTTAAGTCTCTTTCTTCTACAGGTGTCATCCTCCACAACCAAAGAGGAGCTCCTTCAATCATCTATATACGGTGTGCAAACTTCATCTGGGTATCATCTAACCCCTGACCATTATCTTTAGTTTCTTTCATCTTCTGAATGTGAAAAAGCAAAAAATAGTTAGAAATAGATGCCTAGTTGGCATTAGAGTAATGACCACACTTCCCTTACTTTTTGGATACAAAATTTGAGATCAAAATGAAAGCTATAGTATTTATCTAGGATGTAATCACCTAAAAGTGGCATTTGAGTGCTAAGTATGCTACTTGACCCTAGACGTATCCTAGAGCCTATTTTCACACTTACCCATCCTTTATGTGAGCCATATGCATCCCTAGTCATACCTAAAGTAGTCCTAAGCCCTCATTTATGCATCCTAGACCTTCATACCTAGTGTTATACTACTTGGACACTAACACCATAACATGGAAAATAACACCACATGGTGTTAGTGTCCCAATAATGGTGATACTGTCCTTTCCCTCCTCTTTTCACACAAAAGATATATTTTAAATATTAGACCTCCTAGGTTCAACTTAGATCGCTTTTAGCACCCATATAAGTAATAGAATAATAAACATACATGAATTTTAACCCTCTAATCACCAAAAAATTATCATATGCAAAATACATATGAAAACGTAGAACAAGTTGTGTATAATTAAGGTTATTGATCCCTATTCTACCCTAATTTTAAATACTATCATCTACAACATTCCTAAACTCAAATTATCTAGATTTCTAGTTTGAAGCACATTCAATGTAGTCAAGTCAACTATCATACTAGATTCACTTGCAGTTGCACCAAAAATTAGGTGGGAATAATTATATCGGTCTTAATCCCTCTTATGAGTATTGGTATGTAGGCAAATCTCTTCACATCAGGTTGTTAAAATGTCCAACCTACCCCACTAAAAAACAAACTTTTTAGATTGTATCAACCAAATTCCCTAGTAACATGGAGGATTAGGTTCTGATCACAAAATTAGTCAAAACAAACAAAATAAAGGGCTTCAAAACTCATGGATCTAGACATAAGTGTACCCATACACAAAGGACATTACTATCAAAACAAGGACACTCATACCACATATCTATTTAGGGTGCTACTATCCAATTAGGGAATTAATTTCCACAAGGGCTTTTGACACTGGGACCTTATTTGTGATACTCATACCAACCTCTTCCTCAATTTCCATCCTCCATATCACATGTCTTAGTTGTTTTGAAGCTAATTACTTGTATTATTTATTACTATTTTTAGAAAGGTCAAACTAGTCAATTCTATAGCAAATAAGTGTTTGTATTTATTACATATTTATATCCTGGTTTACTATACTCAGTTCTTTAGCAAATGTAGGATTTACATACTCTATACCCTAAAAGATTAAAATATTTAGTGAACTTAAATTACTTTGAACATTGTTCAAACCCTAACCCTAGATGCTCTTAGGGGTTGTATCATTTTTTTCTATGCTTATATATTAGTTCTAAATTATTAGATTTGTTTCAATATTTTATTTTTTGAATCTTTCCTAGATTAAATTTCTTTAGAGGTTCCAAATATATAATAGTTTATTTACCTAGTCCTTAAACTACAACGGCAGAATTCAACAACTGATTTGATGAAAGTGATAAGAGACAATTGTAAGATTTTTTTTAAACATTTGGATATGCAAGATAAAATTATCAATATTATCCAATAACAAATTCAAAAATCAAATAATGATCAATCTTATACTCCCCAAATAATAAAATTCTACATTAGGGCTAACTTAGCTAGCATAATAACCTATTGTAATTCAACAACATTCAATGATAGCTACACCTCTTATGGATAGTTATTCAATTACACATGTATAATAAATTATTCAAGATATTCATACTCTACATGATAAGGTGTTACATTTTGAGTAGGGAGCCACTATGCCATCATGTGCCATGGATTCTTATGTTCTTTTACACACACCTTTGACACACTCTATAAAATAAGCTCCAATGCCATCCAAATTAGTGGAGATTTAGATTACATTGTATGATGGTAAGGGTGACATAGAGCACCATATCCAATATTTTAATGTAGCATGTTTGGACTACATGTCCAATGATTGGGTTTGCATTGCATTTAATTAATGTGAATAAATCAGCTCTGATACCAGTTGATGTGGCCTCTAATAAAATAAAAGATTCAAAAATCCATTTAATCCTCATTCTCATATAAAATTCATAATATAATCTCATAAAATCAATACTTTTTCATTCATTTATACCATAATTACAAAGTCTTTCAACAAATCATTACACTCAATAGGCCATGCCATCAATGCATTCCATTAAACAAGCTTCACCAAGCTTCCATTAAATTCATTAAAACCTGGTGAACATAAAAAGGAAGATTTAAAAGAGTTTTTCAAGCTTATCCCAAGATTATTCTCACAAACTCACCCCATTCCCAACCTATCCTAACTAAAGCAAAGGAAATACAAGCATATCTAGATTTTACAAGGAAGAATGAATGAAGAAAATTCAAAATCTTTGCCCCACAACCCACATGGATGAATCATGACAAATAATACATCATAAGGACCAAGTAAATGATATTCCACATTCTCTATGGGGTCATACTTGACCAAGGATAAATCATCATAGAAAATTGGCACCACCCTTCATAGTAATTGAAAATGAAATGGAGATACCAATCAGGAATAATATAACTTGTCTCCCCACTAACACAAGCTTCCAAAAGGTGATGGATTCTATTTTTGACCACTCTTTTCTTGACACATATAATAAATTTTATCCATGTCACATAAACACTAAAGAATATTATTATGGACATGTCACCAAGATGAATAATGTTTACCACCTCATCAATGAATACTAACCATGAATAGTGTTGCATATATAGTATTTTTATCATTACATCATCAATCCATTGGCATAAATTTTTATAGAATAATTATCCATAAACATCAATGATAAGATCTCATATGCTCATGTGGCACAATTGAAACAAAAATTAAATGAACATATAACAAAATACATCTTGCAATATAAGACTATATTAGCCAAATTAACTAGCCCCATGGTCTATAAAATTCCTCCTAACATCTTAAAATAAATACTACTACCAACATTACACTAAGTTATCTTGTTTAAGTACTTTCCAACCTTTAAATGTTTATGCCACATAATGAAAGAAAGAGAAGTCAAGCTTCTATCTATGGGCAAACTAAAATATACAAGTGGATCAGAATCAACTACTAAGAGTTATAGTAAACCTCCATATAAGGTAAGGGCCACTGAAAACAAGAGTGATACAAAGGTCATAGTTAACATAACTTCAGAGCCATCTCCTTGCCTAGTCTTATTAGTTCTTCCACTTAGAGTTTTCACCAACCTTCCATAATTGTCAACACATGTTTTACATCATCTCTTGGAATGCAATGCCATATCTCTCCCTCACATAAAATAGGTTGATAAGACATGAATTAATATAAATAAATATGATTATAATTAATTTAAAAAATATCATAGGGCACCAAGCCATACAACAAACAAATGTAACAAATTGAAACTCAAGATACAATATTTGGTAGAGGCTAACGTTATTGATGTGGGCACACACATAGAGCCATAAAAGTTCAAAAAATGGAAGCTAAGGAATTGAAAATATTCTTAGATATTTTTACAAAGAATATAATAAATGAGGTAGGGAGTACTTCATGTGTTCACTACATGTATCAGACACATCCACTACCAACATCATATCACACTACTATAGAGGATGTACACCCACTACATAATATCATTGGTGTGAATCATACTATAGTTATATCTAGACAACTCATCACCTTCTCAGAGTAGAGTATTGTTGATGATGACTCTAAATTATATGCACTCTTTGTATGAGCCTACATAGATCATCATACTATCAAAAGTGTTATGGTGGACAATGGTTCAAGTATTAACATGTGCACTATTACACTTATACAACATTTGGGGTATTAAAACTAGGATATATCTCCTATAGAAATAATTATAATTTGTTTTAGTGGCCATGTTTATATATCTATGAAGGAGATTTTACTTCGAATATAGGTTGGACCAGTGAATGTGGCCACTATATTCTTATTAGTACCTAATGCAAGTGTATTTGACATGATATGGGGTAGGTCATGGATAAAAAATATAAAAAAATACCATAAAACATGAACATATGTATAAAATACATACATGAAATTAGGTGATCACAATTGAGGATCTTTCATATGAGTATCCTCTACCTTTCCCATAGGGATTTACATTGTTGTTACTATTGATAAATTTTGCCACCATTGGTAAATGTTGCTTATATGAATGTTTTCAAATCAAATAAATTCATGGATTAAAGATTAAATTATATATATATACACACACACACACACACACACACATATGTATATGTATATGTATATGTATATGTATATGTATATATATATATATATATATATATATATATATATATATATATATATATATATATATATATATATATACTAAACCATTACAAAAAACCACTCACAAGTCAAAATTTTGATAGAATTTTCTTCTATTCCTCTAGCTAGCTAATTGCAAGCTAGTAAAGGAAAATTTCAAATGTTTTTTTCATGAAAAAGAATAAGATTAGGATACAATGGTATTATTTTAATATAGGGGACCATATTACATAAAAATTATATGAATTTATTTATAGCTTATATGTTATTAAATTTATTAATAATCATTAAGACAAAAAGGTGCTCTTAAACCCTTCTTAAACCCCAATAATTCAATTTTAGGAGATGTGATTGCATTTTTTAAATATTTTATAAGAAATAAAAGTTTTGTGAGATATTATGGGAAATAAATAACTTTAATAAATAATTATAAATCACAATTTCAATGAAAATAATGGATAAAGGTAAAGGTATAGGTTGTAAGTTTTCAAGCAAGTAAGAGAGACAATTAGAAAAAAAACATTTTTTGAGAGGTTTAAGTGATTGATTGAGTGTATCCAATGGTTATATTTATTATGAGGGATATTATAGTTTATAATTAAAAAATAATTAAGTATTTATTCCTCATAATGTTCACTAAAATTTGAAAATTTAGACATATAGGCTTTCATAAATGAGTTTGTGCAAGCTAGGAAGCACCAAAAAGTGCATATTTTGTGTTCAACTCAATGAAATATATTGATATTTTACATGAATGTTTTTTTTTTAATTTAATTTAAAGTTTATAATTGGCTAAATGTCATTAATATATGTGAGGAGAGATAAAATGGCAAAACATAGGTCTGTTCATGAAGGAAATCAAAGGTTTTGACCAATTTGCTCATAAACGGAGTTAGAAATGAGTGTTTCAAGTCATTACAAAGGAAAAAAATGATTTTATAGGATGTATAATTAATTTAAATGTCTTAATACATTTTTATGTATTTAAAATCAGATAAAAATAGGATTATATCAAAGAAAAACATCTCTAGGTCACCCTGTAGGCAGTAAGAAGGCATTATTTTATGATTTTTTTTGAGAGTTTCATGAAGAGCTTTAAATATTTTCAAAATATTACAGGTATTTAAAATTTATACCTATCTAATGATAATATTATGAGTGTTTTTTGAGTCATAAAATAATTTTATATCCCCAAATCTAAATCAGAGATTCTTAAGGTGTAGAGAGCACAAAAGAGCATTTTTTGAAGTTGTATGTGGAATTTGGAGACAAAAATTTGTTTGAAGGTCTATACCACCATTATGATAATATTATAATCCTATTTACACTCCTTGTATATTAAATTAATATATTTCATGAAGTTACAAATTTTCACATTGCATTCAATATGTTTGTCAAACTATAGAAGATGAGCATATCCAAGAAGGACCAGTATGGAGAGATGTATTGTTCATCATCAAATAAATTTTCAGAAAGGATATTCCATGAATATTTTAAAAAATGAAACATTAAATAATATTATTTTATTTTATTCCCCCTTTGAGCCAATTTAAAAAATGGTGAAGTCAAACATGAGGAACATCTTTAAGGAGTCCTAGAAAGGTGGAGATCAAAACATGAAAGAATGAAGGAGTTGAGTTCAAGTATTGGTTAAGACTTAAGTACATGATTTCATGGAATATAATTAATAAAATATCAACATGGAATATCTCTCCTACTATGCCAACTTGGAGAAATTTGGGAAATTCAAAAAGAAGGACATGCAAGCAAGATGGATGTAAGATAACTAATGTCAAACTACAAGATGAAATGAAGATAACTAAAGTAAAACTTCAAGATGCATGCAAGATAAAAATGAGTTAAGGGAAGATAAAAATGATTTTAATTAAAGATAAAAATGAGATAACATAATAAGATCAATATATCTTCAAGATTGAAGACCATCAATGCATGCATGAGAGCTTTTGACTTTTCAAAACATTCAAACAAACTTATTTCTCTCTGTTGTGCATACTCAAAAAAAATAAGGTTGAAACCCAATATATGTTATATAGGAATTTAGAAGTTAAAGGTTAAGTTGGTGGTTGAGTTCATATTATAGTTGAAGGAAGGGTGATTAATGACTATGAGGATGATTTAAGCCTAGATTAGGGTTACTTTCTCTCCTCTGTCTCTTCTTATTTTCTATATGTATATTCTTTTTTTAATAAAATATGAGGAGATTATGATTTTTGATATAAAAAAAATCTACCAAAATTTTTACTACATCACATTTGAAGCAATAAAAATCTATTTTTTCCTCCATATTCAGGCTGTTCATGAAGTGTGTAACTCATGTTCATTGATACAACTTAGTGAATGAATAATTTTCCTATGTTTATGTATAAACATTTCAAATTTATGAAAAACAATGAGACCTATTTAAGGTCATATCAAGTGTCTAAATTTGATTCTACCTAATATATAAATTAATTCAACCAATGTTCATTCCTTCCGATTTAGTGTGAATGTTTGTCAAGACCTCTATATGAAAACATGATAAAAGAGTCATTGTATGAAGATGAAGTGAATGTGTGCAAGTTATTTATATTTTAAAGTGTGTAAAGTATAGGAATAATTGACATATATATTGGTGTATCACCCTAAATATTTAGTTTTCATATTCATTATAGTTTACATATTGCTACTTTTTCCCTTTTCCTAGTCAAGAAAGAACAAAATTAGAGTGTTTAGAGAGAAGTAGGTGAGTGTACCAAAGGGAATCAACCCTTCATATAGATAATCTCTACAATATAATACCATATTATAAACATGAGTGATAACAAGAACACTTTCTTGCAAGGGAACACTTCTGAGTGGTAACAATTACCAATTACAACACAGTTACTAGCTACAACATAGTTACCAGTTACAACATAGCTACTAATTACAACATAACTAATAGTTATAGATCCAAACATATTTCCCATAATTAAACTAAAAATTTTAGTAGAGTCATGAGTGTAGGTTAGGTTTACTCCTACAATGTTACCACATATGTATATTCTTTCACAGAGCCCATTATTAGAGAGACCCCTATGTCACAGATATGTGACAGATCCTATAGGGCATACATATACTAATTTTTTTGTGAGATCAATATTATTGAGTTATATAGGTTATAAACATAGGGTGACTATGCCAAATATATCATCTTCTACCAGATGGGTCCCTAAGAACCCTATAGTTCATATGACACCACAACCAGTTCCAAAAATTCATAGCACCACTTCATAGGTAGGGCAAGATATAGATCACTTAGTGAAATAGGTTTTGGGACCACATTTAACATTTCATATAGGATGCATGATAATTGTTACTTTATTTGACACAGGCCACATTGATATTGAGTATCCCATGATAATTATTAGTTAGTATTGTTCCTCCTTTATTGTACATTCTTTCCTTCTCTTTTGCTCCTTGTATATAGTTTCATTTTCATGTTGTTTGTACATAGCTTATATCCAATAAATAAATAATAATATAATATGTCAAAAACACAAAAGAATTCAAATATTTACTCATAAAATTCAAAATTATATATTGTATACATTTCCCTATTTACATCTCTTATATTTATCAGACACTACATATGCTAGCTATCTTAGACGTATAGTCAATTTTATCATGCATACATGCTTCACTTGTTCTTGTCAAGTGCTTATAAATTGATATGAGATTTAGGTCCACTAAAATGATCCAAAGTTTCTATAATATACCTATTGGGGGACATACAATGATATATAAGTTCTTTATTTGACACATTGACCCATTTGGGGATACCCTATACACAATTTTGATTACCTAGTTATATATTTCTATTCTTTACATCATAACTTTAGAATTATTATATATTGATATTGATCATGCTACACTTACTCATTTTTTTATTGGTTATTACTACTTTATACTCAACATATGTACATCTTGGATCTTACACAAATTTGTATTACATATTCATGCATACTTTTATTTCTAGCTTTCCTAGTTTAGAATTGATTATATCTCTATGCTACTTCTATTTTTAGGGAATTTGAATATGACATTGATATTTGGATCTACACCACTTCTTTTCATAATATGTATGCTTTAGACATGTGCCAATGTCCTTGTGAGTGCTTTCTTAATTGTGTATGTAGACATTTGAATATGTCCTTCTAGTGTCTCTAATCCAACTTGATTGTTGATTGTGTATGTGAACATTTAAAAATGTCCATGTGTGTGTGTGTGTGTGTGTATTAGATTTAGTGATATGTGCCCATGTCCCTTGTATTGTGGCCCCTTAGCCTAATTTAAGTGCCTCATGTGTATTGTATGCATGATTTATTATATGTGTCATAGCCATGACACTTGTCTCTTTCTTGTTACACACTTTAGTTTTAGATGTCATGAGGGACCTCATGCATCTCCCCTTTCTACTTTGGTGCCATGATGGACATCATGTCCCATCCCCTTATGTAACTACTCAATTATTACTTAGATTTTTTGTTACATAAATTTTTATATCTATCTTGAGACCCTTATTAATGCTATACATGACATACATCACAAATTAAAGACTTGTGTTTATATTATCTTACATTCTAATTTTGTGTATGCACATTATATTGAAATATTATGTAGATACTATTCATTCTCTGGCTAACACACATATTATAGAGCTATTTATTTTAAGGACAATTCTTGCACAAGTTCAACAAATCCCCTCAAAAGAGGGGGCATTGATATGGGTTTATCACATATATCATTCCAACGAAATGCATTCATAGTAAATTTTCAACACACACACTCAAATTACATAAATAAGACTTAGGTAAACACAGTGGGAAAATACTTACATAGAGATCAATACAATTATACAAAAATCAAAGTAGTAAGACATTAGCACCCAAATTGGGACACTATCACCACATGGAAATACTATCAAAAATATTGTGCTATTATCTAGTAGCCTTTTTTTTAGGAAAACCCAAATTGTCGATAAAAGTATAAGTACAATATATGTTTTCACAGGTTCAGTTACAAGTTTATCTATTTTGCTCATTTTTTCTCAGCTTCATATTGGTTTGATCATATTTGGGGAATGATACATGGCATGGCCATTCCCATTTTCAATTAAAATACTTAGATACATATTATTACAAATCAATCCATAATCCATATACCCAGATATCAAATTTGGGTACATGTGCATAGCACATTATTTCTATATGCTCACTTACACATAAGTCAATTAGATGGAATGAAAAATTTCATGTCATTAGATATGTTGTAAACATCTAATATCATGTTATAGGTTACACACCAATTTCACGCCTTACTCTATTTGTAGTGTTTTGCATTCCTAAGTGACTCAAAACTACCTATTGTACCTGAGTGGCCATAAAGCTAACATTCCCAATTAGATATTTATAATTACATTACATAATTTTAGTTTTAGATACATCTACAATACATGGGTATTAAATTATGGAGTCATAGTCTACTCAAGTTCTTTAGCCACCTACATGAAATGGCTAAACACACCATCAATCCAATCCAAGCTATTCATAGTTTGTGATCCACCAAGTAGGGGTGGATAATGATGTAATCAAAATAGGATTGAGTTCTTGAGCCAAAAACACATAAGGATTAATAAATCCATTAGTTTAGTCCAAGTTATTCACCAATTTATCACTATATACATACACACACATAGGCTATCATTAGGTTTATGCATTGGCTCATGTACTCAGTGGTGTGTATCCAATCCTTTCCTCTCTCCTATCCCTTTACTTAATTTTACTCAGTTTTAATTTTTTACTTAATTTTGTCTTTGATATTGATATCTCTTAAGGACTAATTTATACATGCTTCACTTACAGGACATGCATTAGAGCATGTTTCACATACTTAGACCCAACTTCATGGGCTCCACCTATTAGGTAAGTTCAAGCATGCTTATTTTTACTTTATCATAGTAATTTATCTTTGTTGCATTTTTAGAATAAAGGTGGGGGGATTTAATCACCAAAAAGTGGCATTCGAGTGATAAGAATGCTACCTGAGACCACCTATCCTCATAATTATCCCTAGACTTATCTTAAAGAATATTTCCACACTTATCTAGCCTCATGTGGGACACATGCATCCCTTATCATCCATAAAGTAGTTCCATATCCTTATTCTTATATCCTGGCCCTTCATTCCTAGTGTTCAACCACTAGACACTAACACTATAATAGTAACATTATCGCCACATGGAGCTAGTGTCCCAATAATAATGCTACTATCCTTTCCCTCCTCTTTTCACAATTTGATATATTTTCAAATCGTAGACCTCGTAGGGTCAACCTATACCACTTTTAACACACACAAAAGCACTAGAACATTATAAATATATTGATTTTATCCCTTTAACCACTATATGAAATCAGATGAAAAATACATATGCAAAGTCAAAATAAGTTGTGCACAATTAAGGTTATCAATCGTTGTTATGCCCTACTTATGAATACTACCATATACATCATTTCTAAGCTTAGATTACCAATATATTTAATATCAAGCATATTCAAATAACTCTAGCCAACTAGCATACTAGTTTCACTTGCACTTGTACTAGCACTTAGGTTGGGAGAATGACATCAAGATTGATCCTTATTTAGAGTATTGGTATGTAAGAAACTCTCTTCACATTGGGGTGTTACTAATTTCTATCCTACCACACTAACAAATACACTTTTCAACTTGTATCAAAAAAATTACCTACGATATGTATGATTATATTTTGACCACACAATCATTCAAAACAAGAAATATATATGGTTTCATAACACATACATGCATGAGCAAACCTCATAGATCCAGAAACAGGTGTACCTAAAAGATTAGGATAGTCTTTCATAAAGGAAATTACTACCAACATAGGGAGACTAGTGCCACATATCTAATTAGGGTGATAAATTCAAATTAGGGTGATACTATCTAGGAGGGGTTCTAACATTGATATCTTATTTGTGACACTCAGACCAGCCTCTGGCTCAATTTATAGCCTCTAGATCATACATCTCATTTATTTTCCAACTATGTTCTTACTTGCATTATTTATTATTATTTTTATAAATGTCAAATTGATCAATTATATAAAAGGTTAGTGGATGTGTTTATTTCATATTTCTACACTAATTTATTATACTTAACTCATTAAAAAATGTAGGATTTACCTACACTAAGTATTAGAAGGTTAATACATAGGACTTTGTGAAAAATCTCATAACAAGGGTAAATTAACTTCCATAGAATCACACACTCAATTCCAAGGAATGGAAAGGGTCAGTATGTTGCTTGAGGAAGTAGTGGTCATTTTTAAGGTCTAATTCATTTATTTTTTTCTTTTTAGAGCTAAAATTATATTTTGATGCATTTGTTAGATTATGGGTTCTCAAATACTCAAAATTATTTTTCCCATAGAGTTGTCATTTGCTATTCCATAATGTACACAAAACCAAATTTTAAATTCAAACATGGACTCACTATTAATCAAATATCATTATTCAAGGTGCTCTAAAATAGAATTTCATGACATGGAATTTAAAAATCAAAAGATTAAAGAATTTATCTAACAATAAAAGGAAGTTGTCATCCTCTCTTGATCTATATTTTTTACCTAACTCAATTGATAAGATTTACTTTGAATTTTATAGAGTGTTTCAAATATATGAAATAATTGAAGATGTGTATAAGCCATACTATATGATTTATTTTTTTCCTTCAATTTTACTTTAACTCATGCTTATATGTATGCTTGATTTATGATTTAATGGCTAATTTGACTGATGTGTTATTATTTTAGTGGCTTATTTATCTACATATTTATTTAATAATCCATTTCATACTTAGGTGTTTTTGGGGCTCTCCTAAAATTCATTTTCTTTTACCACAAGACATCGATTCACTAACCCATAACCTAAGTAAAGAACATGACTTTACCAATAATGATGTTATCATAATGACTCATACGAACCATCACAGTCAAATGGATCATCAAGATCTTGAAAAGTGTTATCATCCCACCAACCTAGAGGTGATGTCAGCATAGCCATTATACAAAAAGTCATGGACAAGGGGAGAAAATAGAATCATCTATTTGTCATCATCTTAATTACTCTATGGTGTCATCAACATATCCATTTGTACATAAATTCTCATGAAAGTAGATTAACAAGAGTCATCCATGTGTCACTATCCCATTAACATGATGGAAACATTATCATAATTTTTTGTATGGACATCTCGAGTAAGTAGAGTAAAGAGAGTAACCCACATCCAAAGGAAAAAATCATAATGAGCCATAACTCAACAATGAGTGGAGTATCAATACACAAACATGTTTCCTTCACAATCACATAAATAAATTACAAAGACACCAATGCTAACTCCAATAGAGTGGAAAAGAGTCATATGTCACATTATGATGACTAAGCATCTAAGAGAAGGAAAAATAAGCCACATGATAATAAAAGACATGGAATTCAATGTTATTAAATTCAAATGAAATGGATAAAAATGAATGGATCTAAAGACATTTATATAATTAATTTGCATGAACTTATGAATTAATACATTCAATTCTCATAGCCATAAAATTCAAAAGTAATATAGTATTAATTAACACATTAAGTCTAATTACAATGCCTTATAACTGTCAAGCACACATGAAAAATTCTAAGGTCTACTGTAAAGTAGGAATCTATAACTCCATTATGATCAAGTGATTACATATTTTTCATAGTAAAAACATTTTTAGACTTGAGTTGCAATGGTTTTGCATCTTGCATTCTAATTAATTTTGTATATTCAAGTGTATGGCCAACTGAATAAACATATACAACATTTGATTCAACATTTCCAAATCATGATTTAAAGAATTAATATTCTATTTTGGATGAGGTTAATGTAGTCAATCCATACAAGGTTGAATACTATCTTTTAATTTTCACATATAGGTACCAAGATGACTTGCTAGAAATAAAAGCAATGGGTCTCCATAATGCAACTACGTAACTAGAGGTAATTCCTTGCATTAAATTATTGTTTGATTTAATTATGAATGGTAAAGTTTATGGGAGAATATTACATTTCATACTCAATAAGACCCCAAAAGTGTATATAACTAGGAATGCATTTGAAAGGTATTATAGATTTCTTATGCCTAAAATGACTTATAGGTAGGATATGGCAAATTTATGGATCTTTGCTAAACATATAAATAATAAGTTGGAATAATGGGATGGAAACATAAGTACCTTTACATTTTAAGGCCCTACCTCGACTATCCCCATTATTGTCTTTAGACCAGGGGTGAGAATTGTCATGGTCCCTCTAAATAGAATATATGGTTTCTCAACCATTACTTATGTCAATGAGGTATGGGTACCTTTGGTGGACATTATTTTAAACTCCAACAAATTCATAACCTTGGGAGAGATTATCAGTTCTAACTTGATTCTAAGAATTGCAAACCTAAGGAATTTACCAAATGGTAATTTCTATATGATGTCTTATGTATCAAATGTCATGACTGCAACCTGTATTCCTCATAACAATAACCTTGGAAACTATCTATGGAGTACCTAATTTTTTTTTTTATGATGAGTTCAATGTTTTCCACATGCAAAGGTTTATAAATCTTATGAAACTTTGACTAAGACCTTTTACCCTATGGTATATTAGATAATATATGAGAATAACTTAACCATATTATCTGATCTTAGAAAAAATAGTATTATAAAGATGGGTGACTACTGGTTATATCTTGAGTGCACTATAATCAATATTAAAGGTACTAGGGCACAACCTTTTTACCTACCCTAGATTATGCTTGATAAATTGGTTGAGTAGGAAATTACTAATCAATTGGATGATAGTGTAGATGTTAAACTAAAAAGGGATAAATAAGAATCTATCCATCTAACCCCTCTTAACATTGGTAGAATGCAATATATGAGGTAGAAACACTTCTAATCTGTTGGAAGACTAAGGACACATTATGGATTTAAATAGGCACCATTTATATATTGGGACATGAAGAAAACTATCAAAGAACATATAATGAAATATGATAATAAGGTGAAAATAAATTATGGGCATAAAAATTATAGTCATGATAGTGTATTCATGAATGCAAGGGATAACACTAAGGTTTCTATAAGAATGTGTAGATTAAGTATGTAAATGATTATAGCCCATATGATCCAATATTATCTCACTATAACTAAAGAGGATGATAAAATAATTGACAAGTTATAATGGGTTTTCAAACTTATTTATGGACTTCGAAGAAGAATAAATGCAAGAATAAATAGTCCCATATAGGGAAGTTGATATTGAAGAAAGATTTAGGAATACTCCAATATAACATACATATATAATTATTTTTTATTCCCCTCAATGCATAACTAAATAGGAGAGACCTTCAAGTCCCAACACATCGATTAGAATTTTCTCCATGCTTCCTCTACCTCCATTAACCACAATATAATAGGTAAGTCTTCCTATTTTATTATCACATGTTTATATTTTTTCTCCCCTTATATCACCACCTATAATGATATCACCATCTCCATTGGTAATTATTCAATCCACTATATTTCCATATTCACCACCCATCATAATTCCAATGGTCACCATTCCTCCCACTCCCTCACCCTTTGTTACAACTACAACCCATTTATATCCCATTCAACCTTCTATAGGGATAAATTCCATTACCACCAAACCAATGATTACATATATAATGAATCCGTAGATTCCTCCTATTTCACCTTAAAATGTGGAAGTGGAGGAAAAATAAGTAGAAGTTCTCAAGGAAAAGGAATAAATAAGAAAGGGTAGACTGAGGTCAAACCCTGTAGATATTTAAGATAATGAAGAAGTGGATAAAATATGGAGAGATGAAGAAGAATGGGTGTCTAACACTGACACTAAATAAACATAAATTTTTAAAGAAATAACTCAGATATAGGAGGAGGATGAATGGATGGATGAGGAAAGCACTTAGTCTAAAGGAACTAAAAAGTCAGTATAATCTAAAGATGTTGACCAAGGAGATGTTAGCTTGACAGATACAAAATTATTATCAGATGAGGGAAGGGATGTCAAAGAAGATGTAGATTAATTAATATAGACTTTAGTATAGGATATGTCATTAACTACACCTCCAATCTCTCCATATCAGGTTATTATAATAACAATCACAATAATTGGTGCCCCAACTATCTCTCCTTAGGTTATAAGTTCATACATTTCTCAATCAATGAAAAACTCCTTAATTCTTGATACTAAAATTAGTATGACAAGCACTATGCATTGATTACATTATTTGGGCCAAATGAATAATCCTTAAGAAGATACAATGCCAATTTTGTCTACTATAACCTAGTCTCCCACTGTGGGTCCTATTAATATTGGTACTACTACTAGGGTTTCCTATAAACTAATGAGATATTTTTTATATAGTTTACATAGCACCTTGACAAATTATTCATTATTTAGAATAACCAATCCTTAGTCCCCTAACTATTCAAATAGGGTACATTTTTTAAACATGGCATCCACTTCCATTTTTTCCATGCAAGCCACATCTCTTAGGTCATTTTCATAGCTGAAAATGCCCATTGGTCAAGTTGATCAAATAAATTAACCTATAATTTCAATACACAAAATAATAGTGAAGACTAAATATATAATTAATAAACAAATATAGTGCATGTTACTAGATGGAGGAAAGTTATACCTCATTTTCATGTATAAGGGACATATTCCCCCATGAAAATGATTCCTTTAGAGCAATCCCTTTCATCTATTCAAGCAGAACAAGCAAAGAAATATGTTATACTAAACATTCCTTCATGGATTAACTATCTACAACAATAATATATGGAAGGCAAGATCTAGTGATTACCTATAAACTCACAATTAAATTTCATTTTCATAGACAAATGAATACCTTGAGAAAGGTGAAAATAAAGACACCTTGTTGTATAAGGGAAATAGGTTGAGTTAGAATAAAGATAAGACATATTCTCTTTGACAAAGAGAAGAAAAGTAAATCCCTAAGAAATAAATTGGTATAAAGAATATCTTTATAGTTTTTTGGATGCTACTAGAAGAGTTATAAAATAAATGTTCAAAATATTTGCTCAGCCTCTTCAAAGGCTTCTAGGGAGGAGAACCATTAAGGATCCTAAAGAAATCATAGATAATGTGTAGGGGGAAGATAAAAAATCTCTATGAAACTATTCATTTAATAAGGTATATAAATGCCATATCTTAGCCTAAGTGGGGGGATACCATTCATTTATTCAATAAAATAAAGGACAGTGATGGAAAACTTTGCTTCATAAGCCAAGAAACTAGAAATAAGGCTTACACCCATTTGAATTAAATAACAATATCCAAGGTTACATTGTTGGCCTAGAGTTTTTTTGCTACTATGAGGCATAACTTTCTTGAGTGGCATAAAGATATATAAACACTCATGTAGTAATTTTCTAATTAGGAAAAACAAGTAGTCTCTATTATATAAGATACAAGAGTCACTTAGATAAACACTCTTTAAGGGCATTGATACCTAAAACCATTTTTGAAATATCCTATGAGCAGTAATTGATAACCTTTAATGTAATATTGAAGGCATAATGTATAGGAGTATTGAAGAAATAATGCAATTACTAATTTTTTCTAGGGACTAAATCATTGGAATAAAAAAAAATCATGAATGGGTCAAGGATGCTTAAGCTACACATCAGAAGTTAATGGAAAAGATGCCATATTTTTAAAAGAGATATTTGTGATTATTAAACTATAGATAAAGACATCTAGTTCAACCACACATTATACTTGCATATGTAAGAAACCAAAGAGTTAACTTTAGTAGGAAGGAAAGGATAGGTGCCCCTTTAGGGTACTCAATATCTAAAGTATACACTAGTGGAAATATAGATCGAGCCCATGTATATACCGCTTCCAATTTTCATTTCTTTAATTACATTAGTAGAAACTTTGGGTATATATGGAGTAATAATACCATTTATAATTTTAACTTGAGTTACAAGGATAGTTCCATCAACATTAGCTTCTACATATATTATTTCATAGTTTTCTTCTTCTAGTGGTACCACATCAACACCCTCTAATTATACATATGTATTTTCATGTTTGGATATAATGGAACATTAGTTTATAATTTATTTTGCATGTATATATTGTATTTTATTCAAATAAATCTATTTATAAATAATCATCATTATAAATGTATGTTGTGCATGCAAGTTGACATATATTTTTTATTTATAGACATTTATTTTTATACTTAGATTGAGAGATAAGGCCTTCCCCATTCCAAGCTTATATATACATGTATCATCCCAATCCCAAAGTGATGATAATTTTGGTTATTGAAATTAATAATAAATTTCAAGGAAAGTTTTGCAATTGATCTTTATGTGCAAATCTTAATTATTCTCCAAACTCGTTGATTGTGTAAATAATGTTATCATTCTAGTATCTTAGTTTTCTAGTTGTGCATGACTTATCTTTTCAATACATTTATTCTTATTATGTTATTACTGATTTGAATTACCTTTTGTATGTTAATCATAATCCTCCTTGTAGATGTTCTAATAAAATATTACAAACATGGAAACCATTGATTATACATGCTTAAGTTTACTATATTTCATGTTTCCTTAGAATTCTAACTATGCTTGATTCTTGGTTTCTTCTTACAATCTTGGAACAAACATTGGTTTCTGATTACTTGTCTAATATTTAGTTCAAGTTCTAGTCTATAAAGCTTTCATTTTTATTAAACTGTAGATCTCATTTTTTTCCTTACCATTCCTTGTTGTTTGAGTTTATTTTGGTCCTACCCACCT
Source organism: Torreya grandis (assembly GCA_037957365.1). Classification (NCBI taxonomy): domain Eukaryota; kingdom Viridiplantae; phylum Streptophyta; class Pinopsida; order Cupressales; family Taxaceae; genus Torreya; species Torreya grandis. Next base: position 592,131 of record JARHVA010007460.1, read on the forward strand.
TAGGTCTTATCTATCATCAATCAACCATCAAAAGTATATTTATATCCATCTATAGCCAACCCATCCATGGTAAACATCCTGCTTCACTCAATACTATTTCATCAACATGTTGTTTACAAAACCCAATATCCTACAACTCATACCTTGGAGTGAATCTTCATTCATAAATCTTGAAACATTAGAGTATACCTCATAAGGTTTCTAGGGGTGTGCATAAACCCAAATAAACTCAATATACACCCTAGGACTAAGAACATATAACATGGATGATGAAAACAATGATATTATTAAAAATATACATGATGCATAACATATTATAGGTTTTAAATCATGTAAAAGAGATTTTAATGTTGTCTGATGCATAATTACTACTCATGAGTAAGTGATAAAACATGGAAAACATGATTTATTTCAAAAACTAGTCGAGCACTAGACATAAATATAAAAGCACCAATGAAAGTGATTGGAAGACACCAAAGACTTAATAATGTCAATAAAAATTAGCTTTGGTATAATTCAATGAAAGGACAAGGCTATAGTAAATTCTCTTAAAGATTTACTTGCACAATTTTGGAAAGATAATACAAGAGTTTCACCCAATACAAGAGATTTAGAGAAATGAATAGTTGGTTATTGTACCCATGAACCACATCCAAAAAATTTATTAGATATTACCCAAATAAAATTTTACTCTAAGTTTTTATAAAAATATCATTAAATTTCTATTAATAAAAGATATTTTGAGATGGACAAACCTTTTTATGTTAAAATAAATCACACATGCACCACTTGTTGTTGTAGGCAACATGTTGATATTTCAATGCACTATGATGTTTTTCACCATATACATTATAATTTTCATATTCAAAACATTTTGTATAAGTGTGGCAAATAATTTTCACCAAAATCATCCTTAGAATTTATTCCAACCATTTTTTGTAAAAGACCAGATGGATATTTTTTAAATAACAAAACATGTTTGAATAGAAATTCCAACATTTGTGGTGGATTTACAAATTTAAAAAATTCTATCCATGAGGAGAGTATAAGTTCAATTGGATAAGAATTAGTTTATTGGATCAAATACAAATTTTTGACTTATCAAGTAAAAAATAGCAAATAATCTAAAAGGTGTGAGTTTTTTACAAACCATATACTTGTTTTAGAATTTATGGTCAAATTTAAGGAGAAATTTTTTTATAGATATGTAATACACACACACACACACAGACACACACACACAGGGCTAGATAGTTAGATGGACATTTAAATCTAAGGAAATATGCATTCCCACTTGGTTCAATTACACCTTCAAACCAAAAATGGAAGTCCATTCATAGTATTACAACTTAATACAAATTGTTATATTCATACATATAACATTTATGCATAAACTTGATAGTACAAATCAAGTATAAAAAATATTAAGGGGATACCATTTCTATGTCAATGATGACTAATCACATTTTATAGAGTAAATTCAAGGTTGTTTAGATATTTTTTATGGACAATTGAATGAGAGGAACATTAATTTTAATTAACATTACATTTGGTCAGACTATTTCACATCATATTTCAAGAATGTATAGATGTCTAATTAGTATAGTAGGATGTATGTTACCATTCATGAAGAACTTATTTTGAGTTTAATTTAGGTTGTCCATGAAAAAATGGAGAATGATGGTGATAAATCATGTGAAAAAAGATTAATTGTAATAGATTAGTTTTTTTTTGAATATGGTGTTGTTTTGACTGATGCAAAAACCATTATTGAATAGTGTAACAAGAAAATGGGCCTTGGTGCTCAAGAAAATTCTATTGTTCATATATATTTATGGTTTATGGAATAATAAAATTTCAAAAATTATGAATATTATATTATTGTAATGGGATCAAGTAAGATCTACTCATTTCATAGCTCAAATACATGTTCTTAGACTATTCATATTAGACACTTGACATGTTTTATTCTACATGCGTGGAATTCATTTGGAATGAATGCGATTCACAAGAGTGGGTGGATTAATAGAGATATAGACCTCTAATTCCATCAACAAATATTAGGTTCTACCAACCTTAAAACTTATAGTTATGATATCATCACATGAATTTGACTATCTATCTGATCTAGTACAACTAGGTAAAAGATTACTCATTATGTATTATTTATTCTAATCATCTATCTTCACAATATCATTAAAATATTGTTTTTCATGATATAGGGTATGTTTTTATAGTTATTATTGATGAGGAAAATTAAGAGGGAACAAGTTACTACTTATGTCAGTGTGTAGAGGAATATAAAAAATTAACTTTCCCAGTCATAAATGGAGAAAACATTGATTATCCCACTGGGTCTGTGGTAGTTACTGGAACTTTGCTTTGATGATATCCTATAAGAATTTTATATGTATGGTTGTTTGAAGACTTTGAAACACATTAGAATATATGACCCTATTCAAATTTGGTTCTTTAAAAAGGTATACATTTGGTCAAATATCATGGGAGGCCATTAAAAAGGAATCTATTGAAAGTTCACAAGTTAGACCATTAAGCTATTCTCGATACTATCAATATCATAGAAGATACTAGTGGTTAATTGAATTGAAATTATAAGGTATGTTGACTTTTCAAATGTAGATATATTTAATTTTACCAAATTTTATTGATTTTATAGATAGTACATATAAATTTCATGTTTTAATTACTTTAAAATGTTTTATAGGCTAGTGGTGCCAAATAAGCTTTGACCTTCACACGGTCAGAACTATTAGTAAAGAACTTCATATTATTAAAGCTAAGATAAGATTAATATAAGTACTTAGTTATTACGGAAAGGACATTCTTGAGGATGGAATGGGTAGTTAGTCTATCAACTAAGAATGATGGGAGGACAAGAACTTGGTCCTAGATATTATCTACCACCATAGACATGTTTAAAATGTCATATTTTAGCCACACAACATCAAATATGGAGTTACCCAACTATGGCTTCTACTTGGATAATATTTATGGTTAGTGTGTGATGCTAAACACTAGTGAAAATATACATCCATGTTGATTTGGAGGTAGTGGTCATGGTATAACATGTCATTTTCCTATCCAAATGTGTGAAAAGTAATGGACTTACAATTAGAGTTACCAGAGGTAGAGATGTCAATTGAAGGACAGGAATTTGTCACTTCACTAAAAAAAATTGTATTTTAAGAAACACTACTTCATTATGTGCCACATATTCATATCCAATGTTCCATCAAGGTTTTCTATGGTGAAATTATAGGGATTTGAAATTAACATGAGGGTTATTTTGCTTTATGCCAATGAAATATGGTTTCCTTTTATATGCATTTAAATTTAGGCTAAAAACTACAATTTTCTTGTATTGAGAAGGGCATTCTTAAGGCCAAAATGGGTAGAGGTCTCTTGAATGATCATGATGTGTGTAAAATAACTTGATCATGGGTGTTATTAATCACTCCAAATGTGTTGGAATTGTCAAAGCACTAGATGTTGAGTTTTCTAATTATAGCTTCAACTCTGACAACATTTGTTATTATCGTTTCCACACCACTAAACATTTGTGAAAACATGAATTTGGGTGGATTTCAAGGTTATAATCATGGGATCACATATAATTTTAATATCTAGATGTGTTTGAAGATATGTAATTACACCTAGAGGTCTTAAAGGTTGAAATATCAGTTGAAGGACAAAAACTTGTCTTTTCACTATAAAAATATGCATTTCAGGACCTATTGTGTCATTGTGTGCCAAATATTTATCTATAAGGTTAAATTTACATGCTCCAAGTTAAAATTATAGGGATAAAATAGGTATGTGAGGGTTATTTTGGTTTGTACAAATGACTTATGATTTTTGTTTCATGTCGATTTGAAGTTAGGCCAAAAATTACAATTTTTGTCTATTAGGAAGTGCTTTGTTAAGACCAGAATGGGTAGTGGATCTATTAAACTGAGTGTGATGGGAAGCCAATAAACTAGTCTTGTCCACCACCATAGATGTGCTATAAAATCCATTTTTGATCTATGAATCACTAGAGGAAAACTACAAACTTAACTTTGACAACATTTATTAATGTTTACATGCTCTTGAACAATAGTGAAAACACAAATTCAGGTGGATTTTTAGGTCACGGTCATGGGAACACATCTAATATTATTATCTAGATGTGTTTTAAGTGATGTAATTTCACATGGAGGTCTCATAGGTGTAAATGTCAGTTGGAGGATAAAAACTTGTCTCTTCATTGCAAAAAGTTGCATATTAGGACCCACTACTTTGGTTTGTGCTACAAATTCATTTCCAAGATTCCATCAAAATTATCTAGGGTAAATTAAATATATTAGACACATACATGAGGGTTATTTTATTTTGGGCCAATAACTTATGGTTTATTTTTTAGGTGAGTATGAACTTAATTAAAAAAACTATAATTCTCTTATATTGGTAAGGGCATTCTTAAGGCTAAAACGGGGAGTGAGTCTCTTGACTAGGCATGATGGAAGGCCAAAAAATAGTTATTTGACATTATCTACCACCTTTGACATGATGGAAATTATATTTTCAAACCATGAAGTACCAAATCTGGAGTTTTCCAATTGCATATTCAACTTTGACAATATTTATTGTCATTATTTCCACACTATTTAACAATAGTGAAAACATGCATCTGGGTGGATTTGGAGGTAATTTTCATGGGAACATGTTTAATTTTCCTATCTAAATGTGTTTAATGTGATTAACTTGCACCTAGAGTTCCTAAAGGTGAAAATGTTAGATGGAGCTTAAGAACTTATTTCCTCATTGTAAAAAAATTACATTTTAGGACTTGTTACTATAATTTATGCCACAAATTGCTATAAAAATTTATATTTAAATTATTTAATTTAAAATTAAGATTATTAAACACATTTTTGAGCATTTTTATGGTTTATAAAAATGACTTATAGTTTCCATTTTATACTTTCTTGAAGTTACGTTGAAAATTAAATTTTTATTATATTGGGAAGGGCATTCTTGAGGCACGAATGGGTGATGGGTCTCTCCACCAGCCATGGTGGGAGGAAAATAAGTTGGTATTGAATATTATCCACCAATTTGGATAATTTATAAATGTTAATTTTGATCCACAGATCACTGAAGGTAGAGTTCTTGAGTTACTACTTCTATTTTGACAATATTTGTTGTCAGTGTTTCTGCGCTCTTAAATAATAGTGAAAACATTATTTTAGGTGGATTTGGACATTGAGGTCATGGTATCACATGTAATTTTCATATATAAACATGATTTAATTGATGTATTTTCACCTGGAGGTCCCAGAGGCATACATTCCAGTTGCAGCTCAAGAACTTGTCTCCTTACCATAAATATGTTATATTTTAGGCCCTATTAATGCAACTGGTGCCATAGATTGGTATAAAAAATTACATAAATGTGATCTACTATGAAATTATATGTATTTTAAATGAATGTTATGTTTTTTATGGTTCATCTCAAACACTTATGGTTTTCATTTTATGCACACTTGAAGTTGGGCTAAAATACTACATTTTCTTGTATTGGGAAGGGTGTTCTTGAGGTAAGAATGGGTGATAGGTAACTCAATCGATCATTATTAAATAAAAATAATGTAATAATAGACATTATATAAAAAAAAATGTGTTTTTACTTCCAAATTTGATCCATAAATCACTAGAGGAAGACTTCTCCAACTTTCACTTTATCTTTGACAACATTTGTTATCGATGTTTCCATGCTCTTGAATAGTAGTAAAAAGATGCTTCTAGGTGGATTTGTATGTCAAGTCCATGGAATAGAATTTAATTTTCCTATACATACATGATCTAAGTGATGTATTTTCACTTGGAGGTCCCACATGCATAAATTCCAGTTGGAGCTCAAGAACTTGTCTCTTCATTATAAAAGGGTTAAATTTTAGGACCTATTACTCTTAACATATTCTAGCGATTGATATCCAAGTTTAAATAAATGTGATAAAATTTTAAATTAGAGGTATTAAAAATTCATGTAATGGATCTTATGGTTCATCCAAACAACTTATGGTTTCCATTTTATGCATGCTTGAAGTTAGGCTAAAAATTTGCATTTTCATTATATTGGGAAGGGTGATCTTTAGGTCTGAATGGGTGGTGGGTCTCTCAAATAGGTGTAATGGGAGGAAAATAAATCAATATTCAATGATATATTATATCTTGGATGTTTTTCAATTACAAGTTTCCAGTCATGAAGCATCAAAAGAAGAGTTATGCAACTTTTGTTTTAACTTTGACAATATTTATTGTTAGTGTTTCTTCACTCTTGAACAATGGAACATATATGTGATGAAAAGAGAAGAACTAGAGAAGCTAAGTGAAGTGGATATGGAGAGAAAAAAGTTCATGAATTTTAAGATAAGATATATAACCACTAAACTATTCTAAGCCCTTAGGAGACACACGAATCGAATTATTTCACTACTTCAAAGGGCCAAATAAGAGTATCTAAAAGAAAACAACTCTATGTAGAAGGAGATAACACAACATCACATCATGATTACATGGGTGAATGCAATTTGAATCTAAGAATAAGAAAACCTTTAAATAAAAGTGAAATCATCAAAAAATAATGCAAAACATCTCCAAATAGAGAATATATCAAAAGATGAGGTAGAACATAACCAATTCATCAAACTTGCACAAGTAAAATGTATAAGGGCATTCAAAGAAGGTATGTAAGAGATGACTATTCCATTATTTGCTTTAATTGTAATTATAATACAAATGCAATATGATTATGAATTTAATGAATACATAATGTGAATATCAAGTTCTAAATGATATTAAACCATTGTATCAAGGGTATCCACAATAGAATAGTGATAAATGGTGTAGCCCAATCATGAGAGGTACTTCACAGTAATATATGATGCTATCTCAAACCTTATACTAGTTTATAAATTACAATAAGAAAATATTAAATATGGTCATATCTAACTATGGCCATATAACCATCAAATTTAATTTGAAATAATAATGTCATCCAAATTGGACATGGAAATATGATCACCATAAAATTTGAACACACACACATGCTCACACACACACAAAAAAAAAAAAAGGCATACAAAATAAGAACATAATATAATGTCAGGTGAATTATATATAGGTATACAATGCCAATAACACATACAATACCACATAGGCATAAAAAAATTACATCATCTAAAAAAATAATAAAATGTATTGTGAATGTCATATATGTATACAATTCCAAAAAATTGTAGACTAACATATAGACATATAAACAAGTACATAGTCTAAGACATCCTATTCATCAAATAGTCTCCCTCTCTTTGGGATGACTTAATTGTAGATGAATATACGTCATATGATTTGGATTCCTCCAAGGTCTAACTACATGTCCTTATACAGTTATAGCTTACCTATATCTAAACCTATTAAAATAAAAATAGTATTAGAAAATTTATATACTATACATGTAACCAAGTTCAAAACTTAATTTTAAACTAGAATACATTAATAATTTAAACATGAACTTACTATAATCTTATGGCCATGCTTAATCTACATCTAATGTTGAATAGGGTCACTGAGAGGTTGAGGTGCATGAATAAGCATGTGAAATGTTTATAAAACATGAGAAGGAACCATATTGATATTCTTAATGGGACTATAAAATGTAATCATTAAATCATGTACACACAATACATTCATATAAGTTATATTTTCTCAACTATCTAGTAAGATTATTAAAACAAATCTATATTTATAATTCAAAATTACTAGTTAACAAGTACCTTGGTATTTATTTCATACATGACATTACAACAACAATGCCTATATCTATATTAGCTTGTAGATATGGAAGACTCTCCACTGTAGTCATCAACTGATCAAACTCCTTGCTTAGTTTTATACAAATTATTAAATATATATGGCAAATTTATCTCCTTTATTAAACCCATAATCAGTTAAAATAAATTTTAAACCCTTTTCTCTTTATTAAAATTGGAAACTGACATAGAATTTAGGTAAAAAAAATCTTTGGTGATGTAAAAACTAATCCTTATATGAATTTTCACTTGCATTATCAAATTAAAATGATGTAATTTGATGAATCTAGATAATGATTTTCCCTATCCACTTCAATTTAGGTCTTATGCTTAAAAATTTATCACTCTTAACCTCTGAAACTCTACTCACTTTATTGATTTAATCCTTATCCTATATACATGCACAATGAAATTTTGTGTTTCTAAACATCTCTATCTCAAGTTAGTATCCTATTTTCAAGGAAGTAGACACAAAAATAATAAAAATATGAAAAAGGTAAGCATAAAATCAGGGGAAATGGTCACAAGGACCTAGGAATAAAATATACCAAGAACATACTGTTTAATAACAATGTACTTGAATTTTTATATACTTTAATAGATAGATTTATCTTAATCTGTTGTATAGTATGCATAATTCACACAAGGGAACTAACTTAAGGTTTGGAAGATAATTAGTGGTATTATAGGTAGTAATGAAGATATTGAGTACTTAAGAAACACTATGAAGAAGAGAAGATAATCAAGAAACTTACGAAGCATTAAAAGAAGTTTGATAAGGTGAAGAAACACCAATAATATGAAATTATAAGAAATAGGAGGAATACTATATTTTGAAAAAAATGGGAGAAAGACATCATTAGACATTGAAGGAGACTCTCTAGAAGGTTCATCATTATTAAAAGCATTCAAATATCCATTATTCACCATATAAAGTATATATATTCAATTAGGTTTTAATGGGTCAAGGATTTTATCTCTATTTATTTAAACACATCTCCCATATATAATTTGTATTCCCATCACGATCATTCACATTTTAATTTCAACATGTCTGATTGTTAGGCAAGAGCATATATCTATATAAGTAAAAACATGTACACATAGTATAATATTAAGTCAAAATTAGGTATGTATATGTGAAAATTGGAATAGTAACGTCAATATATGTAGTAGTATATGGCCCAAAAACTAGTTATGCGTATGCAAACATCGGCTAGCCCAAAAATGCAGTAGTGAACCATGAAGATGATGGCACCATCTCCTCCTACAAAATTAAAATTACATACATATTATTTAATTTGTGTAAATTATTTTTTAGCTTTTAAATACAAATATAACTAAAATTTAACATGTTTTAATATAAAATATACCAAATGTACACCAAATGTACATGCCAAATACTCATCTCTCAAAAGTAAATAATCTAATCTTTCAAAAAAACCACCCTAATCATCTAAATCTTTAGTACATTTAAGACCACATCATCTACAATGATGAGGTTGGGTATGCACACTAGGTGGAGTGTCTCTACAATTAGTCAAAAAAATCCTACTCATATGCTAAATAAGTGCGTTAATAAGCACACTAAGCACATGCAAAGTGTCAATCCACACAACCTACTTCATGGTAGAAGGGATCTCACCCTAAAGTGGATTTTGGGGAGGGACTTTTGTAGGCCAATTATGTAAATAGTGTGAACCTAGTCTATTTTATGCAAATAATTTACCTTAGCACAAAAACTTATAGTAGTTAAAATAGTTGGGAATCTCATTGAGGAAAAAAATGCAGTAGAGTATCCTCAAAAATTATAATTGAACCTCATGGTTTTTACACAATGGGTAATCAAAAACCATCCACCATCAATCATAATCTTTTTTAGTCAAGTTGTGATGGCATCGACATATTGAAAAGTGTTTAATGGATAGTGGAAAGGGTACATTGGTTTGTGGGTTGATGAATAAGGAAAAAATTAGGTCTTTTGATATTTTTTTGTATTTCACCTCATGTGATGATTATTTGTCAACATAGTAAGACTTGCATCTATCCATATATGATGCCCATTTGTCAATTTGACTCATTATCATGTCAACTTGATATAATACTGAATCTAGGGTATTGTATAAATAGTTGTGGTGGGTGTTGGTCGAAGTGGGGTCCTATAGTCTCCTAATTATTTGTCCAATTTCAATTTTGTATTCCTCTATGTGTGCAACCAAATCCTCCTAATTACTTGGGGGTCTTATGGAACTTTAGGAGTGCTAAGAGGGTAAGGTTAGGAGGGTTAAGTAAAGGGTTGGGAGGAGGATTAACATGTTGTTATATTGTAGTAGATTTGGATATTAAAAAAATGGTTTTAACAATAAAATAATACAATTAAAAAAATGCTAAAATCTAGTATTAATAGGTTTAGTTTTTGATTGCTTACCTCCCCTCTTCAATGACATTATCGATTCATCAAGGTAATGGGATATCATATCAAGATTTATCCTCATA